>LT855411.1:941874-1040694 GCA_900184765.1 Hymenoscyphus fraxineus
TCCCATCAACAGAACATCTACTTCTGTAAAGCCTACTACCACCCAGTAAGTGAAAAAAAGGACCAAGAATCCTTTTTCACCAGCGTTACTAAATCTAACTAATTTTATCATTTCAGTTATCTAGAAGAATAAATACAATTAATTAAAAGCTCTCTAATACTTAAAGTAATTTTCCTAGCATGTTTGAACGATTCAAATATTTCAAATCAAGTTTCCTAACAAGAAGCTCTGCTACTTTCGCTTTAAGTTACAGCATTCATGGAACTCCTTATGTATAACCCAACCTTTGCCAGAGCTCTACTTACCTCCATTATTTCCATTTCATAAAGTCTCCTACCCTCGTGCACTAACTTGTATTAGCGACTTGTGCATAACAAAATAAAGACTTTATCTTCTGGAAACCTTCAACGGGAACGTTGTTAGCATCGCTTACCATAAGCGATATTCTCCTATCTCTTCGTCGATATCTTAGTAGCTCGGATGCTATATTTCACGTAAAACTTCCGTTCGTTCGCTTACTACCTAGCGCTCTTAGCCGTGCTTATCTCCCATCCATGGAAGTCTGTGCTGCATGAGAAGCCTACTCATTCAGGCAAGTGGGGGTGTCGACGATTCTTCTGCTTACGAGGTAAAAAAAAAAAAACGAAGTACACACATAATCCATCTCACAGCATCCAAATATCCAAGAGTATCCATTAATAAGGAATCTTAATCTTAGGTCCAAAAATCCAGCGGTGTGCGAAGCGTAAACAAAAACCAACAATAACTTGATCTTGACGTTGGGTACTAAACGAGCCATATATCAGTACATTTCTGCGGGGCCATTTAGTAAGTCTTACCATCCTGTACCTGCAGCCCCTCTTTACAATTGTGGCAAGGGTCTCTTGCGAATCGCACTTGTGTAGTGTGACTTCCAATACTGGGAACTGGCGTTCTTGGAGGCGGTTTTGATGGACTGCTTTAGATGGAGAGGCTCAAAATTGGGGTTGGATGTATGTCGGATGGTGGCGTAGATAAGATGTGCGATTTTGCTGAGGTCATCTTGTGGTACTCTGGGCTGTTTTTTTCTAGAGATTGCTGTGGTGGTGTGGTGTGGCTGGATGGATGTGTGGAGATTTGGAGGGAATTGTGTATTACTGATCACCGATTTTGTGAATGGTAGAGGTGTCGGCTATTACTAGATGCAGTGGTTATTCTGGTGTTTATGACCGGTACGATTGTAGGATTTGTTGATGAGATCATGACGAATGCAAGGTTGAATGGATACATTTCCTCCGACAATTTGTTGGCGGTAAACGATTAGAAATGGATGAGATATTCGTGCTTGTGAAAGCTTTGCTAGAGCTTGGCATATTATGAAGCGCGTTAGGATGTTTTGCTTGTTTCAGAAATGAGAATAAGCTGTTTATATTTTGAGTATATCCCAATTAGAAGTATCAGTCATGATTTTGGACTTTAGTAAGAAAGCTCTGCGCGCTCTCATGGTGGAGAGATTAGTAGTTTACGAGGCATCTTCCAACATCCTTAAGATAGATGAGTAATACGTCCTCGGTTTCTATTTATGAGAAGGTGTTATAAATTACCCGCTTTTGAATGGTTCTTGAGAAGTCAAGGGATGCAGCCAAGATCCACCAAACGTAAGTCACTTTAAGAAATATAACAGCGGAAGATTTCGGCACACTCAGCAATAGATCAAAATTGTCATCTAGGATCGGGATTGAGATCAAATAAAATGTACGGATTCTCAGCTCAGCCTCTTCTTTGCGTATTGATGATGTGAGATTTACATCTACCGGATCACCCGCGCAAGACCGTGGCGTAGGAAGGGACTTTACAAGAACACCATCTCGTCTCTCTGTCAGCAAGGCAACCGTAGGTACCACAACGGCACGGTGATACACAATACCCCCTTCCTCTCGGCCCTGGATTGGAAGAACCCTTCCCATCCCATGCCGCGATTTCGCTTAGCAGATCGGCGAGATGAACGGGCCGTGAGACCCAGGACAAAAAGGGTCAGCACGGAAAGGAATCATACCCGGAACATCGAGGTATCCTATCATAGATTCTCGCTAGGTTTACTACCCTGGGCAGTTTTCATCCCTGGTGGAAGTCGAATGCCTAAACCCCTCATCTTCGCAACCACATCTGCATCATCTGAAGCTCCCCTTGCCATAGCAGTCGATGCCTGAGGACCGATACCTACACCTTCTACCTTGCCTTTGGATATCACTTCATCGACTCTTCCTTTCTGCAATGAGAATGCCGGACATACCCAAACGCCGCAACTGCATCTCATTCCTTGCCATGCGAAACGCCCGACTTGAGCAAGGCATTTGGGATTAGGGCATTCAAGCCGGCCAGTAAGTGGACCGGGTCCGCCATCCTCTTCGATTTCTGGGGAGAGTGTTGGACGCATCCATGACAGCGGGTGGAGGAAGTGATGTGTGCAGGTTGTTGACGCAGCATTTTTTGTTGATCCAGAGGGCGTGGTTGAGGCCGGGGCATGGGGAATCAGGTATGTAGTTGTTGCCAAAGTGCGTCTAAAAGACTTAGTACCCATATATCTCTCTTTGTGGAAAATGTATAGTGACTCAAAAATAAGACATACCGACATCTTTTACACCGCAGCTCCTTTTCACTGCCTTCGGTATTCTCCTGCTTCACCTCGTCCTCGAACCTGATCATTTCTGGAGCAGAGCCAGTGGCAAGTGCCTCATCTACCGTTTTCCTATATAACCAGCGTTGATATTTAGGGTGCCCATCAATGTCTCTTGGGCAGCCCATCTCTTTGTACAATTCCAACTGTGCCATGAAACCGTCATTGGGCTCAGCTAAGGGTCGTTCTTGCCTGATCATTTCCAGGGCGGAATCAACTGAGAGCTGAGGATATTTCCGAAGTAGAAATGCGATCGTTACCGTAACACTTCGAGACTTTCCCATAGCACTAATATAATTAATTAAACTGCAAACTTGAGACGGAGGAAAGTACTCTTGAAACCCATCTTGTATTTGAGAAAAACATCCAACGGGGAGAATCTGCAATCAGAAAGCAATTACAATATGTATCTTCTCTCATGCCTTGAATAGTAACTAAAACAATATAACTTACCAATGAATAAGCACCCTACCCGGAGCTCCATCTTTCCCTCCATTCGTCAAGGCTTCCTCAATCCACTTGCCCGTCTTTTCAAACTCACCAAGCAAATTTTCGTCCTCGACATCCAAAGCATCGATCTGAAGATGTTCGTATTTGTCCAAGTCTTGGTAGTCCTTGAAGTCATAGACTAAAACCGAGAGGATATGTGTGATACCACAGCGCTCAAGGGCTGACTTACGACGAAGGGCAAAGACCCTGTGGGGATTGTTAGCGCAGTGTCCTCCTGTGTGTGATTAATGTTGACTGAACTTGAACGTCGATGTTCATCACGTCAAACTTTTTGTTAGAAATCTGACTAGAGGACCACGCCGAAAGGGGACACGATCGAGCTCGAATGAGCTAAAGAAATGGCACTAATAAAACTCAGAAAATAGAAGAACGAAACCTCGAAGAGGCGTTGTGCTATCACGTGTGGATTCACACCTGAAGCTTAGATGCGAATGCAAACAGCGGAGATTAGAGAATAGAATGCAAAACAGCAAAACACCGACAAGACATACCCACTAACGTAGATCTCGTCATCCCCAGGCACGCGAGAAAGCGCCATCTCGGGTTGATAATCCAGCTTTTTCTTTGCTTGAGAGATATGTTCCCTCAAACAAATTTTGTATTTATTTTCCTCACTAACCGCTCGGCCAGTGTCTCAGGTTCGCGCGCTGAACAATCCAACTCGCCGTCACCTTCGCAACCGAGTCCTAGGAATAAAGAATAGGGGCTCGCGAAGAGGTTGATCAGGTGATTGGTGGCCGTTTTATGCGCACAAAATGGAATTGGGATTGTGCTGGTGGAGGTGCTTGCAAAAGATAAGTGTGCAGGGCAGGTTCGGCGCAAGCAAGCGAAGGTCAAGCCTCGGCCAAGCTTTCCAAAGCGGTAAGGCGACAATTCTCAAGTCCTGATTGGCGGCGTCGTCTTTCTCCCTCAGCAACTTCTTGGTTTTGGTACTCCGTTCTCCCGTACAGAGAAAATGGAAAAGTTGGGGCTTAACCGCAGACCAAGTTAAGGCCCGTTCTCGTTGTTAGTCTCTTGGACTTCCGTCATTTGGCTTAGGCGCCTCTTCCATTTGCCGAGCCATGTCCCCGCGGTTTATGGACTTCCACCATCCCACCCTACCTGAGCTTGAACACAGCCACCTTCAAGAGCCGCCTAGTTCACCAATCCAGTCACGATGTTGGAGGTGCAAGGTTCAATTGGTCACACCTCCTCGTCAACAATGCCGACCCGAGGAAGAGATCGTCTCGGAATCAACGAAATGATGGACACGAAGATCAAAGGTGCAATGGGGATCCCTTCCAAAAGGGTATAAGTTGCGAAAAAGAATGACGAGGGACAAGTTGAGGAACAGTAATTAACTCCAGCTGATTTAGCTTCCGCGCCGCACTGGTGCAGTATCAATTCCGGACTCGTGGGCGCTGGGCTGAGAAGCAAGGTTACAGGAAGGCAAGGGACGGAGCCCTAACCGCAATTATTAAATTTCCGATGGATCGGCTGGAACTTTGCTCCTCCGCGAAAAGTCGGCGATATAGATTGCCAAAGAACTGGTTGAGATTAGAGAGCTTCTTCGACATTCCCTCGTTCGAGTCATTGTCCGATAACAGAGGGGGCGTTAAACTACTTCCAGAGTAGCAGTGGGATATGTCCGAAATGAAGTTGCATCTAGATGTATCAGCCGGCAGTTTCGGTGCTCAACATGAGAATTATTCCGAGTGCATTCCGACAAGATGAATGTGGCTATCAATGCATTGGGTATCGTACTGTATCAGTCGAGCGGGACCTGGATAACAAGGCCTGTCGATGGCACTGTAACGTTCAATAAAGCACTGGATGACTTGCATCGTTTATTCGTGGGGGCCAACTTTAACTTGATGCGTTGAGGCTGAAGTAAGTATCGATTATCAAAAGCACGTTGTTTATCGAAATGGAGTCCAGACCGTTTTTCAGGTATTGATTGCTTCGTCCCAAAAAAGATATCCTGTCTTGGATATTATATTCTTGCATCAATTTGGGGGCAAGAAAACGCATATTTCCTATTTGGTAAGATTTTGTTTACCTGGCTAAGCTGGATCTTCTAAAAATGTACGATTACTTTATTGTCTTTGGAAGTTCGCAAGCTTCGTTATTCTAAATAATCAAAGCAATGAAAACCCCCAAAAGAAGTTCCAACCAATCATGTTAGATCTATAACTTGTTCATTTAATTCAAGTATGCCAGGCAATTAGAGGAACGAAAATAAATAAAAGAAGATACGACGATGGGTAGGGCTATTTACTTCCCTTGCTTTTGGTCCAAAAAACGAGCATATACTGCCGCTTTTACTAACCAACGCGGGGCAGGAAATAGCCAGGCAACATTTCTCGTATTTTTCGTCATCTGCCGTTGATAGGGCGTGAACGTCTTAGAAAAATGACATGGTTAAAGATCAAAGTAGTACCAGATTTTCTTTTTATGAAGCGGTTTCCAATGCTCCCTACCACACACTACTTGTGGCGTTCTAAAATTCTCCGTCCACCCCATGAACCCTAGATTACGAATGCCGAGGCGAGGCCAACCTCGGTATTCTTCTATCAAGACGAGACCATCTTTCAGCTCGAAAGTCTCATGTTACAACGCATGTAGTTGTAGTGCGTAATATGCAAATACTATTGGTCAAGAGATACCATACCCTATAGGACATTGCACAAGGGCATTCGGAATCTCGACCCGCGGTTAGTTTCCTCCTGGCAAGGCAATTAAGGCTTCTAGATCGATCGACATTGCGGTAATACAAACGAGGGCGGGATCTAAGCCTCCAAAGTTAATCCGACTGCATGGAAATCGTTACCAAAACCAGAAAAGCAAGTAGACGCCTTGGGGGCGATGACTGGACCTGGCCTGGTCCCTGGGGGTCTTGATGGGATAACTTACCTGTAGAAGTTATATTGAGGCAGCTGCACCTCGTGTGCCATACAATAGGGTTGTCAAGGTCCCGAACTCATGATTCGTCGAGCACAGAATCTCCTTTCAGCTCTAGAGTTTCTTGGGGAATTCGCCTCTCTACCGGTGAGGAGAGTGAACGATCCATACTACGCGGTCACAGTACCCAAGACTGATGTCCGGCCTGGAGCCTGACGGTTTGATATCTCACATTTTTACACTTAGGGTTAATAGTCAGTGCTTCGTTCCTACGGCGCTCTCGCTTGTAGTTAGCGGAAGCAAGTGTATAGCGGAAGTAAGTGTATAGTAAACCGATAATACTCTATATATATAATCCTCTACTAAAAACTATCTAAAGAATATTAGTAAATTATATTATACTATTAAAGTTTTTACTAAAAATATTAAATTTATATATCTTTTACTCCTCTCTACCCCTCGAACCTATATACGAACCTACCTATAAATAAGACTTTATTAATCTATACGAATACGACTATACGTAATCCGAATATACTTACGATCTCTATAAAGCTATTAAATAGGTATAATATAAAGAGAAGGACAAAAATACTACTATTATAGTACGTATATACTATATTATTCTAATCTCTATATAGTCTACTTTAAATTATATTCGAAAGAAGAGGCTTAATAAGAATAGTATATATAATACTTATAGTAGAAATAATAAGGTTTTAACTAATATATAAGAAGAGGCTATCTACTAGTACTATTATAATTAATAGGATTAAGGTCTTAGAGTAACGTATAATATAGTATTTACTATAATTTATTACCTAAAACTCGCGTAAAATATAGTAGCTCTGTCTAAATCCTAGTTTACTAAATAGTTAAAGAGATACTCGGATTTATATACGATTATAATAAAACTAATTATATATATATACCTTAAGATATATATAGAGGAGGACGTTAGAGAATAGTTCCTAAAGTACTAAGATAAGCTAGAAAGGTTAAATATCTATAGTAGTAAATATATACTAAATATAGACAAATCTAGAGTTAGGGTTAGGTATATAGGAAGTAAGAATATTATAGTTCCTCTATAAGTAAAGGAGCTATATATAGCTTACCTAGAGAATTATAAGTCGGTTATAGTAATTAAGACTATAACTATAGATAGTAAGAAAACACCTGCCCTATTTATTATAGCCCTAGGACATAGGGTTATAAATAATTAGATTTCTAAAGAACTAACTAGTAAAGAGATAATTACTTGTTTACCTACTAGATATATTAATAATAAGATTATTATAGAATATACTAACTATTTAATTAAATAGATAGGTATAGGACCTAATAAACTATAGTAAATACTTCTTTTAAATAGTTATAAGTCTTATTATCTAGATAAGTTTTAAATTAAACTTTATAATAATTATATTATAGTGTTTTATTTCCCTTTATATTTAACTTATATTTTATAGCCTCTTAATATTAGTATTTTTAGACTTTAGAAATACTACTATAAACTCGCTATATCCCGAGCCCTCTACTTCCTTAAATTCGAATATAGTATATCCTCCTTCTTTTATAATCTTAAGTAAATTCGAGCCGATATAATAAAAGTATATATAATTAAGAATTTATAGAAGGATACTAGCTTATAGCTATAAAGTTAGAAGGCGATTAAGTCTAAGATACGCAAATATAAAGGTAAGAAGAGGGTATTTATAGAGGTAGAGGAGGTAGAGGATTAATAGTTACTACTATATTCTACTCCTTGCCCTAACAAGTTATTTTATACTACTATAGATATATAATAACTTAGTAACCGCGATCCTACCTAATTTTCTAATAATACTATCTAATTCTATAAGGCTATAATAAAAACTATTAGAGTTATACTATAAAGAGACTACCTCCGAACAATCGAATTTACTACTTTATAGAACAAACTCTAGGACGACTACAAACGTCGGCGAGCGTTACGTAAGACTCTCTACTAAGGCAGGGTAATATCTATAGTAACTATAAAGATATTAATAGTAGAGAAGGATTATAAGGAGTAATTAGAGGCTTTATATAAGACTAAGAACAAGCTTAAGACAGTAGTTAATAAAGAAAAGAGAGCTCTTTAATAACAAGGTATCTAAGCTTATAAAGATAAGAGAGAGTAAAAGTTATTATAATATTAAATAGTCGCCTTAGGTTAAATATCCTATAATATATATACTTTACAACTAGTTAACTATCTAATACGTAATCCTAAGAAGATACTAAATTATATAGAGTTATATAAATTAATAGAGGAATACTATAAGGGTCTATTATAATCTGTTCGAGAATACAAAAGTTAACTCCTTCTAGGAGACCTTAATAATATTAATAATAATAAGGTTATTATTTATATAGGAGGAGGAGTAATTAACCCTGTACTCTCTTGTCCTATAGAACCTAAAATAGATTTGTTAGACTAGGAGAGTATATCCTTAATTAACTTAATTAGAGCGAATATAGACTTTCGGTAGGATATTTATAATAATATAGACTTTGTATACTTATAAGAAGTATAGGTTAGGAGTTAGTTACACTTATATATAATTTTTTAGTATAGTTCTATAGTAAATTAATATCCTAAAGAAACGCTATACTAACTATACACTTACTTCCGCTATACACTTGCTTCCGCTAACTATAAGCGAGAGCGCCGTAGGAACGAAGCACTGACTATTAGAGCAACAACCAGGTTCCTCGGCGTGCGTGGCTACCACTCGGTGCCATTCTGTAGCCTCGTGGCCCTCCCGTGGTAAAAGAAAGCGAAACCTGCCTCAGAGTTCCCCCCCATGAACTGAAAAGATCATCGCCGTGGTGGGTGTCGTCCTCCCTCTAATTACCTGCGGTGGGGGTTGCATCGGCAGTTTTCTTTTTGGCTAATGAGCTACCTATGGAAGGATCCATCGACTCCTGAGCCCTACAAGGCATATGTGGCCCCCCTGTTTTTGATTTGGTGTTTTGGTAGCCTGGGTGAAAGATCCAAAGAACATGCATATGGGAAGTGACAAGTGTCAGCCTCTCCTTCCAAAATGCTTCCAAGGTCTTTGACCAGCTGCCGTTTCTTGAGAACCACACATCTGCCTTCCGATATCAAATGCCTTACAAGCCGCCCAGCTTAGCCAGGGTGGACGGGGGGAGTTGTATTGGGTTGGGATCTCTGAGCACTTGAGACTCTCGGCCTGAAGGGTCAAATAATGCAGAGGCAAAATTAGCACTGAGAGTGGAATTGATTGCAGCTGGAAGAAACGTGGACGCGCTGCCGATGCCAGTCACTGCAATTGCATTCCCGTCCCGCTGTCCGTAGGTACAGTACAGTACAGTACTGTACGAGTACGTCGTAGGGCTACCATGCACTAATAAGCGACAAACCTTCAATTCCGTCCCATACCTACTGGTGGCATTGCCTCACGGTTGGTGTCAAAGGTGGTGGGTGGTTGCGTTAAAGTTTTGTTTTTCAGCTTTTCCTGGGGGCCGACTCTATTCTGGGAGCTGAAGTCCCCAGCTTTTTGGCTCAGTGGCGCATGCGCTATCAATCATCCATCGGGTTGGATCTGGAGAGCAGAGATCCCCCAAACTCTATTGTCATTTACGGCCCGTCGTAAGGACCATGCCACGTACCGACCGTATTTTACAGTACCTGCACTTAAGTAGGAGGCAAAGTTGGTCGAAGTTCGAACTGGTTTCATGCCACCTACCCCAAGTGTCGATGCTCAATGCCCTGCTTTATGATGCCACAGGAGGTACATGTACTAGTACCCGCGTGCTTGAGTACATGGTCGAAACCTCTCTGAAGAAGCTTGCTGTACGACCACTATTTTTCCGGCTGCCTGTGCGTGTTGATACTTGCGGCCAACCCCCCCCCTCGACCAAATGGGACCAACCACTGATACTAATCTATCGACCGTAAGGCGATGTGTTTTTTGGTGAAGGCGGTGACGGACACCACCCTGTACGGCAGACTTGCTGCAGCATGAGACCCCACACTTTTCTTGCGCGTGTGGTAACCATTGCCAGCCAGGTGTGGTTACAGCCCGGCTTTCCTTGGGCATGTTGGCTCGGAACCAACAGGTGCCAACGGTCCCCTTTTTTGCAATAAAGAAACGTTTCTAGAGGTGCCCCACGAATGCTTCTAGAAAATGTGACGTTCTATAGCTTCTGGGGTGGCAGAGAACCATTCCGCTGACCAAATATCAACATCTGACGATTCAGACAACGAAACAGAGTGTGGAGCGCGGTTAATCTTTTGTAAACAGGGAAAGCAAATAACTTCGTAGAAGCGTGATCTGCAGACTGACTGCAGGGCAACTCTGAGGAGTGGACTTAATATCTGCAGTATTTCGGATGAGGTCCTACTCGGTAGAGTTTTGGCCCAGAAACCCTTACATGATGCTGTGCTCTCATGATGTACAGAGGCAAGGCAGCAGAACAAGGCAACCAAACGTATGCACCCTTCCGATGAGCAGCAGCCTCTCAAGTTGCAGCCCAAAACTTGACAATGTAAGTTCCAAAGTCCAATTTGGGCATCCATGATGGTCACTCGTCGTGGTCGCAAACCAATCAATGAAGCGCTGGCTAAAAAGGTCCTTTAAATCCCGAGGGCGTGTCGCTGGTCCTGCTGACGGCATGATCATGTCAAGACTGGAAATCTGAAATTGCACACACAACTTGTCGATCAGCTTGCTAGAGTAGATTAAAAAATACTCTTACTTTCATCCGTTTCTTGCTTAGCCACCTCCTTTTCTGGTCAGACAACCTCAAATCCTCTCAACATATTGATGCAGGTTTGACAAAGCAAATTGGTAGTGGTGGGCAGTGGGCACCGTTGGACTTGCATCTCGATCAAAAGAGGTGGTTGGGGCTAAGCGAGGACTCGATGGCCAATCCTATGCCGCGGCAGAAAAGATGGAGGGTGGTAATGTTCCATTTATCAGCGTACTCGAGTACACATGAATAACTCTCATATCACGATGTTGTATGCATGCAGCATATGGAAGAAATTCAGACTAGACAACTTTTGATACTAAAAACATTTTAAATGAAACAAAGAACGTTTTTCCAAACTTCCTACGTCGTCTCGTATAATTCTATTATTCATGTATATCACAGAGTAAAGATGTTTCGTATATGACAGCAAAGACACATGATTCTTTTCTGTTAGCGTGACTTGAGTCAAAAGTTTCAACTCTTCCTTTTTATCTGGGGTAATCGACGTGATCAAACTTGAACTGTCCTGGAAACCTAGGTTAATCGTCACCTACTTTTAATTTTTAGAAGAGGGGCAACGAGGAAGTGTTTTACTTCGGATTTTCGCCGGTTGCGAGACTGTGATATGGCGCCTGAGTCCATGCACCAAGTCGAATATGGAGCTATCCTGTACCAAGGTGCTATGCCATGCTATAGTTTTCCCCTTTGGACTGTGGAGTGATTGTGCTAGGGATCGCGCAAGTTCGTGGTCACCAGCCCACCTTTGAACTTTGCAAGGCTGCATATATATATATGCAGGGCCTCTCGAAGACTCCTCATGATTACCCAATTGAGAAGGTATCAACTGTAGAGCTTGATATCTAGTTCCTAAGGAAGAAGCTAAGCATGGATGTACAAGCAGAAGTGCCTGACTGACGACTCATTAGTGTGCGTGTTAATAAGGCGGAGTTCTGCCCTAAATAACGCCACTCGATTCGTGCAGTTGAACAGATGAATTCATTGGTCACCTCGGTCAACCTCGCCGAACTGCATCCAAGATTGACAGCTAACATTTGCTTGGGGCCTTCTTTTTGAGTCAGAGCGTTCGAGTTGAGTTTACTTCATGTCCACCTTTTGGGATGATACACCTCGCATGGCTAATCTCAAGTGGACTTGTGGACATGCTGCTACAGTACTCTGCCAAAACGTTTCTGCAATTACAGTATGCACGTATGTCGCCAATTTTATTGCCCACACATGCACAAGCACATATTGTGACTTGAACTAAGTATGAAGACATCGGTAGAGAGTTCGTACCACGACCAAATGGGAAAGAAAAGGTGGCGTGAAGACATCTGGAGTGGTTCTCGCCGCTTGACCGCTCAACCCAAGTGATCCTTCCCAAGGCTGGAGCCTTGATGGTTTGGAAGAGCGATTGTTCTCTGCTCGCAACGGCGCCGTGAAGGCGTGCTGGTGCGAGGCTATCGTGCGACGTCCATCGATACAAGCTCATCTCGGCGGAGTAGCTAACAGTAAGATGGGGTGGCAGCTGTTCATGTGGCAGAGTCAAGAAGGTTGCTCTCATTATGCTTCAAAGATGTCACCACGCACGTCGCCCGCACGTTCTTTTGGTGCCGTTGCCACTGGAATGGTATTTTGTAGACCCAGAAACAAATTGTAATTGGATGCAGATTACGGGGGCCGATTCAAGTCATGCCCCTCCGCAACTTGTCATTGCATTGGGGTGTTGCAGTGGGCGCCCAACACGCGCAACAACAACAATGCCAGTAGGGCTGAGAACTACCAAAGTGCCCTGCCCTGAACTAGGACCCCGGAAAGCGAAAGCGATGCATCTGCGGATAGCCATTGCATGGGCGAGCTGGAGCGCGCAGGTGACTGGCTCTTTCGTCTGGATCCTGGGCCTCATCCTGGTTGCCCACCTTCCATCGCCAAAGCGACGGGAAGCCATGGAAAAACATCGTGTCCATTTCGCATCGCATCTGCTCTTCTCTCTTGGACCCCAAAGCCAATTGCAGCTGCTAGCTCGTACATCCAGATACATCCAGATACCGGTAAGGCGAGAACCAAAGCATGTCTGGCAGTATTTGAGGCTCCAAAGGTCGTCACCCCACGGTGCTCCGTACCGGTCAGAAAACCGAGGGACTTGGAAGGACCGGTGTGGTATTCTGTTTGTGATGGCCGGGTGGTGGGGCAAAATAGAACACCTGTAAAATCTTCCAAGGGGTCAGGCTGGATCATGATGCAGCTGCATGCGGTGAACCAGAGCACACAATAGCCGTGAGCCCCGTGCCTCGAGTGTCCGTGGCGCTCGAGGCTATCGTGAAAAGCGAGCCCCACGGCATTACAAGACAAGTAACCTCTACGCGAGCAGGGCCAGTGGACGGTGAGAGACTTCTCGAGTAGAATCCACCGAACAAGAAAACCGGCGGTCGCTTCTCTTACACATTCCGTACGGAGTATGAGGAGAGCATGAGCATGAGCATGAGAAGACGAAGATAGCCGAGCCTCAATCTTGTCTTTTCTGACGAGAGCCCGAGTGCGAGGCCATGACTACCACTCGTGGGTATCAAAATCGGATATGTCTAAATGACAAGCCGAAATGGAGAACCATGCCATAATACCAAATAAAGCTGATTCATCGCCAGTGCCCTCGTAGGCGAGACGGGAACGGGTCATCATGGTCTTGGTCGTGAAAAGCACCGATCAAACTCGGCGAATATTGGAAGTTCAATCAAAGGAGGAAGTGAAGGGACGGCACTTGCAATAATCATTAACCCACAATAATGCAAGAAAAGCCCAGAAAGAACCAAACAATGCCTGGTGATCCATAATCCATTATTGTTATTGCTTAACGTTCCGGCCCTACGGCAGGGCTTTACGGCGTTCCAGACGGAAGAGGAGCTTGAGCCTCGGAGGGGTCCTGTTAAGGTTCTGTTGTCTGCATTAGCTTTACTGTAAATTTGATTACAGTAGGGCACCAAGCCCGTTGATTGTACGGGGTACTTGGAAGTATTGTATCCGGCTCCGGTATCCGCAAGGACGAAAGGACATCGTCTCCGTCTCGCCTAGTGAAAGGAGGGAAAGGGAGAGGAGGGAAGCCTGGGAAGGGCAATGTTTGCCCTTTTGCTTTGGCCTCCGGACAGTAGTCAAGTCATCGTGAGTCGAGTCGCGTGAGATAACGGGAATTATTGGAGGTTAGCTGTTTCCGAAGGAAATGAAAAGTGGCAGAGATTCTTCTTAGTGAATTTGAGTTGAAGTGCCAGTATTTGATGAAGTACGAAGTATTTGAATATCTCAAGCATTCTACTCTTGGGACAACCATTTCGATTATCTGAGAGATTTCGATTAACTACCGAGTACAAGTATCTTTATTTGTCTAGATAACTCAAACAATAACGAAAGCTGACCTGAGTTACTTTGTACTTCATACTTTGTACATGAACAGGAAACTTTTCTTGTCTAGGTGGGACTCTACTTCTACCATCAGATCCATGACCATGATCCACAAAGATCCGTTGGCACCTGCACCTGCATTCTTAGTACAGGAGGCACAGTAGAAGTCCTTGGTGAGTATCTTGTAGGAAGGAACCGAACCCGACAGTTCCGCTCGAGTACGACGATACACACCACCGCATGCCTCCGTTCATCCCAGCCACACCATGCGCACGCTGAAGGCAGTGAGAGCACCACGACGTGCATGATTCGTCGTTGTCTTTTACTCTTAGGGAGTGAGGGAAGAGTATCTCATCTCGTACTCGCAGCCCTGTGTCTGTATCGGTGCTGCCCAGCCAGCCCATCCACCCTCTGCTTAGGGCTAGCGATAGCGGCGAGCGTATTTACTGCTGCGGTGCACAAGTAAGCTAAGGCGGTACTTTTACGGAGGAGGGCTTTTGGGTACCCAGGCACCTCTCCGTCTCTCCGTTTTTGCATGCCCATCTCTGCCCATCTCTGCCCTGCGTGCCCTTGCCCTTGCCCGGACCCTGGCTCGTAGAGTCGTAGAGTCGTAGGTGTTTTTGAGGTTGGCCGCTGCCGCTGGCGCTGTTCTGGGCTGCACTTACGAAGTATATGGCACTACCTACGGAGTATATGGCACTACCTACGGAGTACTCGAAGATGCACTGGCTCATCTTAGCCAACTAAGGCTCCAGCCTGAGGGGTATCGTTATCACGGCATCCCTACCCCTATCCCTTCTGCCTCCCTTCTGCCTCCCTTCTGCCCCCCTTCGATTCCCTCTAGCAGACTAGCAGTGCCAGCACCCAGGTAGTGCCACCCTAGCACGGCTACTCGCCCTCGCCCTGCATGCCCTGTCTATCCATCCGCATCCACTGTGGAGGCTACTCTATCGTTCCAATTCACATTCATCGGCCCCATCAGCGCCCTGGGGCCCTGGGGCGGATACCTTAGCGTAGCTGCAGTGCTGCAGCGCAGCGCAGACTCGTGCGTTACCCTCCTATCCTCCCCTCCCGTCCTCCCTACGCCAAAACTAAACACCGGGACTACTGCGACTGCGACTGGGACTGGGACCTCTTTTGCCTTGGTACATCTCTCTCCCTCCTGACTAGTGGTGCTAGTCTATGCGCGTCTATGCTAGTCCATAGTCCATAGTCCAAAGTGGCTGTCCCTCGCTGCTCCAAGAGCTTTGCTCTGTTCTGCTCTGCTTTGCCCTGCCCTGCCACCCACGGCCATTGCCACTCACTCCACTACTTGTACGAGTACTTACTTACCTTTCTCCTCTCAAAACAGAAACCTCCCCTCAATATTGTATACCTATACCTATACCTATCCCTATACTTATCCCTATACCTCCCTCTACCTATACCCGTCCCTTTATCGTCGATACCCATTCCTTGCCTCCTCCTCCAATTCCTCCCCGCCCACAGTCTGCCCGCCATCGCCTACGCCGAGGACCCTTTTCTCCCAAAAACCTCACTCCTCGTTCCAGCTCCTACGAACATCCATTGCCGTCTCACGGCTGTGCCAGATCCACCAGCAGGCGTAGAATTCCTTCGCGTTTCCGAAGTCCATCTCGATGACATAAGATCCTACCGTCCCTTTGAAGCAATTTTTTTCCTTTCTTGTCTTATTGTATATGGAATTGGGGTCAACGTCAGGATATCTATGTTTCGCCTGCAAATCTCCGTCCTAGCTGCCCCTCTGCATACAATTGCCACCGAGACACCCCCAATTCTCGAGGTCACCGCCCGTCCTTTCAGCTAGTGGCAACTCAACTCAAGCTCCAAGCGCAACCGCGATCATGGACATACCTCAAAGGGGAGCAAGGCCGTTAGCTCTGCCCGAAATTTATGTACATCAGTCGGCTTCGGAACCATATCGAAATTCAAGCAGATCAAGCTCATACAACTCATCATCTTCAACCACCTCTGCTGTCCCAATGTCAATACCTAATTCGAGAGAATATGTTCCTCCACCACTTCCACCACCGAAAGAGCTTCCCGACATAAAATCGAATGGAAAAAATGGGCCTGATATTGCGTGGAGGTTTGGAAATAAGCAAAGCGATATAGGAAGCTTTGGTTCATCTGTTGCTCCAGGATCAAGTCTTCACGGAAGTAGCTTTAACAGAAAGGAGAGTATGATGGATGAACGACCTGATTACACTCGTCGTACCAGTTCGTCTACGACAATAAAAACAAGGGGAGAACATGATCAAGGCTATCCTCGGGACGAAGGTTACTCGAGCCTCTCAACCGCCAGCAACGAATCATATAGGTCAGTTCTTGTCTTCCCGCTCTTGTCCAATCATCTCAGAGCCAGCGAATCATCCTTTTTCCAATTAGTGCATCTTAGCACAGATTGAAATCTTCTACTTCTCCCACCTTCTCTTCATCGTCATGGCTAATCGAATCATTCAGATCTACATACCAAGACCCTCTATCAGCAAGGTCCTTCTCAAGTTCCGTCCACGATACGTTTCAAACGAATGCTCAGGCTTACGACAAATCCCTGCTACTGAAGTTGGATTCCCGAAGATCTGGGGATAATAAAACGCCCCCTCGAGGCTTTTCCAAATCTCCACATTTCAGCTCTTCAGCTAATGATACCTCTCCAACATCCAGAGGGAGTCTCGATCATAGGCATCAGCTTAAGCCACTTTCCCTTCCTATACTCAGTGGCCGGCCCGGCATGGGCTTCACAGAAAGCCCTATATCACTTTCGAGATATGGAGACAGAGATACCCCATTATCGTCAGCGATATCTCCTGGAAACCCCTTCCCACGATTTGGTTTACAAACCCAATTCGATTACAGGCCATCTAGTGAAGCAGAATCAGATAGGTCACCGCTTCCATATATAAGAGGATCGGGTAGTAGTTCAGCACTAAGTTTAGGTGATGATGCATCTAGTATCACTAGCCGTTCAAGAGACGGCTTTGATCATAGGGTATCCCCTGATCATGATGTAGACTTTCCCATGGAAGAAACGAGATCAGGAATTCGACAACTTTATATTGATGATCCTTCAGGTCGGTCAGATCCGTACTCGCCTGGCGCGAGTACTGGACAGAAGCGGCGTGCTTCTTCTCCGCCCATAGATGAGGGAGGGCATTCTCTCCAGACAGTTGGAAGTGCCAGCGATCTTTTCCGGCGACGAGAATCAGCATCACGGAACTCGCCTACCCCACGTCTACATTCTACGTCCGGATCTGTCTCTTCGACGGCATCGGGCCAAAGAACAGGTTCATATGCCTCGTCGACGTTGTCTACGTTGTCAATTGCCCCGAGTAGCATGTCTAGTATGGGTTCTTATGGCCGTCTCTCTCCCGGTGGAATCTCTCCAGGAGGATCAGATTTTATTGATCTCCCATATGGGCCACCAATTCTATTAAATCCTAGTCCACGTGGACCAGGTTCGAGACCAAATCACCAACGTACTTTGTCTTCTGAGACCCGACCTCTTATGTCATCTCGAAAACTTTCAGATGGTATGGGTAAACCACATGGTACGCCGAAAATTCAAGGCATCTATATGTGCGAGTGTTGTCCAAAGAAGCCCAAAAAATTTGATTGTCAAGAAGACCTTGAGTAAGTAATTTGGGAGTAATGTTCGGCAATCGCTAATTCTGTTTTTAGAGCACATGAACAGGAAAAGCAATACCAATGTGCATACTGCAACAATCGTTTCAAGAACAAAAATGAAGCTGAGCGACATCAGAACTCGCTCCATCTTCGCCGCCATTCATGGTCTTGCGCCGCGCTTTCTGGTTATTCCGCAGCATTCCACGAATCCTCTAATCGACCCAATGAAGCAGATTCGTGCGGGTACTGTGGCGAGGATTTTCCTCGTTCCGGAATTTCCTCTCCGTCTGCCTCTAGACCGCAAATGCATATCGCAACAGACAGAGACTGGGATGTTCGCATTCAACATTTACAAGAAATGCACAAATTTGGTGAGTGTAATCACGCGAAAAAGTTTTTCAGAGCCGATCATTTTCGACAACATCTGAAGCATAGTCACGCTGGTACAAGTGGGAAATGGACAAATATGCTCGAAAATTCATGCATGAAGGACGAGCCACTGCCAGAACCGATCAGAGGACCTGAAAGGGTTAGTCCTGGAGGTGGAAGAGTGGCTAGAATTAACGAAGAGGAGGAGAGTCTCTAAGTCACGCCGTGGGCATAGTTTAAGCGCTGTTGAATTACATTATCCATGGGCATATCGGCAGAAAGTCACGACAAGAAAACGGAAAGCAAAAAAATCTAACGGCCGTACACGAGATACCCGGATCGCTGTTCATTTTTTTTTATATATCATCGGCATTGCTTGCGTGTTTACGTTGTCCTCTCCTACCACATTTCATCTTAAATACTTTCACAGGGTGAAAGAGCATGGTGGCATAACAGTTTCTTGATTGCATGGCGCATGGTGTTGTTTTAACATGAATTTCATCTTCATATACATATATACATACATGTATTCTGGCTAATCAAAGACGATTGGTCAGATTATTTTTTTGCATGGGTTTTGGCGCTCGCTTTGCACACACACATCACCCCAGGGGTAGCTAATTTTTGACTTTTTTAGTGTTTTTTTTTGGGCCAAATAAGGCCAATAGGTTTTCAGCGTGGGTTTTTTTGAAGGGATCTTAATGGGTTTTTTTCCCTTTCAAATTTTTTTAATAAGTGGATGAAGGTGTTTTTGTTTTTTTGTTTTTTGACTACAATCATCTTGCGAGACAAGATAGCTTTTTGTTTAGGGGTGGAGGGGATGGGGTGGGAAGTCTTTGAAAAAATCTTAACTATATTTTGGGGGAGGGAGGGGTTTTTAATGGTATACCTAGAAAGGGAGGGGGTGGAAGTGGAAGTTGGTGGGGGAGAGGGNAATAGATTTAATTCTTTATGGATTGTTTGTTTGTGGGTGTTGTTTTCTTGGGTTGGAGGTTTTTTGTGTGTAAGGGGAAGGAGGGAGGGAAGGAGGGAGGGGTATAGGTTGGTTGGTTACTGTGTTGGGATGGATTGATGGGTGGGGTTTCGTCGCCCTGTCTTGTGGTTGTATACCTCCCTCCCTTTCTCCTTACCTTTTTCCCTTTCCTTTTCTGATCTGATCTATTCGGGGGGTTTTGGTGAAGTGGTGGATTCGTCGTAACGGGGGAGAGGGGAGAGGGAAAGGGAGAGAAGGGGCAGAGGGAGGGACGTAGAGGACTTGGTTTCCTTGCTGTTTTTTATGTATAGAATGGATTAGGAGGGACTGGAATGGGAAGTTTCTCTCTGGGTTGTTACTTTTGAAGGTTTGAGGGGTTGAGAGTTTGATGGTTTGATGGATATGTAGAGGTTTATTGGTTGATGGATATGTAGAGGTTTATTGGTTGATGATTTGAGGTTTATGTTGGGGTGAGGTGAGGTGTGGTGAGGTGAGGGAGTGGGTAAGTTTGTGAGGTTGTGAGGGTTGGTTGTAAGATGTCTGGGTAGATGGGATGAGGGAGGAAGGTGGACGGTGGAGGTTGGTAGAAGGGGGTTTTTGGGGTGGGTTATGGGTGGGTTATGGGTGGTTTGAGAGGGATGGGAGGGATGGGAGATGGGGGAGTGAGATTGGTAGGATACTTGGTGGGATACTTGGTGGTGGTGATTTGGGAGTGGGAGTGGGAGTGATGTGATTTGGGAGCGTGTGTGGTGTTGAGGTTTGTGATGTAAGGTAAGGTAAGGTAGATCAACTGGATATTTAGATACTGTACTTATATATACTTGGGATGGTGGCGTAGATAGATAGATAGATACTATAGATAAATCTGAATTTTCTTTCTTTCTAATCGAGTAAGTTGAAATAAAGGGATCTGGATTACTTAATTGTTGTTTTTCTACTGTTTTTCTTATATACAGTAGCTTGAATTTGGCGGGCGATTTGGTGGTTTGGTTTGGTGGTTTGATGGTTTGATAGGTGTGGTGTTTGGAGATGTAGACATACTTGCTTGGATGCTTTGGGTTTGGGGTTTGGGATGGGTTTAGGGTAAGGACGGGGGGGGCGAGGGCGAGGGCGAGGGCGAGGGGGAATGAATGGGGAATGAGGGATGAGGGATGAGGAATGAGGGTGGTGTTGTAGATATACCAGAAAACTTAGGTTGTTATTAATTTTGAATTGGGGATTTGGTAAGATTAGTTTAGTTTAGTTAAGTTAAGTAGTGGATGTCACTAATTAAATACATACTATTTATATAGTATGTTATATGTGATAATTATAAATACATCTACTCGGAAGAGAAATACTTATTTCACCAAGGGGGTGTTCAGAGTATTGTGAGATAATGGGATTTAAGATTAGGTAGGGGGGAGGGGGAGTACTGGGTCTAGGTGTCGATAGTAACTAAATAGAGAAACACGATATTCCATTTTATATGTAAGGGGCTAGATGTTCACCACAAGTGTGGATGTAACTTATATTTTGCAAGATGACTCAGTCAACCCCTTCAAAGTGTACCTACCCACTAGGTAAGAAAAGGTAACATAGTCATAAAATATAACGGAAACGTCTTAAGACGATACTCACTCACTTACAAATTCCCTTTAGCTATCTCGAGGGTATCCCTTTTAATACTTGTTCATTGCTTTGACTTAGGAAGTAGATTTAAGTACTGAATTCTTGAATTCTTGTTGTTGTCTATACTACCTATGGTGGATATGTGGTTTGCTGGCGGTTATGGGAGGAAGTGAGGGGGAGGGTAAGTATTTTGGGTGTGGCGAGGGATGCGATGTTGTTTTCTGGGTTTGTGATGTGAGGGGTGTTGGCGTTGGTGTGGATGTTGGTTTGTGGGCACCTTTGATAGGTTTCTGTCACAATACATCGTCTTTTACTGGTGATGTAAATAATTCTGTGTCTAGACATTTAGTGGATTGTTATCTGGTCGTGTATAATTCCGGATGGCATAGACTCTTACTTATGTATCAAGGTTACTACTATCAGTTGATGTAGTGTTATTTAATATATGTACAAGTGATAGAAGCCCCTGTGATTAATTGTCAACGCACTGTACGGATTCAAGAACCATGTAAATGAAGCTTCAAATGTGCAATCATGAGCTGGCATTGATAAGCGAAGTTCCAAATTCCTCTAATGTACCGTATGTGACGGGGTTTTGAAGATTGCTATCGCCTGTACAAAGATTACTACTCGCATCGTCTGTACAAACAACGGCACAAAGCTGAATAACGGAGGAGTCGATGTTGATTAATTCCGCCTCGTACTGCGCTTTGTATTTCTGTCATGGATTTTCCACAGTTGTCTTCAATTCCTGTGTTGTGAGTGGAGGGTTTGTAGATCGCTTGTTAACTACACGACTTGCAATGTATTTCAGGACGAGTTGTTGTGCTAGTAATGACTTCGAGTACGTCAATAGATCGCAGGGTTATGAATCCTTCCATTAGCTACAGTAGGAAGGTACGGCTATACCGATCCCAGTGACAGGTACATCTTCTTGCATTACAGAAGCCCTGGTTTGCGAGAGGGATGGGTGAAATGACGACTTGAGAACCTATTTCAAGAGCGGATGATGATGTGAGAATGATTCCATCGCGTGATCCGAAGTGTTACTTCGAGGATCGTGGATGTGGATGTGGTTCTGAGGAGTGCGGGTAGGAGTACGATATGATGATTCGGAAAGGAGTTTTAGATACTTGGCTTGGATTGCCGTTCTTTGGTATGCGGGTTGGAGGTATGGAGATATGATGGGGCGGGGGAAGGTGGGGGAAGATGAGTCTCTTTTCTTCGACTAGTAGGGTAGGAGGATTGTGGTGGCGGAGTGTGTGATCATTCTTCCGATGTTGTGAAGGAATTTTCTCCGAGAACCTGGTGAGCGAGAAGGCATCGAGCTCAATCTCGTTTCTTTGAAGTGTGTATAAATAGAGGAAACGCTTGTCTTGTATCGTGAATGTGGTGAGGTCTGATGATCTTGTCATGCCTGAAAGTGGTGGCAGACGGCTTTTACTGAACGTGAAAATTTGGTGGGGAGTTACCTGTACGACTTGTAGATATTCCGCACGAGAACTATATCATCCATGACAATACTGCTTAAAACTTACAAACACCTGCTGTTGGAGCTGAGGACGAAGTTTCTTTTGGAAGTGACGCATGCCCCATGGAATCCTTCATTTTGCAAGGAAGATGTGTGGTAACAAGGTTCGCAATGAGCGGATAAATGATCTGCTATGTATATTCATACTATGACCGAAATCCTGAGGCTATGGTGCTTGATAAGATGGCTCAGCGAGGTTGTAGCGTACCAGTGTTAGAGACGGGTGCCTGATACAGCGGCTTCACAGTACGAGGGGTAGATTCTTCGCATCCTTTGAAGATAAGGCGTAGGATTATACCCGCAGGGATTCTCTGGGTATCGAGGACAGTGATGGAGGGCACTTCAGACTGACTGTGATGAGAAATAGATGTACAAAGGATGGATGAAGGAATTAATTATCTCAAGCCGAAGAGTCGCACACCACTGCTTTCCTAGTATGATGGTATAATCGAGTGGCTTAGAATTATCATGTGCAGGCTGAAAAACAGATACGTAGAGGGCTAGTGCGTTAAGATCCAAAGCCATACGAGGTCTTGTCGTCTCTTAGTTTCTACTCAAGTACAGTACAATATATATACCTAGAAAACAAACTCTCATATGCCCGGAGGCTCTTAAGTTCTTAAGTTCTTCATGTACCAACCAAGATCCTTCGAGCATACGGGTAAGTGCAATGTCCGCGAAACTATGGCCATATAATCTCTACATATTTGGGCTCGTGACGGATTGAAATAGCAGCATAGTAGTAATCAATACTCTTACTTACCATTGGAGCTTTTTTCATGAGCTGAAAATGTTCCAAGTACTTTGAAAAATCATAATAATCAATTGAAATTGTAGTGCTAATATAGTAGTTACCCCAGAGGATGTGTACGGAACGGACATGGGCGAATAGGGCACGGGCATTTTAAACTTCTAAAATCCAACTTTTAATCAGAATCCGACTTTTCTATAGAACAGATTTAGGCTATTCTATTAGCTACAAGTATAGAGACTCGTAGTACTCTAACGAGCGTGTATATATTCTAGAGATGCCTAAGGAGTTTTCCGGCGACAAATAGCTCTATTGTATACTACCTCTGTCGTATCCTTACTATTACGTAAGCGTTTAGTCTTATTGTCGTTGTCGTTGTCGCTGTCGCTGTCGCTGTCGCTATTGTTGTCGTAAATAATATAAGTAGAAAGGAAAGTAGACTTCTAACGCGAGTAGACGTGAGAGTTTCGTGTTTTCGCTTAGGGGAGCCTTTCCTAAACCGGCTAGGCTATTACGTCACTACTTCCACTCCTACCCTCCCTACTTTCGTAAGCCCTCGCCCTCCCTTTTCTTTAATTAACTACAACAGTAAGACTACGACAAAAAGGCACGACAGTAAGAGAGGAGTGCCCTCGTAGGTGTAGGGGGAAGGAGGGGGGAGGAGGGGGGATGTTAATATACAGGTTGAAATAGCTAGAATAGTAGCTAGAATAGGGGGTAGAATTGCTAGGAGTCCTAGGGTGTCTACGCGCACTTGTCGTGAAAATAACCTTAGTAGTAGTGATTAAAAGTTTGATTTTAGAAGTTCAAAGACCTCGTGCCCTATCCGCCCACGTCCGTTCCGTAGATGTGGGTTAATCAGATGAGTCAAGTCAACCTGAAAAGAAGTAGTTCTTTGAAAATTTCCCAGTCTATTATAGATGCCACCTAATCACGGTACTGGAGAAGGATTAATGATGGGATTCATATCTCCTAATCATTCTCTTATTCCCCAGTTCATGATGAGCATAACTAATACAAATCTAGCTTCACAAACGGCGTGTGAAATCTTATCCACACACCCTGGTTTAGCAAGTAAAGAATACATCGCTTAGCCAAAAATCTCGCAATTTACTCGAATACCACAGCAGAGATAACCCGATCTATACTCAATACAAAGTTTCTTCTTATTAATTTGCGTTGTCCTATATATTACCATAGTAAAAACTAGTATAGTATAGGAAATCAATGTAGTCTCGCTGAGAAGACCTGTACGTGACGTGTTAGATTTAGATAGCTGCTAGCTTCGTTGTATATTTATAGTACTGTACTACTGTTATTACTGATTACGGCTATGATTAGATGGATCTCAGGAGATTTGGGGGTTTTCTTTTGGGTGTGATTTATACGTACGCTCTCTTTTTTAAGTATTATATGATAAAGGCGTTATATTATACCAGGTGCCCTCTCTGGTCGGGGAGTATGGAATGGTTTTCGTCTTTTTATGTATATACGGCCTTCTATAAAATCAAACAGCTGTTTTAAATGTGTATAGCATTAACTTATTATTCGTGTTCCTAGGCTATATAACGCTCTGCGAATATAGGGCTGGCTGGTCTATAGAGGGTAGTAGACTAGAGTAATTCGAGAGTTACTACTTAGAAATCTAGTAATATTTAGTAGCGTTTAATTATTAAATGAGTTATAGTAGGTAGCACTTACTAATCTCAAAATTTACCCTGTAATATACTACTAGCATACCTTATACCCCAAATAACAAAATATCTATAAGTCCATTCGGCTTTCTTATTACTAGCCTAGCCTCTCCAACCTACTAATTATCATTAATTAATATATAACAAACCTACTAGCTAACTAACAACTTTATACTTATAGATAATAGTAACTACCTCCTTAACAAAACAACACATCATCGCATCTAATCCCAACCCTCCAAGGGCATACAAGCCATTTAAAAAAATATCCTTTACCTCCTACATACAATTCAAAAAATGTAATCAAGGGGCTCGGCTAATTCATCATCGGCGTTAACTATTATTTCGGCGTCGGAACGTCGGTCCGTGCTTGCTAACAAACAACCTTTGAACTGTGAGGACTGTGGTATGGGATCTGGGTTGGGGGATTGTTGGCTAATGCAAGGATGTAAAATAATATTTGGAGGAATAGTTAAGATTAGTATTATACGAATACTTCAATTAACGGGTTGAGTACCAGATATCTGTGATGAATGGCTTAAAGCATTTTATATTCTGTGATTATGTTGAATCTTCTTGGAATTTGGAAATATTGGTGGTGTTGAGTTACTTGTTCTGAAATCTAGAAAGTTTAGACTAT
This sequence comes from Hymenoscyphus fraxineus, assembly GCA_900184765.1. Lineage (NCBI taxonomy): Eukaryota > Fungi > Ascomycota > Leotiomycetes > Helotiales > Helotiaceae > Hymenoscyphus > Hymenoscyphus fraxineus. The sequence continues at coordinate 967,274 of LT855411.1, forward strand.
CGGGTTTAGGGGTATGGGTTTCTTAGAACGTTACTGTTAGTACCTGGTATTCGTTGTGATTATCTTAGTTCATTTAGTAAAATACATGTAGTGTCACTTCTTTGGACACTGTGGTAGAAAAGGCCCTCCAAGTACCTCCTGTACTCGTCTCTGACGGAGACTGGACGAATGTACGAATACTCCGAGGCTGGGTATCGATATCGTAGGTGAGAATAGACTATAGCTATCACCAGTGGATGTAACCGTTCGTGGGATATCAGGGGGTGCAATGGTGCTATCATTAATTGAATTTTCAGATTCTCTTTGCTTTCGATCTAACTTGAACCGAAGACTTTTGACGATTTCCATATTATCATCTACCCTCTAGAACTACCACCTGCTCATCGGTAGATATACGACTTCTATGTTATCACATATCGTATAGTTTTAATAGTAGAGAGATTTGGCTTACCGGTAGCTGATTATAAATGCCTTTGGGTATCTGGTTGGTACGTAGTCTTTACGAAAAGGAAAGGTATCCTCGTTGTTATTTTTATCAGGGGATGAAAGCTTGATTTGTAGATATTTGGTACTAAGCAGTAGCTCCGTATTAGTATTACAGCCACAAGGACCGAGGTTAGGTAAAGGGTCAGGTAAAGGGTTAGGTAAAGGGTTAGGTAAAGGGTTAGGTAAAGGGTTAGGTAAAGGGTAAAATGAACTGAGCTGCGTTCGCTAAGACAGTGAATGATATTGAGTGTCTTATCTCTACCAAAAACAAAGACTTCCGAGCTGCCATTAGCCAAGTCTTTCCACATGGTTGAGATGGTTACCAAGTACCTAGACACTGCTATTTTTGGTACTTGGTAACTTTGGTCCACTTTGCCAAAATAGTCTCGACAGGAGGATTCATGTCTTATGGCAAACAGGGTCATAATTATTCAAATGCTGTCATGTTAAGGATCATGTTACCCCTCGTTGCTAGGTAGCAACAAGACCACTGGTGAAGCGCTTGTGTGAGGATCCTAGTACTCGTACCCGCCTGCGACCCAGCTGAAAAGAGCCCCTGTCCTGGTCCGTGGTAAAGGTGGCTGGGATATTGGTCCTGTCCCTGGAACATTATCTTGGAACAGTGCAGTATCACCAAATGGGATGTGAGATCAAGTCTGAATGTGAAATGTGAATGATGGATGTGAGTTTTCGTGGTAGCAAATAACGACTTCTCATCCTGAGTACCGAGTTCAAGGCCACATCTGTCTTGAGCTGCGCAGGGCAGGGCAAGGCAAGGTCGATTCCGCATCAAGGTTCGGTCATGCAGGAGGCCTACGCTGCATTGAGCCGCAGTGAGATGGAGAGGGAGATGCAGAGCTTCAGCGCCGTGATTGGGTGAGAATGTATTTGGACTGACGAATACCACGCTGCCACAAATCGTGGTCGGATGAGGCGATTCAGCGATTCAATCACGCTGATGAGCAAAGAGATGGAAGATGCGATGAATTCTCCAGTCGGGTTTTGTGCCTGTGCCTGTAACGTATACTAGCACCAGCTAGTAATAGTGGAGTGGTTCCTCGAGTGCTATAGTATTCGCACTGTTTATGAGGGACCGTTGTGATTGCAAGGAAGGTGCTCTAGAGTACTGCCACTGCGACTCACTGCATCATCATCCATCCATCCCACCCATCATCCACCTTCGCACCTTCCACGCCCAAGCTCAATAGCCATTGCCGCCACCTGATTGGTCCGTTCATCCCGGATCAACAAGTGGGAAGCCCCCCGTGGCCAGCGCACAACGTTACCCCGGTCAATTCTGTTGATAGCGGCGCCTGCTATTGCACCACTATTGCCCAGTCTGCAATCGCCCTGATTGCACGGCATCGCATCGCATCGCCCTCACCACAATCCGTGGTCCTGTCTGGCTTCAAGAATACCCTCACAGTATCCAGAATTGCGCTGCACTGCCTGCTCACTATAATTCTTCTGCCGCAGCCGGTGCTACCACTCAGAGACACAACTCCAAGGCCGTCGGCACATCTGTGCCCGCTGCCCTTCGCGCGCTCGCCAAAACTCGCACCCACTATCCAAGCTCTCTCCACCTCTCACCAGCCTCCTCGAAAAGGCGGACAAGCTGCGATTGCATCTGCACCCCAACACCCACCCCACCCCTGATGCATCTCTGAACCTCATTTTTCCTTTCTCTCTTCCGCTCTTTCAGGATGGGTATCGAGGGCCGCAACGCTCCTCCCCTCCCAGCACCCACCGAAACCGACACGACCAACGACGTCAGCGAATTTGGCATCAGCGAGATAGGCGCCAGTGAAGTTGGCTCCAGAACCACCGACAAAAGCCAGTACACACTGCCTGAAGACGGCAGTCCCGTCACAATTGCGACCCGACGGAAGAAAGGCGGCAAGGACGGCCTGGGAAACCTGTCCTCGAATAAATCCCAAACCTCCCTACTAATTGAATACTTTGAGGGCGGAAAAGAAGGCAAGTCGGAATCTCGCAGGCGGCCTTCGGTCAGAGTGAAGGTCACACCGTCATCCAAAAGCAAGGGCCGATCGACCAACGACCACATTCAGATCACCGAGCGAAAAGGGACACGAAAACCCTCCTACACCAAGAGAATTCAGCTGTCGCCCAACGTCCGAGAAGACAAATCCGTCGATGGTGAAGGCGATGATCACAGTCTTCACTCTTATCGCTCAGCCACCGAGGAATCCAACGTCACTTCAAGAGGCGGTGGACCAATTGAAGTGGAAATCATGCCGCGACGCCATGGAAGCCCGTTGATCCCAAGTGAATCGAATCTGGCAAAATATGTACAACAAACGGCTTCCGAGATCTCTTCCATGCCCGCCGATAGTTTTCTCGATGGACAGACACGCTCACCCCAATCACCCCAGCGAAAGCGTAGTCGAAGTCTTTCAAGAGGAGAAGCATTGGCAATTGGCGCCGGCGCTGGTCTGGCGACGGGTGCCCTAGCTGACAAGTTAAGCGCCCCTACACGGCGACGCAGTCGAAGTCTTAGTCGGGAGCGGATTGTTGTACAAAAGGCAGCCGAGAAGGTTCGAGGTGAAAAATCCGAGCGCCGGCGCAAACATCGAAGTCGAAGCCGTAGTATGAGCGGAGAACATCTAGAAGGCATCAAGTCTCCCAGAAGAAGGTCGAGTCGAAGTCATCACGAAGAGTCGCTTGTTTCTGGTGCAGATTCAAGTCTGCTTAATTCTCATCTGAGTGGTAAATCAGGCGATGCATATTCATTTAGGTCTGGCACCTCGAAATCTTCCATCAACAACCCAAAATTACTTGAAACAGTGGAGGATGCCATCCGACGACTGATATTACCTGAACTGACCGCACTGAAGCGAGAGCAGAGCAAGCGGACTTCGCATCATGAGCGTGAAAGAAGAGGCTCGCTTACGTCTGGCAGTGGGGTGTCTGGCCTGTCCAAAGATTCACGAGAGGAGACTTCGAGCACCCGACAACGATCTGAACATGGAAGTACTACAGACCTTTCATCCAGACCAAAAGTCATTCTTAACGACAAGGAGGTCTTATCGGGCAATTCCATCAAGGCTCGCAAGGACAAAAATATTGATAGAGTCAAGTTAACAGACTCGCCTAGAAGCTTCGAGCGAGGCTCGTCAGAAGAGACTGCCATACAAGATGGCCAGCGTGTACGAAAGAAACGAAGTAGTCGCGGCATGGAAAACTCTGCGATTGATGCTGGAGCGGCCGCTTTAACCAGTGCAGCATTGCATAAACACCAGTCTCAGGATTCAGTCAACAGTGAGAAAAAAGAGCGTCGCCGCAGGAGGACCAAGACACATAGCCGAAATGGTAGTGCAGCCGAAAGCTATGACGAGCGAGAACTTGCTCCGCCAATAATGCCTCTTATGAGCGAGATCAATCCTTCTGATATCACCAGAAGCTCAATATTGTCGGCAGAGACGGATCGGCCCAACTCAGCAAGTCTAGAGCACCGACCTATGCAAATCCAAGAAGTATCCCGTGGTGTTGGCTCCCCCGCATCGTTGACGCCGACAAGAACACCAGTTGCTTTACAGCAAGGCCTAGGTACACAACACTCGAATTACTCGCGTGGAAACCTCAGTCTTCATAGTCAACACAGTGAACAACAACTGCGCAGTGAAGAATACGAATTGGACGAGCATGGCCGCAAGGTCCCAATGCATGGCTCTACCGAACAAGAGCGCTCCTACGTCGAAGAGGAGCGGGGCACTGGTCGCTCACGGGTCATCGGCGCTGGCATGGCTGCTCTTGGAGCTGCCGGCCTAGCGGCATATCAACATCATGACGACGACCATGAAGATTCTGAGCTTCTTGATGACTATGACCAGCCAAGTTATTATCAGAATACTCAAGAGGTACCACCGCCACTACACTATGTCCCTTACGGTCATGAAAGACGGGGCCTGAGCCCTATTCAAAGCGTTTCCGGATACACAGAAGGCGACCCCGACCTACAACGCTCGTCCAGATTAACACACAGCACAGGATCATATTCGTCCTTGGGCAAGTCCGTTGATCAAAACTGGAAAACCATTGGAAGTTCCACAAAGTCAATGGACTCATTGGGTAATGGTCATCATAATCCCCATGACTTTCGAGAGGTCCGACAAGGCGGCCTTACGGATTCTGAGCTTACACAGGACGGCGAGTACTGGGAGGAGCAACATCGGGAGAACAACCGCAACCGTGAGATGGACTCGGAAAGTTATCACAGTTCTGATCCCCGTGTCGCAGCTGGTCAAAATGTTCGTGGTGTGGGCCTAAATGCAGAATACGTGGACCCTCCCATCGCAGTTGAGTCTGCGGTAGCGTCGTTGCTCAATGCTTCTGATCTTACAAGCGGCGTATCCGGGCATTCAGGTAACAATGGCAAATACGATCGAAGAGGATCATACGCATCATTCGAGGATGACTCTGAGAGGCACTTCACCACAAGCCCCGCCAAAAAGGGCATGGGCAGAGGTCAAGAGCACGACGACTCTGACCGGGCTTCAAGTCGCCAAGATAGCCCAACCAAATATTCTGAATACGAACTCGACGACCAAGGACGAAAGATTACCATGCCCAAATCAAATGCGCACACAGTCGAAAGAGAAATTGCTGCTGGAGCTGCTGCTGCAGTTCTCAGGGGTCACAAGAAGAATGATGCCGACGGAATTCAGTATCAGCAATGCGATGAAACCTCTGGTGCTCCATTAAATAAATCGTTCAAAGAGCGAGCTTTAGAAGGTCAAGGTCAAATCCCTTCGCCTCGCCAGAGTGTAATTTCTGGAATGAGCATAGCAAGTAGCCATGAACCAGCAATGGGTGCCAGCGGACTCCCAGACCTCAATAATCCTGAGCCAGAGTATGGTTATGCTGATGATGTGTCCGACGTGACCACGAACCCATCAATCATCAACGGTCCAGGTGGTGGCCCCACTGGAAGCCGAGATCATTGGTCGGGTCATGCAACACCTACAAGACTCGATACCAGAATGTCACCCCTTTCTCGAAACTCGGATGCGAATCTCAAAGCTGCTTCAGCAGCTCTTATTGGTGCTGCTGCTGGCGCAGAAGGCGCTGCTGCCCTTGCACACCACAGCAGAGAATCAAGCCAAGACCATGATGAAGAGTGGCGAAGAACTTCTGGGGAACGCAAGCGGGATACTCTGGTAACCAACCCGTACGAAGGCACCAGTCCTATTGCCGCAATTGGGGGTCAACTGGACGCAAACTTGATGCACCAGTCAAGCTTCCAAAGCGGTCACCAGTATAACGCTTCCAAGACCGGCTATCAAAGTCCCGGTGCTGTGCCCAAGGACGAAGGTTATATGTCTTCTGCCCCTAATGCCCGTTCCCCACGTCCTTTCACCCCGGAACAACGCGGTAAAAATGTCGGTTTTCTTGATGAGAAACGGGACGGTCCAGCCAATGCAGGAGATTCATTCTACGCACCAGGTCATGCTCGACAAACCAGTGACATGTCTCACGGCATGGGTTCACCAATTTATGATAGTGCCACCGGAAATGGAATGGATCGAATCCAGTCCAAGGATATTGTTGCTTTGATGGATCACGTATGTATTCCTTGTCAATGTTCTAGGAGCCTGCTAACATCCCATAGCTCACTGTGCGTGATGCACAACGCAGCGCACGTGACACAGAGATACTTGTCACTCTCGTTCGCGCAGCCGCTGAAATGCGAAACTCTTTTGAGGATATGAAGCGTCTTTTGGCCGATACCGAAGATGTCATTATCACGGAAGTTCAGGCTAACACCGAAAAGACGGTTCAGAAGGTTATCAACGGACCAAGGCCTCTTCCACCAAGTGCTGCTCGCTCAATTCGGCAAGGGTCTCAGGATGAGATGTACGATGATATTCCCAACAAGAAGAAGAATGTATTCAAAAGAGCACTCAAGGGACTCAGCATGCGCAGCTCTAATGACCTAGGAAAGATTGAGGATATGCTTGTTACACTTTTGGGAGAAGTTGAAGGACTTAAAGCAGCTCAAGGATTGAAGAATGACATGCGGGAGGGTGACACTTACAGTGATCTGAATCAAGAAGGCAACTATGAGCAGGACCGTGGGTATGAACCGGAGGGCAATGCTGGTACATCCACCGCTAGCCACGCGAGCCAATCCGGACATCTTTCGATCCCGTTGTCAAGAGGACCAAGTGCAGCAAGAGGTTTTGATGGTCGAAAGTTTTCAGATCACCGTATCAGCACTGTGCCGGAAGGTGACGAAGAAGAACCAGTCTCACCTGAAGAGGAACCTCGCGAGAAAGGAGTTTCTGGTACTCATTTCGAGGATGAGGAACGCTCACGAACCCCAACTCAAGAATTCGCCCGAGCTGGTTCTGCACCTCTAGACACTCCACCGCAACAGAACCTTCCGCAGGGCTCCCTGAGCAACGACAACACGCCAAAAACCGAAAAGAGCAAGAAGCACAAATCTAGTAGCTCTTCTGGTTGGATTCCCAAGGTTTCACGATGGTCGGAAACGACAGCCTCGACTGTTCTACGAGGATTCCGAAGTAGTGGACGCAACAGTGGAAGAAAGGAAGAGTACACACCTCCTTCAAGATCCGGTTCAGATCTTGGCAATTACGCAGAGCCTGATCAGCAATACGAGCAAGATAAACTCCACTCTGGAATTTCTGAGGAGCAAATGCAACAATATGATGAAAATCAGCCTATATCAATGCTCTCCCCTGAGGACCCCAAATACAAGGCTCATCGAAACTCTTTGAACCTCCAGCACCCTCAACCACGACCTGGTCCAACCCATCGATATCAAACAGCCTTGGAATCCCAAGCTCCATTCTTTGACCAACCCAGTTCCCCAAAGTCTCTGGATTGGGGATCTTCAACAAGCATCAATCAACTACCTGCTCAACAGACAAATCGTTATAGCACTGGTACCATGAACACGGCTAGAAACCTATCTCCTATCTCAGATGGTGGCTACTCCAACGGTTCTGCCTCTAATCAGGGTCCTGCCCGTCCTCCCAAGGAACCTCTCTCTCCTGAGCGGCCAGCAAAGGTTCGAGCCAACAAACTTCAAAAACCAAGTCCATTAAGTCGTGAACATCTACAAGCTGAACCTACTTACGATGATTATCAACCCGGTGGTTCCCCAAGGTCTGCAGCTAGAAAGCTTTCTGGTGCCATGACTGGTGTGCCAACCAGAAAGCCAACTGGTCCAAGAAGTATGAGCACTGCATCAAAGAGTGGTGAAGGGTTGAATCGAGATGAAACAGTCATTCGCAGAAACGTAAATCGAAGTAAGTACTCTGTATCATAGGCCGCGTCAGCCCAGACTAACAGATTTTAGATACGTTTGGCACGGTAGCAAGTCATCATAGCCATCATAGCGAGGAGTCTGAAACTTTCTGAAAATAATTTTGATTTTTTTTCCCTTCTTTACAAAATTAGATGAGCGACGGGATTCTGAACGGCGTTTAATGAAGATATCTCACGATACATACTACACGCACATACTCGAAGCATTCTGTGTGTATTACTTCACCTACCTTTTTATGCTACTGGTTTAGCAACTCCACTACATTACGACTTTAAAAAAATTCGGGCAATATCAAAGGGGATTTGTCTTTTAGGGGAGGGGAAGTGGATAGTTTCATGGAGAACTGGGATCAATGATTTGATAGGATAGCAATTTGGGGGAAAGCACTGGATATTTGGGTTCGCTTTGCCTCGGGGGGGTTTTCACACGTTTTTTGAGGGATGATGAAATGGATGATGAAATGGTGGGGGATGTTGGTGGGGAGGGGAGACGGTGAAAAGAAAGGGGTTGTGGAAGGTGGATTTCAAAGGGAAAGAAAGCCCCCTTTTTTTTGTTCAGAGTAATTATTTTTTTCAGAGTGGGTTTTCATATTCTTCTTCTTTTTTTAAGGATTTCCTCTACTTCTTCTTCTTCGGATGAAGGAAGGAAAGAGAGAGGGAGAGAGAGAGATCTGGAGTATTAATTTGGTTGGTGGTGAGAGAGTGGGGGGATTCAATTGAATGGTATTAAGCTCTGTTTATGTGACTACTATATTGCTACGTTGTTATGTGATGTTCTTATTGTCCTCACGCCGGATCTTCCGGACTTACTTACCCTCCTTTTCCTCCTTTTGACAATGACAATGTAAGCTGGAGCATGGGTTTCCTGCCTGGGTATGGTTGGGACTTGGGAGGACACGTGGATGAATGGTAGGTTCTGGGACTCGGGAGGACGCGTGGATGGTAGGTAGATTTTAAAGGGGGAAGGAGGGGAAGGAGTTTAGGGATCTTGGTTTGAGGGTTGGGGGGGTTGGTGAGAGAGGGGGGGGAGGAGGGGATGGATGTTTAGCGGGTTTAATAGGGAGAATATAGAATATAGAATCCATAATACCTACTTATATCAGCAATCGCTACTGTAGTATAGGAATCGGATATAAGGATGGATTATGGATATAGTAGGTGATGGGTTATCACTTATACTATGGAGAGCTGTGGAGAGCTGTAGTCTGCTGGGACTTGAGTGTTGGATGGGGGTTTTGATGGGATGGGATGGGATGGGATGTGGTGTTTTCTTGTGCTTCTGGTTTTTGTTTTGAGGTTTTGGAGTTTTAGGGAAGAGTGGGAAGTGTGGGTGGGTTGTGGGATATTGGGATATTGGAAAATGGAAGATATTGGGAAGTGTGGGTTGTGAGACTATGAGTATAGTGATGGATTCCTTTGGTTAGGTGTTTTTGGGATGAAGTGTTTTTGGGATGGAGTGTTTTTAAAATAAAGTGTTTCGTAACTAACCCATGAAAGATTTAGGGGGTAGAGAGTCTTTTTATAAGAGAGTGAGGAAGGTGCCTTTTTCTCTCTTTCTTTCTTTTTCCGTTTTAATTTAATTTAGTTCTATAAATTATCAAGATAAATAGATAAATAATATTCCTTATATAATCAAGGTAGCTACTAGCTCGGTAATTATCCTAGAATATTCAAAGTAATCTTACTGTATTCAAATAAGTAATACACTTAGTACGAGGGTGTTTCTAAAAACGAATGAATTATTTCGTGTGACAGAGTAGAGGAAGGAGAGAGGAAGGAGAGAGGAAGGAAAGATTTGGAATTTTGGAGGGAGGGAGGATACTGGGGGATAGGATGGTTACTATGCAGATAGTTACTAGGTAGGTAGTTACTATGCAGTGGTAGAGGTAGAGTGAGGAAGTTTATCTAGTATTTTGTTTGTTTTGTTTGGTTTGGTTGGTTTGTTTTCTTTTGTTTTGCTTGTTTGGAGTAAGTTGGATGATTAGGGGGATTTCGTAGGTAAGGTGGTTGTGCTGGGATGTTTGGAGGGGTTGGATAGTATAGGTACTCTTGTAAGATAGTGGAGTAATTGGGTTTATTGATTTGGATCTTTGATACTTTTCTTATTCATAGGGAGGGAAGGAGGGAGGGGAAGGGGTAGACAATGGCTTGGAGTCATTGAGGGGATTGTTGTTGAATGTTTGGAGTATTTAGATACCATACTTGTAAGTAATCAAGTTTACTAATCCGAATCTCTGCGACTTGTCTTATGCACAGGGAAGGAGCGAGGGGGAGGAGTCGATAAAAAGCTTGGAGTAATTAGGGTGATTGTTGTAGAATGTTTGAAGTATTTTGATACCATACTTGCAAGTAATCAAGTTTACTAATCCGAATCTCTGTAAAGCAGTACCTTTCTTATCCACAGGTAGGGAAGGAGGGAGGGGGAGGAGAGGGTCAAACAAAGGTCGTTTGCTTTGCTTTACTTGACCTTGCTTTGCGTAGCGATTCAATCAAGTTTTTCGAGCTTTCCTTTTGCAAGGCAACATCTGGGAACATCGAAGGTGCAAGAGGTGTAAGAGGTGCAAGAGCAAGATTCGGGCGTGTATGTACTGTACTGTACTGTACTATACTGTGACATGGCTGCGTTCGGAAAAATGCACCCTTTCGAACAACCACACGGACAGGCCGTGAGATGCACAGAGTGTTTGATGACCTTCTGAGTGAGACGGGAGGGCGTACCTGGATTCGAGAGCTGATCAATCTCATCATTTCTTTTTTTCTTTTTTTGGTATGGTAGGGTTAGGAAATTGAGTAGCTTTGAGGTTTGCCTTTGTTGGGCAGGTCATGGAGTTGTAAAGGCCGATATTTAATATGGAGGGGAGCTTCCTGTTCGGCATCATGAGGTGCTCAATCACACATTCATTTAGGAGCTGCCCGCCCACACCCCAACACCCAAATTTAGCAAAGGACTCCCGGAGGGTGTCCAGATCGACGGGTGTAATGGGAAAGTTGAATGATGATGACTTGGATGTACTCTGTACTGTACGCCCCAGGGAGCGTGTCCAAAATTGTATCGAGTCTTGGGTGTGGTCTCCTCGCATATTTTCTCGGGGCGACGAATGGGTGGTTGCAGTAAGGACGTGTTATTGCAGCTTATAATTGCAGCTGCATCTGGCTTTGACAAAGCTGACTGACCGACCGACTACTTTGTTACTCACTTGTGAGGATGAGAAGAGGCAGAGAATGGGTGGATGGATGGATGGACGATCCCCAGGATGGCTGACTCGAGGCGAGCGAGGTTTGGGGGGGTGCAGTCATGGAGGTTTGGGAGAGAGGTTGTGGGTGGAGGAGTGGCGACAAAAGTCCCTGGCCGTAGCCTGTGGTTTTCTTGAGGCCAGGCCAGGTCGTTTGTTCTTTTCACGAGTTTTGGAGACGAAGATTCCCCTCCTATATAAGAGGAATTATGCTAGGATACATGTTTTTTTCCAGGGCAAAGAACGACATTAAACGGTGGTGATGGTACTGGTATCGGTACGTACCAGTAGTAATTGCCAAGGGAAGCAAGCGGTTGACAAGACGAGCACGCAAGCAAGATCGGATCGGAAAGGAGTGGACGTAAACTTCGCTGCAGTACTGTATGAATGCTGGTGAATGCAGGGGTTGAGACTCATGGAACGTTTGGAAGGCGGATGGAATAATGAGGCGCCCGGAAGGCCGGGGTAGCTGGTTCGCTGGTTCGCGGAGAGCTATTCCTATTACGAAGTACCCACGCCTACCCACGCCTACCCACGCCTACTTGTACCAATAGACGGACGACCAGGACTCCTGGTGGGGGAGAGAGGGGCGCCGTGGAATTTGTTGGTGTCGGTGTCGGTGATGGTGGTGGCTCCGTACTGTATTGGAAATTGCATGTTGCATGGCATGGCGGGATTATTGTAACTTGACCATGGGTGCGAGTTGTTTAGGATTCATCATCATCCGTCATGCCACTTCCAGCTCGTTCAGATTCATGTCAGCTCTTCCTCCCACCTGCCATAATGCTTACTGGGAACCAGCAGCCAACACTCGACAATCTGCGAGATAATAATAGGTCGTACGAGACGCGTATTGTACGGCTAAAGTAGACGACTTTGGCCCTTCTCACTCTCGAGTGCCAATGATGATTATCGCCGCAGAAAACTTTGTGCAGCAAGCAGCAGGTCCATTGGTCCTGGCTGAATACCACCGCTGGACCAGTCGCAAGTCGAGCACTGCACCGTTCAATTGCAGTCTCTCCGGTGCCGGACCCGCCGAAAGCATGAGTGTCATGCGAAAGTAATATAAAAATGTCAGAAGAGTGCAGAATCGGGTGATGCAACGGGCTGGAAATGGGATGTAATGGTGTAGCATAGGCTGGGATGGTCTATGCCACCATCTGGCAATGGCAATGGCAATGGCAATGGCAATGGGACGAGAGATGAGTAAGGAGAGGTGAGTAATAATGAGGCGAGATTCGAGTTGTACGGAATAGATAAATTGTCAACACACGGGCTGGACTCGTCTATCCAATCGTATGCTTTGCTACGGTAAGATACCCGGTTAGCACTCTGTACGCACTATAAAAAGCATTATTCGAGACTTCTAGTACAAGTGACATAAACATCTTAATATACCTGGGTTCATAAAAAGTAGACTTTTCAATCATTCTACGAAGTAAACTCTTTACAGCCCCTTCTTAAAAGTAGTAAGAAACAAGGGTGATCTACTAGTATGCTACAGGGTATTTGGCAAGGTATCTTGTGTATAAATTGCTTTTTCTACAGGTTCTAGGGTCGTTAAATATCTTACTACTTTTAAGAAGGGGCTGGACAACTATTTTAGTTGTATGAGGCGTTTAGGATAATATCATTGCTAGGTGCATACAGACCAATGACCACTTCTCTTACTCGGTACTAACAAGTATGCTTTAACTTGATCATCAAAGATGCCGACAAGACCGGCACTTACACTTCAACTTGCTAGTCTCCTCTCATCCACTGCGCTTTTTCTTCTCACGGTAGGGGTGCGTGGCTCGCCCTAAGTAGAAGTATAAGCGTAAGCGTAGTAGCGTACTACTTCTAGTGCCAAGTATAGTTCTCGTCAGAAAAGTAGTGGCCGTTGTAAAGCGGATTGAACGCTGACGCTGATACTAAAACCAATGCACCGCCGTTGACCCTTTTTTTTTATTTTAGAAAAGGGTTGGCGTTGCGAGTCAGCCCAGCAGCTGGTTTCTTCGCACATCGCACCTCGTGAATCGGTGCAGTTGTTTCGTCTTTTCCTCCCAAACCTTCGCACCCCAACCCCAAACACGCTCCCCCAAAAAGCCAAATGCCACGTGGAATCATGGGAGAATAGGGAAGGGGAAAAGTCAGACGCCATTGTAAATGTAAATGCAAACCTACCGTCCACGAGCATTCCGTAATTGACGGGTTGATAAAGCAAATATATCAAAATCCCTACCCCTACTCCGTGTGTAAATTTACCAAGTAGCCACGACCCAGGTTAGTAGTCTACCTAGGTAGGCCTAGGTAGGGGAGTACTGAGTACTCCGTACGGCCTTCGTATATCGTTAGTGTGCCTCATTTCTGAGAAGCGTGGCTAGGGTTTTGAGCGTGGCCGCCTTACCCTTACTCGTACCGTGGCCCCACCAGGCCCCAAGGCGGGCGTAAATGTACGCTTGTCGCATGGGCGGATCCCAGTCTCCACGCCGCCTGCCTCTTCCGCCCCTTTCCAGCCAATATATTTTCCTTTGGTGACCCAAGTATCACCCCCTGGGACTCAATGCCTCTGCTTTGGGTCGGTTCCCGCCCGCCGTCCGCCCTGTCGTCGACTCGTCTGTCGGCTCTGTCCTGAGCAAAAGGGAACTCGCCTCCATCTCCGCGCTGGCATGCTGGGTACCCGGGGGCTTTTCTACATCCAGTAAGCATAAGCATAGAGTGGCAATGGATGGAGTACCGATAGGTACTTGGAAGTACTTTTATTACGGAGAAATTGTACCAGTAATCATCGTCCGTCGTACGCTTCCGGTAGAGTACTCGTACTTCGTACTCTCCCTTCTACTGGCAGCGCCGGGTTTTATATATCAAGGCCCCCCAGGCGGCGCTCGCGGATGCGGATGCGGGTGGTCGGTCTTGTCTTGCGGGTTGCAGTCGCAGTTGCAGTCGCATTTTTCATCATATCCCATATCCCATCCCATCCTGAACCATCCCCATCCCCATCAAATCTTTTGGCGAAGGGTATCCTGTCATATTTGGATTCCACCGATCCACCCCCTCCGCTCCGCCTGCGTCGTCAGTAGTATTTTGGATCGCCAGGCCCAGGGACCAAAAGGCGAAAGCAGCAAGCAGCAAGCAACTGGCAGCACTACCCCTGCCCTCACCTGCCCTGGCCTGCCCTTTCCAAGTCTGCCAATTTGTCTCAGTCTCACATCGCTTCCATTTGGCATTTCGCTTTGGTTGCGCTGCGCTGCGGTTGCTTTGCTTTGCTTGCTTTGCGCTGCGCTGCTGCTCTCGTTCGCTTTGTACTTGGTACATGCTTCCTCCCTTCCTCGCTCCTCCCTCCGTCCTTCCTCACAACAACAACAAGAAAACAACTAGTCCCTTCCACCACTTCCACTTACACTTCCCACCCCCTACATTTCTTCTGCTTTCGTCCTCTCCTGCACCCTCCATCTCACTTCACCACCACCATCACCACCACCCACCACTACCACCACAACCATCACCACCCAACTAACACCTCTTTCTTTGTCCACTACCCTCTCCCTCACACGCCTTGGGTAGCGAGTCCGCACCCATTCCAGTCATTTCTGAAAGCCCTCAAATCAAGGATCAAGAATCCTCAGTGTGCACACCCATCCCCCCCCAAAAAAGAATACTGCAACACACACTAGACATTCTCACCCTGAGCACACGTCCACCACGCCACATACACCAACACAAAAGATAGTTGGATTGAAATAGACAGGCGAGAAGTCTTCGCGAGACACGGCACCGAGGTGAGTTGCACGCGCCCGCCTTGCAGCGACACAAACATTACACACCTTCTTGAGGTGGCTACCCGTGCTGCCTCGAGACATTCTTTCACAACCGTCGAAGGAGCTGGTTGTACAAGCTGTGTGCTCCCGCTTCTTGAATCCACGAGATCAAGAGCCGTGCAACTGCGGTGCTTGTTTGTTAACAGGACCCTATACTGATATCTATCGCTCTTAGACGGTTTCCTTTGCCGACTGCAAGACGGAGCAACACTCATTTCTGGGCTGTATATCACTTCTAGTCCCGAAATCACTCGATCACGCCAAAAGTGGGCCGTAGGTCTGGGAGGAACAGGAATAATCCAAAATGGAACCAGATTCTGGAAGGGGAAGGGGGAATAGCAACAGCATCGCCCCAGCAAATGGAAGAACCGGAATCTCATCAAATAACGATGGAACCTCTCGAGATGCACCACAAAATCGCTCTCAATCCCCGGATAGTAATCAAGGAGAACCTATGGCCACGCCGGAAGAGGAATCAAAACGCCAGTTAGACATTATGGGTGACGCTGTAGATCAGTCGTACGGAATCAAGGGACAGAACGAGTCGAATCAGATTTTTGGCGGTAGCCCTCCTCGAGATCCCAGATTATTTCCGTCCACGACAAATACCGAGAAGCCATCCAAACCAAATAACAACCTCGAGCCTCCCGTCACCAAAACAACTCTCAGTGAATTAGACGTCAATAAGATAGTCCATAACCCACGCCTTCGACATGATATCAATTTTGATCCCGATTTGCATTTCAGGCCTAATCTGGATGGGGAAAAGGGGCGGAAGAAGACGCAAAAATCGAGCCAGTTTTGGGATACTATGCGAGAACAGCTTTTAATGTACCTCACCAGGCGTGAGGAATTCGAAGCGCAAATCGGTAACGACGACTGGTCGCTTCCATCAGTGCTTAATGCCATTCGCGGGATTCTCGAGACTCTAGTACCCCAGCGTGATCGTGCATCAGTAGAGGAAACATTCAATGTTGAATTGCTAATGCAACAGTTCCGAATGGGGGTTGCGGATCTCGTGAAGCTGGCAACATGGCTCTCGCAACTTCTCAAATGTCACTGTGCCCCGATGAGAGATGATTGGGTTGATGAAATGGTTACCCAGCTCAGCAACGGCGATCGCAATGGTGATGTGACATTGCTAGTAGCTGGCATGCAGAATTTGCTTGGTGTATTGGAAGCCATGAAACTTGTGAGCGAGTCATGATCACTTTACCAAAATTTGTACTAATTATTCTATAGGATGTTGCCAATCATCAAATTCGTTGCCTACGCCCTCTCTTGATCGAGGACACAGTTCATTTTGAGCAGAAGTATTTCATGAAGAAGATTGCTATGCGAAAGCTTGAACTGGCTGAATCACACGCCTGGTATGGACGTGCGAGTTGTTTACCAGATGTTATCCCATTGGACTCCTCGATGCAATCACAGGTACCAACTTGGAATTTCATGAAAGCACTCGTGGCTCTCACATTGCCATCACGAGGAGAGGCAATACCGCAGACCTTTGCTTTCGACGAAGATCGTATGGTCAAGTTTCGTACTGACATGCAAGATTTGATCAATTTTGAAATCTGCATGTTCATGTACCGGGGCCTGGAGACTCAAAATCGACAAGAAGCCAGAATCGCGAGGGAGGATACTCCTAACATGTCTGCGACTTCATCTCCTTTCTTCCGACCTGCATCTCCTGCAGACAATACTATGCTTTCCTCACCTACAATCCCATCACCACACCATTTTACATCCCGAACGAAACTTCCAGCCCAGGAACGGGGCCATTTCATTCGCACGTTAACAGGTCGACAAATCTGGATTCCTAACGTGGAAGATGATATGGCGATGTCCTCAGCCGGCTCGAGTCCAAAATCCTCACCGACTTCCATTGCATCTGATTCTGAATTGCATATCCCTACGCCATTTTATCTCTCAGTACCTGTTTCCGATACATCTATCCAAGCCCGTACTTCTCTGCAGGCCATACTTGCATCCGTGACCACCGCCGATAAGTGGAATACTCTACATCCAGCATTGGCATTGGAAATTCTGCGTTTGACGAATACATCACTCACACGACTACCACAGTTTGAATCACATCTAGCATTCCACATCTCAAATCCTAGCTCACGATATTACCAGGAGGCAGAGCAACGCGTTTTATCTCAACTATTTCCGGTTCTTCAGAAGCTTGTGACGGCATACACACCATTGACAAGCGTACAAATCTTTGATGCCGCGGTTGGACCCAAATCTGGTCCTGGAAATTCACAAACACAAGCTGCTGGTGCCAAAGCAGAAATTGACGAAGTTGCAACAAGAATCGCCCACATGGGTATTCTGCACTGGAGAGTCTGGGCTCCTTTGGCCTACTTGGTAAATCCAGATGCGGAAGAACAGACTGATATGAACACCATATCATGAGTTTGAAATTTGAAGCTGGGTCTATCTGATTAGAGTCAAAGCCTTTGCGGGTCAAACTCTCGGTTAGTCTCAGCATACGTTGGGCTTCAAGGGCTGGATGTTGGGCATGTCTAGATTGGACCGCCACCCCTATTTCATTTGTTTACTTTTTTTTTTGTTTTGCATCTTGCATCTGAGGTTTTCGTCTTGCCAGCCTGCTTTTTCCATAGATACCCATCCGATCGCCTTGTGGAGGACGCACATATTGTAGTATAGATTGGGAAGAAAAATTGTCCTGTTGTGTTCTTTTTCTTTTTTGTTATGGAGAGGCGCATGAATTTGGAATTGGTGGGGATTGGAATGGGGGCAAACATTGGAAAGAGAGAAACTCTTCTCTTTTGCCCCTGACTCAAAATGATAGACATTTTTTTGGGCAGAAAACCTCATTTCTTTATTCTCTCTCTCTCTCGCGCTTTTGTTGGCTGTACTATTTTTATTTTTTTTCTTCTGCTAGATATATAGACGGGGATGGGGGGATGGAGCTACCACCATCACCTGGTGGGCTCCTGGGAAATACACAATTTTTCTCGTTTGTTTTTGTTTTTTTTGTTGTCGCTGTGTTATCGTATTTGCTGGCTGGCATTATTTTTGGGGCGTAAGACTTTTCTTTTGTACTCTACTTTTGTCTCTTTTTAGCGCTTGAAATTTGTGGGAGGAGGAGTTTTAGTTTTAGTTTTTTTTGTTTTTGTTTTTGTTTATGATGGGAGGAGGGGGGGATAAGTTGTGTGTTTTTTAGCTTTGGTTTTTGGGTTTTTGGGTTTTGGGATTGGGATTGGGTTGGGTTTATAGGTTGGAGGGTAGAGGGGTTGGGTAGGGTGGGGTAGGGTAGGGTAACTTAATTAGATGAGTTGAGTATTGAGTATTTGAGTATTGAGTGTTGGCTTATCTTTTGGACTTGCCGTTTTTTGTGAGGTTTTAAGGTGTTGAGGGGTTAGGGGTTAGAGAGGGAGTGGGGGGATTGAGTGAGTGAGTGAGTGAGTGAGTGATTGAGTGGAGAAGTAGGGAGGTAGGAGAATCGGGGTTGGGTTCTTTATAGGTGGGTGGGTAGGTGGGTGGGTAGGTAGGTAGGTGGGTACTTGAGTAAGTATTGAAAAGTGCTACTTTACTGTTGTAGGGATGGTAGGTAGGGAAGGTTCTACTGGTATAGTAGTATTAGTGTATTTGGTAAGTTGAGTAAGTAGAATAGAGGTACCGAGGTAACTTAACTCTAGGTACTTGAGTAGGTTTTAGCCTTACTCTACTTTACTCTAATGTAACCTAACCTATTTAATTCTTAGTAAGTAGGTTGGAGTAGGGAGAGAGAGTTAGTATGGGGTTCTCCTGATCCGGATATAGGATCTGGATATATAGGTTTGGGGTAGATGAGTGAGTAAGTTGAGTTGAGTAGTTGAGTAGTTGAGTAGTTGAGATACTAGGGAGTATTGTAGGTTTTTTGGTTTTGNGGTGGTATAGGAGGGTATTTATTGTAAGGGAGTAGGAGTGGTTTAGTTAGGGATGTAGGAGGTACGAGGTATGGATGTAGGGTTGTAGAGGATAGGGGGTTTAGGGATAAGGATAAGGATAAGGATAAGGGAGAGGGGTTAGGTATTTAGGGAGGAGGGGGGTTTAGGGGAGGATTTAGGGAGCAGTGTTTATAGATAGGTAGCTATTTAAGTGTGGTTAAGTAGTTTAATATAGTACTTTGAACTGATTGAGTATAATTTGTGTATACTTGATTAGCTAGGTATTTCCTTTATACTAGTGCGTTGGTAAGCAACGTTCGGTATCTGGAATTCTTTTCCATTCCAGACCCCCCCTCTAGAATAATTCCATTCCTTTTAGGATTTGGCTAGAAGTATTCTATTCCAGACCCTCCAATTCTATAAAATTTATAGAATTTCCAGCTAGAATATATTATATGACCGGATAAATGTACTCCCGATCCGTAGACCAATAAGAAGTCCCTTAGTTAAGTAGTAGAAAGGTCACGTGAAAGTCCCCCTGGCTAAGCTCGTTAGGTACCTTAGTACCTATCTGGAATATACTATATTTAATTGGAAACATATTCGATACTTGTACTCCTATCTATTTATCTAGCTTTATACCTACTATAAATCACGTATTTTATTAGGTCTAGAATTCTATTCTTTCATAGAATTCTATAGCCTAGTTAATAGAAGGATTCTATTCTATTTTATAGGTAGTCTGGAAGTATTCTATATAGAATATTCCACCTAGAATTCTATGGAATATGGTTCCATTTGCCGAACGTTGTTAGTAAGTTAAGAGGATTATTTTGGGTTTTCTGGTTGCGTGGGGTATGAGGAGATGATTTTCTCTTTTATACTAGTACGTTGGGAAGTTGCGAGGATTATTTTGGGGTTTCTGACTGGTTGCGTGGGTTATGAGGAGATGATTGTCGTAGATTGTTATGTTGATTCATTGGTTTAGGGCTTTGGGGGTATAGTGATGTGTTAATGTGAGGTGAGGTGGACTACCTTGGGAAATTTTATAGGGGTTGTGTGTTGAGATGAGGAGGGGGGGTATTGGCATAACTTAATAGTTGGGGTATGAGATAACATACTGTATTCAAAAAGTCTGTCTAGTCAACGAACGTAACCTTACCTTATATAACATATATATAATACTTGATGAACATGGGAGGTAGACTGTATCTACTAACCATCTCCTGTTATAAGTGGTATAAAAAGCATTAATTGAGGGTATTTCAATCAGAAAAACTTATAAGATATGATATGTGGTCTAGGAGAAACTTACCTGATCTCTCCATTTATCTTATGCTATAATGTTACCTCCTATTCCAATTAATACGGGTTTTGGAAAATTGGAAAACAGTCTCTTAATAGTAAGAGGAACTTCATATTTGCCTCTTCAATCTTTATTTGGAACGCTCATTTGAATGAACAGTGCTCCTGAAACCAAATCCAGAGCAAGAGGGGAAGGAGACCAAAATACCAACCAATGGATTATCCAATTCAATCTATGCTTCAAACCACAAAACCACGCACCTCCCCCTCACACCCAGCTTCACTCAAAAACGCCACAGCTTCCTCTTCCGTCCCGGACCCCCTCTCCAATCTAATCCCCGCCATCTCCTCATCCAACCCTCGCCCCACCTCACTCATCTCACTTTCCTCCACCTCCTCCCCCTTCTGCGTAGCAACATAAATCGCACTCCCAAGAATCATCCCACTCCCCCCAACACTCCACCACTCAGGCGTCAGCCCAAAAACCACCCGATCAAGCGCTAGTGCAAAAAGCATATTGGTATACAACATATTCGTCGCTCTTCCCCCCTCGCCTCGGCCGCCCATCGCCAGACCGGTAGTGAGGAAGAGCTGCATGATGAACCCGCAGAACCCGACGAAGATTAGGAGATACCATTGTCGGAATGTGGCGGGGAGTTGGAAAGATGGGGTTCCTTCGATGGGCGCGAGGAGACTGATGCTGGAGATTATGATGCAGGAGACGGCCAGGTAGTTGATTGAGAGGAGGGCGTGGGCTCGTTGCCCGATTAGGCGGACGGTGGTTATGGCGCCGGCGCCGCCGAGGACGCCGATTAGGGCGATTGTTACGGCGGAGAGACGTTGGGCGGAGGTGGGGATGGGGAAGGAGCTTTCGGGGGGTGTGGAGGTGATTGTTGCGTTGGTGGTGGTGTTGGTTGGTGATGGGAGAGATGTGGAACTTGAGTCGGATGAGAAGAATGAGGTTGGACGTGCGATCATGACTACTCCTAGCAGGGAGATGAGTGATGCGTATTGTGCTGAGCGAGGGAAGGGCTCTTTGAGGAAGAGGTAACATCCGTAGGCTGCGACGGTTGGTCCGAGGAAGGTTATGACGATTGCTTCGGCTACTGGGAGATAGAGGATTGAGTCTGTTTTGCGTTAGCCGTGCTTTTGACTTTAAGAAGAGAAGAGACAGGTGTTTCTCTTCAGACTTTAGCGAGAATTGTGTAATGCTGTTCGGGATAATGAAGAGCGCTCAAGAGAATCTCAATTCTTCACTGTCCCAAAGACTCCCACACAACCACTCTTGATATAAAAGGAAATAATTAAGTAAACATCTCACAATAAATTGCGTAAATTCCAACAAACCCAGCAATCCCTCGACCAAACAATAGCCATCGAATCCCCTTTGTACCAAGTGGAAAATCAGGTATCTCCGTCCACCACATCCAAAGACAACAAAGCGCGCTGGTCAAAGTCTGTCGCGCAAAGAGAACTTGCAAAGGACTCATCCCCTCCCCCTCCAATTCCAACAATCTCGTTGCAGCATTCATCAACGCACCAAACAACTGTGAGACGATGACGAGAAAGAGTCCATAGTTACGGTGCCAGAAATGACGACCTGACGTCTTGAGTCGCTGGAGTCTTGAAGTTTCTGTGTATTGCAGGCTGGAATATAGTCGCGGGGGACCGCATGATGAGATGGAACTGATTGAGAGTCTACAGAAGGTTTCAGGATCCAGGAGTGCGGTTTCTGTTATTTTGACATTCTTGTCGGGTTTTAAGGGTACACTTAGGAGCTCTTCTGTGGTGGAGCTCGTAAGTGGGCTGGATAGTGAGGACGAGGACGAGGATTGAGGACTTGGAGGCTCAATCTGTGGAGTCAACATGATGTAATCCAGTACCAGAAAGGACGAAAATGTTGAATGAAAGCCGTGATGTATGTTCATAAACAAGAGGTGGTCCTTTGACCAACTCAATGGGATAAGGATATCAGATGCGACCAACGACTGACTGAATTTTGTAGCGTAGAAATCTCAGTACGTAGTGCCGAGTTCTGTAACAGCTAGAGCACGCCGTTTTCTCGCTTAGGTCTCTCTTCGTGTTTTAATTGGTTGAAAAATCCCCCCACTGTCATTATACAACTGAAGAATGATTCACCCACGCCTTCAAAAACATGGTGAAAAGTGATTGCCAGCATAGCTATGTAGGTATTTTTGTGAAGCGGGATCTGCACAGATCTACCAGTAGTTGAAGACTAATGTACGAGTCGTCGTCTTTCCTGTCATCCAATTGCAAGGGCTTCAATAACTAATTGGGTTTTTAGGGAACCAACTAGCTAAGTAGACTAATACATTATGCTTTTTGCTTGTGATCAACCATAACCTTTGCATGTCAATATGGGAACACGTGCTGGAACATAAAATGATACTTAACAGAATTACAGTGATGTTTCATCATGATACAGGAGTCATGAATAGATTCACCTAATTGAAAAATTCGGAACTCGCCTGTTGTCGCTCGTAAATAGAGCGATCAATGATGGGATGGAAATCTTGGGTGACTCACAATTATGAGAGGGTTGCTGGTTAGAGGAGGGGCGGTGAATTTATCTATCTATCCTTGGAGAAACGCATTCCTCAAAAGTGGAATTCTAAGAGTCCCTTCTCTCAGTACCAAAAAATTACTTGGTCGCTTTGATGCGGTAAAAACGATGGCATCAAGTTACTTAAATTACAAGTATATGAACATATAATTACCTGGTTATAAAGTAAGCTTAAATTAAGTTGGTTTAGCTTAGTTCTCTACTAACTTCTACTTTAATATTTACCTATACTCCTTTTAAAGTCTTTTTATTGCCCTTTATATTCTCTTTCTCTTATACCTTTTATTTATTATCTTAACTTGCTCCTTTCTACTCTTTGCTAGCTTCTTTTTTATTGTTTCCACTAGTTCTATTCATGCTATATAAGTTACTCTTCCCTTATAACCCCTTGAACCTTGAGAAGCTCAAGAAATATGAGACAAGTAGGATATACTATTTTCTTCTTCTGACCTCGTGAAAAACCACCTATCGATAAAACACACTCTAGCTGTTATAGAATACTTAATAGCACGGTTTTCGGCGAAAGTGAGGCGGGTGGCCATTTGTTAGTAGGGGTTCTCCAGGGGATAAAATTCAGAAGACGAGAGCACAGTGTGAGAATAAAGTAAGCAATAGAGAGAGAAGCTAGCTAGGGGCGAGCAGAGCAGCTCTAATGTACGGGCCGTCTGTTGGCTGGAAGTGTCCAGAATAGGGCTAGCGCCTTCCACATAGAATATGCTGGTGGCAGACAGAGAAGCCGAGACTACTCGTGCTATAAAAACAAATGGGCGCAGGGGGCGACCCTCAGAAGGTATATAGAGTACACTTAAGGTATACAGCAGTCCTTACTACTGTTCTTACGCTATTATGATTATGAAAGTTTTATATAGACAGACATAATAAAGTAGCAAACCAAACTACACCAAAACATTTAATTCTTAATTCGCAATGGACTGCAAAACCATGCAAAGTAGATTTTCATAGTATATTATTTGTAGACTCTATTGTGATTTATAAGTACAAGACTTCCATCTGCCAAAATATACAGTAGGAACAGAGGTAGAAGTGGACATACGACTGGTTTTGGGGGTACTCGCAAAGCCACAATCTAGATCCAGTAATGGTGATGCGCATGCATTTGATGGTGATATTGTCTCATCTGACGTCGATGTTCCCTCATTTGATGTTCACGTGCATCTTCGTAGGTGCTATACCAGGTTACGGAACCAGTACTTGGGTCGTAGACACCCCAAGTATTCCCATCGGTACGATTTTGGTCTTCTTCTTCGTCATCCTCGTCGTTATCGTTATCTTCGTGAGAAGCTTCACTTGTTGAATGTGTAGTTTGAAACCGCACAACTCTCCGTGGAGGAACCACAGGTGCCTGAAAGTTCTGTGGTATCCGAGGGGCTCTGCTTCCGCCAGCATTTGGGGTGTGAGCCGAAACATTAAATGTAGTGGCTCCTTGTGTCCTATTTGCCGGGCGTCGAGTCACATTGGGCAGAACGGAATTTCCTAGGTTGCTCATGTTTGAGTACTGAGGGTTTTGACGTGAAGACCAGGGATTTCCGGCATTACCGGGATTTTGGTTTGAAAGCCGCCGGTTGGCAGCGCTAAAACTACTTGTAGGAGGTCGTAGTGGTGGCATGGTTGACATGAAATTCCTGGCATTGTTGGATGTAGGCCGAGTTGAGGAATCATTTGAAGGATGTGGCCGTTCGGTAGTGAAGTTATGGCCGCGGCTGCGGGATGAGGAACGACTGGTTCGATGTGGCATGGTTCTTGATTTTCACCTGGAGAGGTAGATAGCTATGATGAAGGATTTAAATGGTCTGAAACAAATCGTGCTGAGGAAAGGGAGCTAGATAAGAGGATGAGACGTGGCTTATATAGATGTGGACTTTTCAACGAGTGAATGTATAAGGATATTAACAGTATTGTGTCAGTCCCAATCAGAAGTTGTACCTTACGGATATCTCTACAATCACAGTTGCATCCAGGCTCGTTAAAGGGGGTTTTCGGGATTGAGCAGAGAGGGTGGAGACATGAGAATCGACGAATAATTCGACATGAAGGATTACTTTGAAATATCTTACCTTTTCTGCGCTGGCTACTCTAGAGAAAAGAACGAGTTAGTTTCGGAAAACCATGATGGGAATTGTTATCATTCTTGACTGTCCTGACAATTGATAACCCATAGACATAAACGGTCAAGTACACTACCTAGTGATTGATGACCACAAACTCCAAAACGACGATACATTCAGTATGTAGAAGAGGCTTTCGCCGGGTATATTGACTCCAAGACGCCATCCAATGCATTGAGAAACGAAACAACTTCACATCCGGTCCTTACTTTCCCGCGCCACTCTTGCCTCCAACAGTATTTGTGTCAGCATCATCATCGGCATCTCCAAGCTCCTCCTCCAATGCCTTGACTCCAGACTTGATGATTTTATCGTCGTTTACATCCACCAGCTTCTTAGCACGATCGATTTCGGCCTTCTTGTCGATAGACTCCTCAATCTTTCCAAGGTAGGCTGGGTTCTTGCGGCAAGCGAACTTAACGTCGTCCAACTTGACCTTTTGGCGACCGGCAAGTTGAGCGGAGCGCGCAGACTCGAAGCAGATCTCGGTGATAAAGTCGGTCATGATTTCATCAAAGACCTTGCGGGTGCCATCAAGGGATTGATTAACATCGCCGAAAGCAAACAAGAAGTGGTTTACTAGGATATCATTAGACAGCTGGACCTTCAAAGTGTGCGGCGCATTGTACTTACGATCTTGATCACTGAAGTTCTGTTGTCCCCGATTCTTGCCAATGCGCGCTCGAGGTTCCATGTTGATTCTTCTAAATCGAACACTTCTCTTCCGAGATCTAACTTGGAATCGGGTTTTGGTAGTGTTGTTTCGACGGTTGCGAAGGCGTTGGAAGTTGTGGAGGTCTTGAGAGTTGCGAGGAGCTTGATGAGCTTGAGCTGCTTTGACCGCAGCGCCAGCGGCCTCGCGATTGAATGTGACGTTGTGATTATCCATGAGGGTAGGTGACGGGTAAATACCGGATATCGGCTAAACTTTGTTCCGCAGAGGCTTAGTTGTTCCGTACTGGACAGACAGTTGAGGTTGTTGAGAACAAACAGTCACAGGCGCAACGTCAAAGAATTGCGATACTCACAAAAAGATGGTATGTAGGATCCTTGAAGGCTGAGAGGGATGGCGAGGAAAAGCCGCGAGTCGCTCTTCACTCTGATAAAGTTATTTTACTGATTTCACTTCCAGTCCGCGCTCTTCAATTTCCAGTCTGCGCTACTGGTGCTTCTCCTGATGATTTGCACCAGCGCATACTTCCACCAACTGTTTCCGGGCTTCATGGATAGGAATAAGGATGGGTATGCTGTTATCCTAGGTCGCGAGCCCATATGTGGAAAATGGCGCTAATGGGAAACGTAGGGCGTTCACAGGTGTCTTTTGGAAATGCGCCAGGATAGGAGAACGATTAAGTCCATACATTAGTATGTGCTGTGTCATCATGGCTGTAAGTATACATGGTCTTGTAATTTGGATTCAATCTAACATACTCAGGTTTCTATCTTCATCGGTAATTGAAGTAAACATAGGATGATTCGGGGCGTTTTGGGCGTGATGATACCAGGTGGACTTGAGTTCAGGCATACCACAGATCACATCTAATGATGTACATGACGGCGCGACAATACATGAACTCTACAAGATAGAGGAGGAAGGGGTTCATGAAGCAGTATTACAATTCAAGGCGGGCGAGGGTCGCTTACACGGGTGTGGTCCAGGAAATCACTTTTCTATGGCAATGAACCGAAAAGTCTTGTACTTTCGTATAGAACCAAACACTCCCCAACGCCTTCGCTAATGCAATACAAATTCTGTGAACATCATTTAACCGTTGATACTCGTTCCCGCTGAGTCGGTCTCTCCCCAAATATCTCGACTTTCCTGCTCTACAGCTCTCATGGCTCCAGCGACCTCTTCGAGTTTAGCAACGACATCTAAAACCCCGGCATTAACTTTTTGGAAATACCGGTCGTTTGCTTCTCTCCTTCTGCGAGCCAAGATTATATCCGCTTCTGTCTCTTCCTCCAACTTGCTCCCCAACTTTTCAGCAGGGCCGCCTCCATTGCTACTTGCAGGTCGTAAGCTCCCAGCAGTGATGCTACCCCTTGTATCGAGGGTACTTTTTCCTTCGCTTCCAAGTGTGAATTTTCCTTTGCTTTCCTTGTCACCACCTTCTACGACTTCATCAGCCTCGCTCCTAGCCCAAGCTTGTGCCAGTCCAATTTGCGCCGCCCTCAATTCATCCAGCGCCTTTCCATGCTCAGGCCCAAAAACGTGTGTTCCATTCACAGCACTGAGCTCCACCTCCTCCAAGGTCCCCTGCATCTCTGCCCATAACGCATCCGTTCTGTCGGCCTGTTTCTTCCCCTCTGATTCCTGCTGTTGCCTAGGAAGTGTAGTGCGTGGTAATGAGGGTCCCGCCATGGCATCAGCAGGTGTCTCGATACCCCGTGTACGCTGGGCTATAGGAGCGCGTGTAGAGGTCAAAGTTGAGGGATTCGAAGCAATGACAGGAGGTATTGTTGGAGGGAGACCTGGGAGGGAAACATGAGAGGCATTTTGAGAAGGAGGACCGAGGAAAAGAGCCGGAGGAGGATCTCTTATGTGCTTAGGCTTAGTCTTAGGTGATAGGTCTAGCTGAGACATTGCTACATGTTCGTTTCCCTGGTTGACTGCCTGCGGCGCAAGAATGTAAGCTGTGATGGTAGATTGCGATTGGCGCTTAGACACGACCTCGGGAAGTTGAACTATCGGCCAAATTATTTACCGATGGCTCCCTTGGACTATCAGTAGAACAAAGCCAGGGCGAAGAACTTCTCCATATATCGAGTTGTGTCAAACAGATAACAAAATCTGTTTAGTTATCCCATGTAATTGGAACAATCTTCGAAATTTTGTCAAATGTTTAGCAGATCCAATTCAATTGCTCCATACGAATAGAAAAAATCTCAACTAAACAACCCGGGCGACCCTGGAAGTCGAAAGATCACGTGCACCTACACGTGCGGGGCGGCACCCGTCAAGCGAATATTTGCCCACCACAGGCAATTTTGCAGAAGCTCTCGATTTCACGACCTCAACTTTTTAACGACAACCAACAACCACAGCAACCCATAACGCCATAAACCGGTAATTGCTCTCCCATGATCCCCTCCCTATCACTTTTACACCGATCCGATGTCAGATTCGAAATCCTTGGACAAATCGCGTTCCTGCGACCCTCTCCACCGTTTTTCGCTCGACCCCAACCACCATCACCACCCTATATGACAGAGATATATACTGACTTCAAGCCATAGCCATCATGGGAAAAGGAAAGCCACGTGGTCTTTTGGCAGGAAGAAAATTACAGAACCATCGACGAGAGCAAAGGTAGCGCGATTCGTCGTCCAGATGTTGTCGAGAATGATGATTCTGATGCTATTCACAGATGGGCCGATCTTTCATACAAGAAGCGTGCGCTCGGCACAGCCTTTAAGTCCTCGCCATTCGGAGGTTCTTCTCACGCCAAGGGTATCGTTCTCGAGAAAGTCGGTGTCGAAGCCAAACAACCCAACTCCGCTATCCGAAAGTGTGTCAGAGTTCAATTGATCAAGAACGGAAAGAAGGTCACCGCATTCGGTAGGTTCTGGATCTCATCTTCTACGAATAACGGTATATTGGGGGATTGTGATTTTTGAATTCACTGGATCGGGGAGTGTTATAGGATATATGCATGGGGACATATATATGAGAATATGGACATGTGGAAAGATCAAGGCTAACTATGTCTTTTTCACAGTACCAAATGACGGTTGCCTCAACTTCGTAGACGAAAACGATGAAGTCCTCCTCGCTGGTTTCGGTCGTAAGGGAAAGGCCAAGGGAGATATTCCTGGTGTCCGATTCAAGGTTGTCAAGGTCTCTGGTGTCGGTCTGTCTGCTTTGTGGAAGGAGAAGAAGGAGAAGCCAAGATCATAGACTGGTTCTTCAATTTTCTTTTGCGCGAATGGGATTCACAATGGGGCATGGTGTTCATTTTGCAAGATGCGATGGCTACGTCATATAAAGGATGGGCTTAGCATTATGGGATGCGAGTGAGATATCAGCATTGAATCACACCACCTACTACAAAGTTTGGAGTTTTTTCAAGATACATATTTGGTGAACCGGTGCATGATCTCAATATACGACAATGAGAATTGTGGAGGATTGAATTCTCAAAACTACGAAATCACGATTCCAATGTCTATATATATTTCTCAGCCATGGCAGCATGAAGTTGACCCCACTTTAAAACTGACCACACGTTAGCAGGGAACGTACGATAATTGTCAATTGGCGCTTCTTTGCCAATTTCCTGCCCTCTCTGCTTCCCGCCTCTCCATGGATATTCTAATTCTTCCCTTTTTGTGTTCTCGCTTCATTTTTTCGATTAGGCGGTAGCTGCATTGACTAGAAGTAGAACTCTCAGGCGTGGAACAAGCAACAAGTTTACAACAAAGTTCGCCTGTCTCCGATCGATCAGCTTCATAACTCTACAGCATATAATTATCCCACCTGACTAAGTTTCATGCCGCTATCACTCGCTGTTGTCTCGTCCAGAACAACAACCTACGGAACCTTTCCCTAACTTTGGGCTGAGTAAACTCTCAAACCTTACAACTCTACAGGATATAATTTCCCTACCTGACTAAGTTCTATGCCGATATCCCTCCCTGTTGTCTTAGCCAGAATAACAACCTACGGAAGCCTTGCCTAACTTTGGGCTGAGTGCTGAGTGAACTCTCAAGCTTCCCAACTCTACAGTATGTAATTTCCCCACCTAACTAAGTTCTATGCCGCTATCCCACCCTGTTGTCTTAGCTAGAATAAACAATCTACGGAACCCTTTCCTAACTTTAGGCTGAGTAAACTCTCAAGCCTAATTTTGGTGGAGCGGAGACGATTTCCTCGGGCGGTTTACCGAAACTTTGGTCCTGTGCCCGTAGATACATTCCACCATGACAGCCTTTAGCTTAGCCTCTAAGATAAATCCCGAAGCCTTTCCTAGAGCAGGACCTCACTTCTAATTCTTCTGAGCTACATGGGAAACGGGATGGGATGTAATATATTGTTGTTTCTTGTAATAGTTCAACTTCGTCATTGTGATCATACCGCAATGTCACTTGCTCACCTCTTTGTATACTTAACTACCAGGGTCCAGGGGACTCTCGTCTATTCGAAAACCGCTTCATAAGCAATTTGAACACCTTGAAAGTTTGAAATGACTAGACCTGCCTGAGTCTATAACTGAAAGGGCGCATTATCTTCCCAAATATGCTTTTTCGATGGTTTGGCTGCCGCAAAACTCGATAGAGATTCGGGATAAGGAAAATAGTACGCTGTGGGAATGATGGATGTCTTTGTCGTTCTAGGGTACTGCGCATTGTGACTGGGTATACTTTACCAAGCTGCTTTATTTCATGTTAGAGCTGAATGACTCACCTCATATGCATACTGTCAATTGTGTTTTAGGTAAAATGATTTAAACTCTCGTACTTCCATACCCAAGTAGATCACGCTAGCCTCGCCAAATGACCAGGCAAAAGAGCAGTCCATTCACCTACACGTCGTTGCTGAGCAACAACATCACTAAACCCAAATAAGCACAACCACCCAAAAAAGGTTCAAAAATATAAAAAAACCGCAAAAACTTAATTTCCAGCCGTACAAGAACTGTACAGGGTCCTCAAGGAAACTCAGACACCATTTCTGGCCGGTTTATTACTTCGCTCCGATAGGCCGCGGGCTCTTGGGCCTGTGTTAACGTGTTGCCTCCTCACGAGAGTCGCCCCAGAACCAGTCTGCCAGAACCTCTTCCCGGTAATGTCGACTGGTTATGGTGGTCGTTGTCTTAATTGTGGTTATAAAGGCAAAACCTCGGAAGGGGGTTCTAGTACCCACAGTGGGGCGGGGTCTTTAGAGGGGGAATAATGTTTATTCACTAAATTGGGATCAACGGAGTGAAAAGGTTCTAGCCCGAGAACTCCTGACCTTGGAGGAAAGTAAGGGACGAAGCAAAGAGAAGATTTTTCATATTGAAGCTCATAGTCATTCTTATGCTTTTACTGGAAAAAATGTGCTACCTCCTTAGAAATGTATTAGTAACGAATTCCTCCATATTTTCAGTTGTCTAAAACAATCTCAATCTGTAGGAAATCATAAAGTTTCAGAATAGCCAAATGCATTCGTTCGAATCCTCTGAGGCCAACTGGCTCATGAAATAGCTCTCCCCAAACGGCTCAGGTCGATAACTTGGACTGACTCCTGAGCAAGTATTAAACATGTGCTCATTGTGCTGTATTGCTGTGTCACTTCAAGAACACACAGCAACAAAATTCCTCAAGCAATTATCTCTATTACTCAAAACTCTTTCGATTAGAAAGACACCTAAGCTATTTATCCTCCAATCGACCGTATGATTTTCCCAATCATACAAGTCTTTCTAGTACAGCGTGGTTTCCGAGAGGAGTGCGTAGAGCCATGTCCAAGGTTCGTACACTACCACTTTAGTGAAGTGCCATTAAAGCAACAGAGAGTTATCTCAAGCTCTTCTTATCCTTGACGCTCCCTCGTTCTTCCTAGCAGGCTTACATAGTCTACTCGAGTACCAAAAAACTGTTATCATTGCCCTTAGATACTTATGAATTGCTCAAAATCCCGAGTAATCAACACGCTTGTTCTAGCTCACCTTTAGAATTACGAGGACATCCGAATGATTCAATTCTACCTTTTTCTATAAGTGCTGTACCTATAACTACCTGATTCTACCAACCCCTATTGAGAAAAAAGAAAATATAAAATACTTTTCATAGATTTTTCACGAGTAACAATAAGTAGTGTAGTAGGATTGATAGATAGCAACTCTTGATAGGTCTCGTATACCCAGCAATTTACTTATTTGCTTTACCATAAACGCAAGAATTTGCAACTCAGCAAGAGAAAAAAATTCTCTACTTGCAATAGTACTTGAAAGAATGGATCCGGTTATCTCGTGTAAGCTCAAAGGATACGAGTACAGGCATATCAAATTATTCTTGAAGACTTAAACAACCAACTTGATATTATTTCTGTTATCTTGAAACGTTGGGTTGTTTCCTAAAGTAAAGTGCCTCGAGACAGCCGTCACAAATGGTTAATTACACTGTCCGATGCCCCCTAAAACAACAAGAAGAAGAAGAATAGCTCCCCAATAAAACAAACACCACCTAATTACCGCTCTGCACCAAAACATCCATTAACTTCCCCGGTCCCCGCCCAATAGCCTCCTTCGCACTAACAACACCCACCGTCACTGCCCCCTCCCCAATCGCCTCAGCCGGCGCAGAATACCTCCCAACCTCCTCGCCCACAAGACTCTCCACATCCCGAACAATGGTAGAATTAACCGCCTCAACACTGCGATAATAAAGCTCCTTCTCCTCCGTACTCAAACCACTAAATCTGAACTCCTGCGCCGTACTCCCAAACCCGCTACTCGTTCCCGCGGACGGCGACCCAAAATAATGAGCCGTCCCATTCTGGCGTGTATTCAGAGAAGTCCCTACAAAGGAAGGAACGAGATCCTTGGATTGCCGAATATGGCGGAAGGGCTGGAGACCAGTGGGGAACACTGGGGTTCCTTGGTATGTAAGTTTGAGGCCCAGGTCGAGAACGGCGTCGAGGGTGAAATTTCCTGATGGTTGGACGAGGTAGGATGTATTGGCAAATAAGGGGTAGGAGTAGGTGGATTTGTAGTATACGCCGCCTGTGGATTCGTCGGTGCCCGTGGTGAGTTGTTTGCTTACTTGGATTGCGCCAAATAGGGTGTATTTTCCATAATTGGAGAACGTGAGGTTTTGAGTCCAGGTGACTTGTCTCTCACCACCCGTTTCTGTCTTGATAAGCGAGGAAACGGAGATGGTGCGTTTGACATCGGTGGTATAAGTGAGGGTTTCATTGGCTCCCGTGGCATTTTGTGTCAATATTTGAGAGACGCTGATCAAAGGTACAGGACTAGACACTGTAGGGGCTAGACCTGTAGTGATGGATGATTCCGAATCCTGCCAGAGAAATATCTTTCCCGTCACATACCAAGACGCGCCTACAGTTTCCGTAAGCGCTCCACCTTCTTTACCGTCATCCTCTATGCCAGCAACCCTGATCTCAAAAGTGTGTTGTTGTCCATCTGAAAGTATTGGCAACCAAGGAGTAATATCAATTTCGTGCTCTCTCAGATCAAAAGCATCAATACCGACAATTGGTCTCCATAACCCAGGAACAACCCCGCCCGTAAAGATGACGGGAAAGGGCCACTGTACTCCAGCAAGTTGGCCATCAATCAAGACTTGAACTTCGCGGAATGTCGAATATCCATATAAAGTTCCAGCGTATGGCTCAAAAGTATTAATGTTCGATTGCAGCACGTTTCCCCACCAGAATTCTTCGATTGATTGTCCGCAGGCTGAGATGGAAAAGACAGCTCGGTTTGCATTTCGGGGAAAACTTATCGTGTTTGTAGCATTCTCACCAGGGAGTGTGAACAGGCTCGCAGAATTAGTAGAGCCCTTTCTCGTCGATATTGGCACAATCAAGGATGCAGGTGAGGCAGTTTCTTCACTTGTGTAAAACGTAGCGGTCAAGGTTGTGTTGAATGGGCCAGTATAAATATCATTAATTAGATTTCCAAGGTCGAAAATGAGAGTTTGGGGCGAGTTCCAAAAGTACAAGTATTCTGTCATGTCCTTTATATATTCCCAATGGATCCCATTCACAGTAGGCTCCGCTGTGGATGTCCTCCAAACTTCAGTATCATTGAAATACATGAGTGCTAGTCTATCGTATTGCCGGCCAGATGATTTGACAGAGAAATTCATGGCGACACGATTAAACGTACAATCTGGAGGTGTGTAGTTTCCTGGTTGAGTTTTAGTATTGTACTAATCAATCTAAGGCTTGGCAACTTACCAACAAACGGTATGCCGTATGAATATCCAAAAGAATGATCCATTAGGAGGACTTGACAGCTACTTGTCGTGTCGACGGTAGTTATAATTGGGTTGATTTTTAACCCATCGCTCGAGACGGTACTATTGATCGCGCCAGCGGGAAATAGCACAGGTGGATAAACCTGGAAGCACTCCAGAACCGCGGAAGCTGGCGCCGCGATGACTGCATGAACTGCATTCTTGACAAGATTGTGGTTTGCAAATGAGGACGGGGCTATTCCTTTTGAATTTCCAAAAGTGTAGCAGCCGCCAAAGACCCATAGCAGAGCTACGCAGCATCCGGCAATAGTTGAAGCAAGTAGCTTACAGCTCCCGGGACGTTTTCCTTGGGGAGGGGTGATGTGTAGATGGCTGACCGAGGTACCTTCCTGCGTATACGAGGGGAAAGGTGTCATATGTTTTTCCATTTCTCGTGGTTTCGTGATCTGGCTATGTATTTGGGAAACCATATTGAGCAACGATTGAAGGTGGAGGGAAGTGGGTGAAGGTGGAGGGAGGGGCGAAGCGAATGTTTAAAAGTGGGCAATAGAGAGATGGGCAAACTCTAAGCACCATTGGCAACCTCCAAATTGTCCCAGTAACGCTTCCGTGCGTCGGTAGCAACCTGTTGACCTTCGAAGCGATGTTGAAAGTAATTGAAGACGGCGAACTCGTCTCGGGACATGACGTAGCTTGATGGACGAGCCTCAATCTTGGACCAGATAGACGCCAGAGCAGTCTCGAGCACGTTGACAACAGTGGGGTCTCGAGCTCCTTCCTCGCTATCCCTTGCAATCTCAAGCGCTTGCGGGACGGTAGTACTGCTTTGAGCAGAGTTTCCGTTGACACCGCCCATGCTGGTGGCGATAGACGATAAGATGGAGGGGTTCTGAGCAAAGAGAGGAAGAAGATTGAGGCCACTGGTACAGTATTTAAAGGACAAAAGAGGCAGCTCAGACTCGTGGAGGGCGAACATGATTGCGGCGGGGGGAGGGATGGTAAGAGCCAAGTGGCGGACGACGTATTCTTCCGGAAGGGAGAATGGATGGATGGATGGAAATGGAAGGCTGTCAGACAGACCCAATGAAGTGGATGGTGGATGGTATGACAGTGTTCTCGGCTGTTGGCTGTTGTTGGTTCGATAGGTTGCAGCAGCAGCGGCAGCAGTTGAAGGCGTTTGTGGTGTGGGATATGTGTGGGATAAGCGTGGGATATGTGATGAGAAGCGATGCTGTGTGATGTATGTGTGATGTGATGGAAATATTGGCCAAGTATAATTCTGAAAAGTAGGAGGCGATGAAAGGAGGGGAGACGGTCCGTATTTGTTTCTTTTCGGAGCCCCCTAATAACTGGATAATAATGATGAAGATCCAGAACCAATTTCTCCCCTGGCACGCCGACTGATTCGAGTGTGTGAACTGACTCCAGGAAAAAGTCTTCTTTACGCCTTCACTGCTTGGGATTGTCGTTTCACGCATCCATCTTTACTCGAATAACTCCGGTACGAGCCTGGAACTGGGAGAGGCAGAACGTTAACCTCCACCGTCGCCCCACGGAAAGCAGCGGTGGCTTGACTCCTGTTGACCCGACCTGTTGACCCTGCCGTGGAAGAAGAGCCCCAAAGTTAAACCTTGGGCGCCACCCGCCAGGAAAGGCCCCGCGACGAAATAAGCGACGAAAGGTAAACACTCGACGGGCAACTCTCCTCCTGCGCGATGCGATTATTTGCGTCCCGGGTTGTGGGCATGGCAGCATTTCTTGTGTCATCCAAAGTGTAAACACCCCCACAGCCGAGAGATCTCCGAGTCAGTTAGCGAAACCCCAGCCCGGCATTCTGCCAGGGTACTTGGAAGTACTTGTACAATGTATTAAGTACGGAGAAAGTAAATAAAGTACTCAAGGACTCCACTAAATTTAACGTTTGTCACGCCTGGCAGCCTGGGACGAAGCAAAGGACTTGTTCCGTACTGCCCGTACTCGAGCGTACGAGGTACTCGAGCGTAGCGCAAATAGTAACTCTTGCCCTATCTCGGTACTCGTACTGACTTGCGGGGTGGGCTGGTTCTGTGCCAGCGGCCCGCCCAAGGCGATCATCATCAGCGGCAGGCTTGTATCGAGCACATTTGTCCCAGGCATAATAACAGTTGGGTTTATTTCAAGTATGGCCGTTTTCACCCTGTACGAGTCCTCGACCGAATACCCCCCGTGAACTCAACTTTGGTTAGGCGAAAGAAATGGCAAAAATATGAAATAAATTCTGCAGTGTTCTTTGACATCGGTCTTGTCAAGGTGGAAATTCTTAGATCTAGCCGGCACGAGTGACAGACGAGGTGAAGGGTGGTCCGTACGGAGAATGCAGTCATCTCGTTCTTGGGGAGACGATGGATAAGGGTTCACAAGCCCTCACACAGTTACCAAGTATTAAATACCTTACTGCCCAGCGTTTGATAGCTGCGATAACTCTTCTTACTTCTACTTGTGACCCACGGCGGAGAAAGCCATTCACTCGGCCACTCCTATTTTGCAGTGACGGACAACTGGTATCGTATTATTGTTTGGCAATACGCTCTCCTATTCCCGTGTACCTGGTGTACCGGTATTCCTCTACTTTTCTAGTACTTGGGAGTACAGGCGCAGGCACAGGATAGGCACTAGGTCGTTGCTCGTACTTCCTCCAATGGCCCAGCCAGGCCGGCCACCAGCCCCGATGTGACGGCGATGTCGACCCGCAACACCTGTATTTGGTACCCCTCGCAGCACCGCATTTTCTTCCAGCTTAGCCTGTGACGCCTGTGCAATGGGTCATTTGACATCACCATTAACCTAAAATGATGTGATTCCGGATATGCAGACTTGCAGTGGGAGGCCCAGGGAGGGGGAGGCGATGCAACGCTCTTGAAGGTTTTGGCGCTTCCGACAGCCCCTCCCAATCATATATCATCTTCCCGATATTCCAGGTTTTCAGCCTACACTAATGCAAGTATCAACGTCGCGGCAAGCTTCCCGCGCTACATAGAGGTACGAGCACCTCATCCGCGCCAAACTATCTAGTCACTCTGACTCTGCGAGCTGAGAGAAAGTCTCCAAATGACTGTAAAGTCAATGGAATCACCACCAACTCGGCAATCTTACCGGACATGAACTTTATCTTTTTTAGGGATAGCGATATGCTATAATGCTGCTACTTACGAAGTCAAGTTACTTACTTTCTGTCCTTGAAGGTGCCTCTTAGAAGTAATACCTGGTGATACCATAGGTCAGTTCGCAAAAAACTCTGAAAGTCAACGTGGTCGAAAACTTTCTTCACTTCTCAGCATCCACAAAATAAGGTCATGGTCGGGCTTAAGACGGACACCATCAAAGTTTCGTTTCCTTTACATCACAGAGAAAATGCGCTGTTCCTCGGATGTGTAGGTATTATTATACTCGTACTGTAAATCTTACTTGTACCCTACTTCGTGGCTATCAAGGGATCAAGGGAGTGGATGCTGCACGACTCACTACAAATGAAATTCCATCAAATCAAACCACGACCGGCAAACTTATTCACGGCTTGCTATCCCTTCTTACCACGAGATGGCGCATATGTCAACAACGTGGGAAACATTTTCGACTACGCCAAGATACTGCAAAGAGCCTCAAAACGTGAACCGCATCGGAACGCACTGTCAATCAGCCTTGTCG
Organism: Hymenoscyphus fraxineus; assembly: GCA_900184765.1. Lineage (NCBI taxonomy): Eukaryota > Fungi > Ascomycota > Leotiomycetes > Helotiales > Helotiaceae > Hymenoscyphus > Hymenoscyphus fraxineus. Next base: position 1,004,636 of record LT855411.1, read on the forward strand.
GTGACAGAAAGCAAAAGCGGCAATCATTGGTACTCGTTATGGAGTAGTCTACTAGTCGCGGCACCAAATCCAGCCAGATCCAGAATTCTACCCCAAGTTGGACGAGACCAGAGAAACCAGCTCCTTCCTGCCGCTTTGAAGTCCGCCCACTGCGCCGTTCGTGATCCACATGGTCCAGAAGTAGCGTTGCAGAAGCCGACAACCGATAATGAACCTTCGCTACTCGAGGGGCGGGTTCTTCCTTGTTGTGACTACTATGTACCTAAACGCATTCAAACTCTATTCTCTTAATCCTTCTGGAAGCCATCCGGAAAGAGTATAAAAATTGACCAAATCTTGAAATCGCTTTACGCCTGGTCAATCATTGAACCTTTTTTGGGCCCATAAAAAACCAACAGCCCCCGCTCCCGATTATACTTTTTTGCCAACTTCTTCACTCACTCCTACAACATTGTATGTCGTAGAGCTCCCATCTGATGGGGTAGCGTGCACATATCGGCAAAGTCCAGTTGATCGTTGCAGGAAAAGAGTACGAGCATCGGCGAGGCACATACTTCGAAGCAACTCTGTTATTTAAATGCCAGATTCTAACTTTGAAGAATGGAATGCGGATCACGGAGTTCTCAGTACACTACGAGTGGTTTTGCCGCCAATTGCTATTTTAATATTTTTAACGATAGTAGAATAAGGTATGCGATTCAGGATATTGATTGACCAAGCTAGGTCTATGTCAATTGTTCTACTGGCGAGTGTGAATGGGATAGTCTGAATAGCTTGAACTTTTTCATGGAATCAGACTCGACTGAGTATTATTTACTGCTAACTTATGGGATAACTTGTGATCAAGTTTTCATATGTTACCGCGCTTGATTCCCTTTTGTCGTCACAAATTACTATCTTTGGGTGTCTAGCACGGCCTTCGCACGGATGTCGTCTACTTCTTGGAACGAACTCAACTACTAGGCTCTTACTAAAACTCGGCTGCAAACCCTCGCCACGCGAAATCAGATCCGAGGGATCGGCCATCTCATCGCAATCGTAAATGATTCATCAGGTCTTTTTTAGGAGAATAGCCTCTTACAGTATAACATACGAAGTATAACTGTCAATAATGATTTGCAACACTCCAGCAGCTCCCAACAATGCATGGTACGCCGACAGACTTCGAAATCGACACTAGACTGTAGCTTGGCATTCTTGCGATTCTGAAAATCCATTTCAAGTATGTTTGACACCATCGTGCAAGTTGTTCGGAGTTGCAATTTCTGCTTTGAGCTTTGACTTCTCGAAATCTTCTATCTCACGTTCTCGTAAAGAAGTCATGCTTCGAGCCTTCGATGCGTAAACATCGAAATATGCATCAAAAGGGTCACCATATGAGACGCATACTAGAAGTATTTAAGAATCCAAATTGTTTCAGCAGCAGGTGGTTCAAGTAGACGCAACTCTCTCGAGTCCTATTCTAAAAATATACAGGTCATGCGAAATGATTCTCGTGAACTTTCATCGACGTAAACATTTTGTGGGGGAGTGGCTCCAACACTACTGGAACAATAGTCGTCATGGAGCAAAGATTTTCAAGTAGGTGTTGATTTTTATGGCATGGGACGCGAAGAAGTTGGCGCCGAATTCGATCGCCGTTGTTTTCACTTTCTATACGAATACTATGGCAAGTACGAAACGCCGATCGAACACCTGTATTAAAGCAAAATTCTTACTTACGGAAAGTAAAATAGTAAGTTTGCAATAGTAGAATAAAAATCAATTTCGAAAACCTCCCACGGCGCTCTTCTCTAACAAATCCAGGGGTAATAACGCCACTACGAACGTCGTTATCGGAACTTATCGCGAGCTCCTCCTCGGTTACCCCGCTTACTTTCCAAAGAGTATAGTTTTAGCAGTTAGACTTAGTATTGTAGTCTAGACTAGCCACTAAAATAGATTCAAATATGTCTAGTACATCTTGCCACATGATACATGGGCTACTATGCGCGACACTTAATTATAATTATTGTTTTTAATCTTGATTCTAACTCATCTATAACAATGAAGGGTTACACTACGTACATATAACTCTAGTACTTTATATAGACGTCAATAGAATCGAATATACTAGGAATAAAGTAATTACCGTAAACCTGAAAATTTACGTGTACATACGTCAAGGGAATCAGCTTGAAATACGCTAACGGCTATGTCCTTCGAGGCTAGATAGCTCGATAAAAGACGATTAATAATACACACATCCTGTCTTGCTCTAGTAAGGGACATAAGGTTCATATTCGAGATGTAACATAACCTAAACTCACGTAATATCTTCGCTCTATGTCGTCCCCCTCGGGCTTCTCTCGGGTTTGTTAACCGGAAGTTTAAAATTTTAAATAAACGTCAGGTTGGTCAGCTGTAGTGAACATGTGTCTTGTGTTTTTCGTCTCTCAAAAACCCAAAGGCCAACGAATTGAGAAACCGTTTCAAAAATGTTTCCAGAATGGAAACTTTGCGCGTCACTTAGTCAGTCGTGGAAATGTAAGCGAGCGCGCGCACACACTCAAAATAAGGATTTTTTGGAGGATCTTGTACTCTCGAAAAGAATTGGTTGTCACTTTCAGGAACCTTCCTTTTTTGTGAAAGGTGGCTGGCTTCACTAACTAAATCTGATGGCTCTTTTCTCTCTCCACATCGTTTATCTTGTCTTTTTAAGCATACTTCCGTGTGTGGAGTTCTCCGACCAGGTGAGTCCTAGTGCTACTCATGTCCCGAAAAGAACAAGAATTTGATAAAGTCACGTGAGCGATATCAACTCTTGTTTCTACCTGCGGGAAGGTTGCTTATCAAGAGGGCCTCGTGATGGGTGAAAGTGCGAGCATTTAAAACGCGATGCATGAGGCATCGGGGATTTCCTTTTCGTCTTAAATCTGCACATTTATAAGTCCTTTTGGTGTTAAGGCTGTGCCAAGTCGTAGGAGAACGCCCGGTATAATACCGGTACTTAGACTTCAATACACCTACTTTCGCGGCGGAAAGAACAGCGACAGGAGATGACTCTTACATTAATGTTCCGATTCCTCGGAGGATTTGTATAGTTTTGAATAGCTGAGACCCTTCATGCGGCAATCGTCAAAACAATTGAGCTGAAACATTCGGGATATCTACTAGGTTAGTCGAAAGGAGTGGCGCAAACGGTCCATCTTCGGTGTCGAATTGCTTAAAGGGAATTTAGGTAGCGTATCCACAAACGCTTATATGCCAGTCACGTAAAAAAACATGTGGATGTTGCGACACTATTTGTCCATTGCGGGCAACATTTGTTTCCCATTGCGAAGCAGCCGCCTGGGGGACAGAAATAGAAAACGGTCGAAGCACGACTCGTTGTTGCTTCGTTGTACTTTAAAATTTCAAGTTCTAGTTGGCTTCGCAGTATAAAAAAAGGTCTTTATAGAGTTTTGTTGTTTTCTTATTATGTAATAACTTATCGACCAACCAAAGGATTTAGCATTTTCGATTAATTTTTTTTCGGATTTTTTCAACCATCGCAAAAAAAATTCAATCGAAAAGTGTTAAATCCTCTGACTGGTGTAAAAATTATTACATAATAACAAAACAACAAAACGCCATAAAGACTTAATTCTTATAGACTCCGAAGTCAACTAGTAATTGGTTCAGATCTTCTGACAAAACACGTGTGTTGGTCTAGAATACTCGGCTAATTGTTTTCATTATCTGGAATGATTCGAACAACTTTAAGCTCTGAATGAACTGACGCTAGTATGTGAGCTACTACTCGCTGCCAAGTTTTCTGTCCAAAGTTCTGCCTAAAGAGGGGCACCCTCATTAGACAAGAGACCAGCAGCACTTCGTTGAACTCAAGTTTCTTTTGGTTTTTGGCACTATTACTTGGGCGATTTCAGTGTTCTAAGTTAAAAGGTGAGCTTCGAGGGAATTGTAAATTTGTGATTCTTTAGTTCTCAAATTCATGAATATGATTTGATAATTCTAGATCGTCTCGCTTGGTGTCGTTAGTCTATTACGCATACAGCCAATGATGACGCGCTTTTATGTCTTAGAAAGTTGGGCTACTTCTCCGAGGAAGTGTGGAGTATCATAGTAATGCAAAGGATGCTCTGGGCATTCCACTCACTTCTTCATCAATTTTCCTCCGGAAAAATTTGCTTTTCTTGCAATGGAAAGTAAGGTAACGATCGTCTAGTGGCTAGCGCTCTGGAATAGGATATAGATTGCTCAAGCTACTTGCTTTTCGCTGCCGCTCTCTTTGACGGATATGAGTTTGTATTTAATTCGATACAATTACAATCTTCTGATTTTGTATACTCCAATTCTAGACAATTCTGGGTAGAATAACTTTGGGGTCTCAATATACAGAGGATGCGAGCCTGAAATTTCGGTAGAGTTGCTCGAAGGATGAGTACACAGGCTAAATTTTGCCGAAGCGAGAATTTGAACTAACGGCAATTTACGAAAGGCTGGGCCTATTACCTCTAGAATCGCTAAGTCGCTTAAATTTACACGACCTAAGTTGTGAATCTAGTGGAGTTAGTAAAGATGCGATACACCACAATAAGATTTGGGGATTTTACATAGGTAGCTTTGAGAAAAGACCCCCAGTAAGATTAAATCGTCTTCGCATTCATTCTTCTAACTCTTCCTAAGCCCTTCAAGCATAATCTTTGTGGGATTCCTCGCAGGTAATGGGAACTTTGATGCAAGTGATTTGGTTAAGACAGATCAAAGATTTGTTCCAAAATTGGCGAGGGAAGATATCGGGGTTCATGACGGATGGAGATAGTATTAACGCCAGTGAGTAAGTTCTGCGATAGTTCCTACTATCGTGATAATCGACCCTAATTAGTGCCTGATGTCACAATTCTTTCTGTAATGACAAGGAAATTCCCACAAACCCTCGACTCTTTCTCTCTCCATGTTTTCTGCATCACAAGAAAGTTACATTTCTACTGATCTTCGCTTCTCGTTTCGACAATGCGTCCTTCAGTCCTTTAACAGTCACCTCGTACTGCAATCTTTTCTGCTATTTCCCCCCAGCACATCTAATCCAGCACTGAGAACGAAGCCAAATTCAATATGCGTTTCTCAAACCTCCTCGTTCCGCTGGAGATAGCTCTCCTTGCGGGGGTTGAGCAAGTAATGGCTGGCCCAGGTGGATATGTGAGCTTAGTAAATGCATCACCCTACGACTGGGTGCTTCTTTACAAGCATGAATACCAAATGGATTGGCAGCCTAAGGATGTTATCCCAGCAGGCAAGACTCTGGAATACACCTCCGATTTTGCACACATAACTAATTGAGATTCTTAGGCACTGCCCATCTACAATATTTCGAATACTGGTACCACCATGGTGACACTGGAGACTGTGCTGCTGAAGCAACGTATGTTATGCAAGGCAGTCCCACCAAGCAACACATGACCGTTCAGGCTCGACAGAACGGCGGCGGAAAAAGGATTGAGATCCAATACCTCGATTCCCTCAGTTCTCTCAACAACCCCGAGAACTCGCTTATCAATCTTGGCTACGTTCATGATGGAGCTGTCCAGTTCGTGCTCGCTAGCAACGATGGAGTATCATACGTCTCCAGTAACCCTCCTGTCGCTTGGATGCAATCCACTCTCCCAGCCATCGGCTCCAAGACCTTGCGGACGCTTTCAATGCCTGCTAGTCATGATGCTGGAATCTCCGAGTTGACTTACCAATGGACTGGTATCCCACACAACACACAAACTCAATCTGTGCACGTCTACAAGCAACTTCTATACGGAGTAAGATTCTTCGACATTCGTCCCGTCTTGTACTATGGAAATTGGTACTCTGGCCATTTCAGTCAACTCAGCACCGATGATTGGGTTGGTGCTACGGGACGAACTCTTGACCATATCATTGATGACATCAATCGCTTTACCTCTGAACACCCTGGTGAAATCATCATTCTTGACATCACTCATGATGCCAGTATTGATCGCTGGTGGGCTCGTCTCAACGAAGACGAATGGCAAAATCTCTATGCTAAGCTCTCTGCCATCAATGACCTCTGGGTTCCAGAAAATGGCAATCTGCCTTATGACATCTCAACTTCACCGATCAGTTCATTCATTAAGCCTGGTTCAAAGTCTGCCGTCATCATTCGAATTCCAGCGTCTGCTCCTGCACCAGGTAGTAATACCTCAAAGCGTGGCTTGCAGATTGCCCCTAGAAACCGTCCAGATCAGGGTACTCTTGTCGATCCCAATATCTACGATACTTTCGATCATGAGGAGATTCCAGTTCTCGACAAGGAAAACGGATATGGTGTCCCCAATGCCATCTTATCAGCACAGGAACTCGAGCCAGCTCACAACCTGTCAACCGTTACTCCAAGAGCAGCCTCTGGACCATGGCAGCAAGCTTTCATCTCCACAAACCGATTTCCTCTCTCTGGCTCTTATGCCGAGACTCGCTGGCCAGCTATCATGTCTGCCAATCAATTGGATAAGCTCTCTTCCCAGGGATCAGAAAATGATGCTCCTCATATGGGGTTTTGGACTTTGACTCAGTATTGGACTGATGTCACGGACTTTGGTACTCCAAGACACAGTATCATCAATATGGCCAAAAAAGCATATCGTGCTCTCTTTACCGACTTGTGGCCAGCTATGAGACGGGAGAATAAGTGGCCAAATCTCATCATGGCAGATGATATCCACAATACTGAAGTAGCAGCACTCTGCATGGCCATCAATTCCTACTTTCCTCATGCTCCAGCCGAAGTAAAGAAGCGTCAATTGGTTTCTCCAGTTCAAGGAAATGGTACCAGATCCATGGACCACACCCGCTGTGAAGTTCAGACTCGCGAGCGCAACGAGGCAGAGCTCAAACACTTGGTCTCCGAACAAGAAAATGCCCTACAAAGTCTCCGAGAGTACCATGAGTCACAGGTTAAGACACTGGATTTTGATCTCGTGGATGAGGACACGAAAACACGCCGAGTGATGGCTCAAGAATTCGAAGACCTCCATCAACGCCAGAAGTCCGAAACAATATCCGTGAACAGCAGATTGAATAAAGACAAAGAGATGAGCGTCGAAGAAAAGAAACGCATAAGAGATGAACTCATTGATGCACAAGCCAAGGAACGCCTTCGTGTTGCTAATATGCATGCGCAAGCACTGCAGAACATGAAAATGCGAGGCGGGGATCTTGGGACTGAGTTGAAAGCCCGACAAGCTGCTGAGACGAAAGCGTTCTTGGAGAGACAGGCGAAGGAGTTGGAAGAGCTGAAGAGGGAACAGGAAGAGTTCCTTAACCAGGTACTAAAGTACTACTTCGGAGATGGGAGAATGCCTTACTGTCCAAAGACCAGAGATGATTTCCCAATTCCAGAGAATACGTATAAACCTGCAAGACTCTCTTACAGTAAGAAGGTCTCCAAACCGGTATATACGAGCGCACATAGCTCTGCTCGGAGATATTCTTACGTTGTTGTTCCAACTGGTGCATCTCACGCTGCAGCGAGTCCATATGCTCTAAGCAAAGCTTACTCGACATCGGGTCGATACTATGCTGCTCCAACTGGTGGGTATAAATATGTTTCAAAGCCATACTATCCAGTTGCAACTGGAGCCTACCACGTTCCCTCGAAGCAAAGTTACCCAACTGGAGCCTACTACGTTCCCTCGAAGCAAAGTTATCCAACTGGAGCCTACTACGCTCACTCGAAGCAAAGTTATCCAACTGGAGCCTACTACGTTCACTCGAAGCAAAGTCATCCAACTGGAGCTTACTACGTCCACTCGAAGCAAAGTCACCCAACTGGAGCTTACTACATCCACTCGCAGCAGAGCTACCCAACTGGAGCATACAACTCAAGTCCAAGGCCAGGAAACGCATACAACAGACCGTACTACCAACTCCCCTCCAACCAAAGCGTCATCCATACCAACGCCTACGGACCCCCCAAACCATACCAAACCGCTCCAGTCAAGGCCCTGTACCCCAACATCACCACAGCAACAGTCACCCAAGCGTACGGTACTAACGTTCTCCCTCCCTACCCAACAACATTCTGCAACACAACGGTCTTCCCAGTAGCAACTCAAACAGTGACTCTCGCCAACGGAACAACAACACTGATCCAATACAGCACAGTCACTACTTCCGGGAATGTAACCGAGCCACCTCTGGAACCGACCACGATTACCGTTATTGGTGGCACGACGACGTTTACGGTGTTTAGTACGCATACTGTGTATGGAACTCTACCTAAGGTTTCGATGAGTACCTCGTTTGTTCCGACAGGTATGCCAACGACAACACCAACACCATTGTCAACACCAACACCATTGTCAACACCAACGTCACAACCAACATCAACGTCAACACCGACACCAACTTCAACACCAACTTCAACACCGACGTCAACACCAACGTCAACGTCAACGGCAATGTCAGCGCCAACTCAGACGTTTGCTACGGCTGGTGCGGGACGAGTTGGAGGTTGGGGAGTTGGTGAATTGGTTATTACCTGGGTGCTATTTTGGGTAATATTTTAAGTGGGAGGTAAGGTAAGAGCTTGATACCCAGCGGAGCATCTTTAGGGTCTACCTTTTCTTTTGTATCTGAATATTTAATCTCGCTTAGAAAGTCTTTTTTGTTCTCATGTCTTTACATACTTGAAAATAGAGTCTTCATAGGTAGATAAATATAACTTTTATCTTATTTATTGACTTTGGAATTATAACCAAGGATTGCAATTCTCACGTCTAGCCTCCTGAACAGGAGCACCGAGTCTTTTGTAGATAGTAGCGATTATCCGCTCGCTATTTCTCGCTACTATAATAACCGAAAAAGCTACAAGCAATAAAATAATTCGTAAGTACTTCAGAATATTACTATACTTAACGTACCCCAATTCCCCAAATAATCATCTAGACTAAACTTCCAAAGCTAAAAGTATATATACTTTACCGCTAACAATATTCCCTCTATTGAAATCTATTCCCTAAACAATACAAAACAAATCGCCTCACGAATCTCGAGTCTGAAAAATCATGTCCATCTAAGTATAACCATTCCATATCCCCTTTCCATACCCCAAAATTCGAAGAAAGGGAAAAGGCCTACTCTAAAAGAACAAAAACCAAGCCACCAAATACAAAAAACCAAGAAGTCAACTACCAATCCTCATTAACAATCGCAGTAACTATAAAAATCATCTCAAGTAAACTACCTAGAATTCACCCAGGTAGGTACTCCTCAAACAAGCACGTGCCGCTCGTAGTGTCTAGCACACATGTATTTACATTAAATATAGACTATTTATAACAGAGAATCTAGACTCTAGAGTTTGTTATTGAAACCATATATTATAGGGTTATGAGATACCTGTATTTGATCACTACGATATAAATATTCTCATCATAAGGTACATAGCTACATTCATCCTACACCCACGCCTTCCTTATCCTACCTAACACTCCCAAAACATCCACCCATCCCCCTCCCAATTTCGAAATATCAAGAAAGAAAATTGCTCAAAAAATACACCCAACCACCCCCTAATACCACAAGTTAACGACAGATATTCGCCAAAAGATATAAAATCCAAAAGAGAAACCTCCTACCTTTACTCACCTATCCCTCTTATTCCAAAAGAAAGAAAGAAAGAAAGAAAGAAAGAAATCACAAGACTGCTCAAATTAAGCAGGAACTTGACTAAAAAATACTATATATTTAATTAATATCTAGATGTTCAAGCAAGATTATTAGAAAAGACGCGTTCCCTTCCATTGTATTTCAACAGAAACTTGTGTCAAAAGAGTCAAAAGGTTCAAGTGAAGATATACTAAGGACTCGCGAAATTCACAAAGCGGAAGCGTATATTCAAAGGAAGAAGATGGATGAATCAGTCTCTGCTGATATTGCAATGTATCATACACACACAAATGGAAAGGTTTGAAAAACACGTGCTATCCAACCAAGAAACCGGTTCCCTACGCTAAAGCGCCGCAAAGTCAAAAACAAAGTCAAACCCAACCTCTTCCAACGCCCAGCAAATGCAATCTTTTCCCAGTCCATGTGAAACCCCTTATTCATTAGCAAACTGCAAGTATATATCCAGACAATTATGATTATGTCATTACACCACACCCCCCGAGTTCTTCTTGCGCCGGAATAGGGACGTGGGGTTGAATCTCTGGCTCATGCCCACTGGCCTCCTCTTCTCATCCGTCGCTACATCCCCATATGCTTTTTTGCTTCCCGTCCGACGGCCCGTCTTCACGTCTCTTCTACTAGCGCAGCAGCAGCTCAGACCTGCGTGGATGACGAAACCGAAGATACTAAATGCTGCGCCTACCCACATGAATGCAAACATTTGCGTCCCAACCTCGGCGCCAATATTAAGTCCTTCTTGACTGGTAATCACGTTCCGGAAGATGATAAACATGGCTGTGGCAATGACGGCACCGGCGGCAGTCAGGAGCGCAGCGATAAAGCTCCAGATTGCGAATGGTAAACTCCACCAGCGTGAGTATAAAGTTATAGGCGCGGTGAAGATACTAATGAAATTCATGACACATCCAGTGAGGAAGAAGCCGAACATAGCATGAGAAGCGATCCGGATGAGGGAAAGGATCCTGTTGATGTCTGCTGGGAGAGTGATGGTGGCTCCGGATAGCAATTCGTTGAGCAGGATTTCGACGGGGTTGAACCAATACATTCTTTGGTGGGGTGAGCAGTAGGTGATTCCTTCGTCATTATATCCTTCGCAGAAGTTCCAGAGTCCGACTTGGTAGAAATCGTGCAGGCCAAGTGAACGGGCGAGGGAGTTGACTAGTGTGATGTCGTCGGGCGTCGACACGGGTATTATATTGGAGAGATTGAGTTTGAAGAAGTAGGTATCTCGGAGGACAGCTCGGTTGTTGAGGTTACCGATTTCGGTCTGGATTGGTTCAGGTCAGTAGTGAAGTATAGTGGTGGTAAGAGGATGCACGTACGAGAATGAGGAAGATGACGGAGATGAAGAAAAATAGACATGATAGGAGAATCCATGTTTTCCGAACATGTGTTGCTTTTTTGAGGTCCACGCCTGGTGTGTAGGTTGGTGTTAGGGAGCGATCAGAATGGTGTTCTGGTTCAAGAATGCCGTCTGAGATTGATCTGACTTCCTTGCTTTCCCGTCTCCGAGCCCCCAGTGCCTTGAATGTTGGAAGGACCATTTCTCAGGAGTTGAATGGAATGGAGCGAGGAAATTATTAGTGAAGAGGAGAGAAAAGAAGATGGGACGAAGAGGGTGGATACGAAGATGGCAACAGCACAGCTGGTGTGCCAAAAGATTCCAAATCCAGGTTTTGGGGAACAACGGTCAGTATAGGTAGAGTACCAGTCCAGTGTCAGAATTAGTGAACCAGTACGGAGGTACGTACGACATCATTGGCGTATACGGAGTAAGCAGGGGTGGTTTTTGGCTGACAGATTGGCTGACAGATTGTCCAGGTGGCTGGAACTTGGAAGGGCGATATGGCTCAGGCCCACACTACCTCCGTACAGCCACTGATCTCAGTGTCTCACACTACTCGTACTAACACACCAACTTCCACTGACAAGTCAAACTTTCCCACTTTTAACCCCGCCAACATCAAACATATATACATATATACATGTATACATACATGTATACATAAATTCCTTTTTTTCTTGTCTTTTCTTCTCCTTTCTCATATCTCGAAAAATGAATTCAAACATCATCAGGGAATTCAGTTGTTCATCCTGTACCAGAAAAGTTCTAGTGTAAGGAGTACTCCGTAATAGAGTTTGAGAGGTAGCAAGGACAAGGTTGATCGATCCTAGGGCAGATCCGCTCTTCCAAAAAGCTTCAGGAAATGTACGTAGAGATAGATGAACTAATTCTAGATTGCGTTCACGTCTGGTACGCCTTATTCAACGGGCATTGGTACTCGTATTCAAGCTGGGCAATAATGGTCTACGACATAACGATTCAATCGAGCTACGGAGTAGCTCAGAGCCCAAGAAATACTCCGTGGGCTTGTTATGATGTTTGTTTCTCTTGATACTCCGTATAAGTATTCACTGAATCACTCAGCCTCCCTGATGACGACCCACCGGGTATCAAAGACCCTGGAGGCTGGAGTTAATACGAGAGATGCAGTCTGATCGCCCTTATCGGAAGATCTGATTCTCGAAAGCCGGAAATTGGAGGTACTTTTACTTTGAATTACAGACCCCAAGTGCTTCAATTTTGTACCCAGAATTTGCTGGCAAATTCATCCAAGTTACGACCTAAAAGAAGCTGCCATCGATTAATCCGAAGACAGTTCACGCCAAAACATCAGGACAAGCTTAAATCCCAGGCCCCGAGATCCCCGGGCCCGGGCCTCTGTACATGGATCTTCGCCGCTACCGTAACTGCCTAGGACGTCATCCCGATACATAAAATTCTCCAATAAACAATAATTCCATACTCAACACCACCACGCTATCCTATTAGCTTCCACCACGAGTCCATTGTGGGAGCGATAGTGATCGCCATACCTGTATTATAGCCTCTGGCGGAGCTATAATCCAGCCACTGAATCGCGTCTTGTCTGCGGGGATATTCCTCCTTGACAAATATTCTTCGAATTCTCCTCATTGAAAAAAAGCTATCGAAACCCGAGCTTTGGAAGGGGAAGCTCACAAAGGGTAGTGTGCTTGCTATTGAGATACTGCAATCATGCTCTTCTCACGAATTCTCCCTGGCTGCATTTTTGCCCTTTTAGCAAAAGCTCAGGATGAGGTACCGGAAGTGAGTGATAGTCGAACGCTTCTTCCAGGGACAGGGACATTGAGGGAAGATCCGATTCCAACGGGAACATATTTATCGATTTCTACCACGCTCACCGTCACTTCTTCTGCAATCACTACATCTGCCATCGTCTCGACTATCACCAGTGATGATACCACAATCACGACCACGCTAGGAAGCACCACGATTCTCGGGATTGGCATTCCAATAGGTAGCAACGCTACAATGACTTCCACAACATCCGACTCACAAACTTACCTTTCAGGCGCCCCGCGAACAAGTACCATTCTCAACGGAACAGCGGGAACAAATGCAACAAGCTCCTCAATCGCTCCCCAACCTACAAACGTCACACCCTGTAATAATTACCCCGAATTCTGCGCTCGAAGATACGGAAACATCACCGAAGTGGCAGCTCACAACTCTCCCTTCGTAAAAGCAGGAAATGCCGCTGCAAACCAACAACTAGGAGTCACGGCCCAACTAAACGATGGAATTCGTCTCCTGCAAGGCCAAATGCACTTCGGCAACGACAGTACACCGCATTTCTGCCACACATCTTGCGAAATCCTCGATGCGGGACCCATCACGACCTACTTGACCGCCGTGAAAACTTGGGTAGCAGCCCATCCATACGACGTAGTGACCATCCTTCTAGGAAACGGCGGCTACAGCGCGGTCGAAAAATACGTCCCGTTCATCGAATCTACGGGTATTCTTCAATACGCATACATCCCACCCAAAATACCTATGGGCATCAACGACTGGCCAACCCTCGCATCCATGATCCTAACTGGCAAACGCGTAGTCTTCTTCTTGGACTACGAAGCAAATCAAGGCACCGTCCCATGGATGTTGGACGAATTCAGTCATATGTGGGAAACACCCTTCGACCCCGTGAACCGCACTTTTCCCTGCGATATCCAGCGTCCACCAGGCCTCAAGATTGAAGACGCTAAGAACCGTCTTTATCTCGTAAACCACAATCTAAACTACGAGATCAGTATCTTAGGTAACAGTTTGCTGGTTCCTAGTATCCCCCTACTAAATGTAACGAACAACGTCACGGGCTTTGGAAGTCTGGGTGTGAGTGCCGACCAGTGTACGCAACAGTGGGACCAGAAGCCCAAGTTCCTGAATGTAGATTATTATAACGTGGGCAAAGGGAGTGTTTTCCAGGTTGCAGCCAAGTTAAATAACGTCACGTATGATCGTCTGTGTTGTGGATTGGTGGGGAGGAATGGTGGTGGGAGGATGGGAGAGAATATAGTTCTTGCTGTGTTGATGGCGATGGGTACTGCGTTCTTGATGATGTAATAAGGGGACGGGGAGGGGAGGGGAGATTGTATAAAATTCTTGATGATGATGGCTATGTATGGTTTGTTGGTACTTGAGCGAGTGAGCGATTTGGGATTTTGTTTTCTTTTACTGGATGGTTTGCATGGCGTGTGGCGTTTTTAGATGGCTGGATGGATGGATGGATGGATGGGTGGATGGGCATTTTTATATAATATAATAGTATTATATAATGAGGATTTTCTTTGGATATTAAAATCACTCCTCGCCTCATCCGATTGCGATCTTGAGATTGAATTTAGGTGACGGGATATGGCAATTCTATTCCAGCTAGTTTAATTGCTCTGCTGGTAAGTATTTCCTAGTATCCTCGTTAAACGCGAAATGAAAAGTACCGAGTCGTGCGAGTTGCTAGCTATTTAATTACGAAAAGAGAGTCGAGACAAGCTTATTGTCTCAGTCAGAGGGGGAAATATAATAAAGTAGATTTATTTAGAGATATCGTACTTGTTTCTAGCTATTTACTAATAGAGAGTCGAGATAAAGTTATTATCCCAGTTAGAAGGGGGAATATAATGAATTAGATTTAGTTAGGAATATATTTATATTTCTTTTTTTTATAAAGGCAATAAGATTAGATTAGTTTAGATAAGTAACTATCTTTAATGGCAATCTTTAACCCTACAGATTGAATGAGTAAACCCTGTAAGGTATTCCAATAAAAGAAAAATCTAAAAACATACGAAATAGAAACCTTCAAAGATGTTACGTCGAGTGTAGGTTACAGCACGTTATGGGAAGAAGATCATTTCATTTAGGTCTCATGAAGATCTAGCTATCCCAGAAGTCCACCACTTTTCTAGTTTTCTCAAAGCCGATTATCACAAGCAATCCCTCACATCCCATCCCCATCTATCACAACCCCAAAGCAAGACAGCAAGACCCTTGAACATTCCATGAAATTTCCCATTCGCGAGAGACCATTCCATCCACATCCCACAATCCGTCTCAGTTCCAGGCAGAGTGTTGCATGAGTTTCGAGATCTGAGTCGAAGAGCCGACGAACCATGAAAATATCCCATGATGGAGTTTCATGAAACATCTTCAACGTGCCTCTTAATCTCTGTCTCGGTTGGCCTCCTGGTCTTGTTCCGAAGAATCAACAATCTCAACTTCCAAAGAAACCTTGAAAGGCGCATGTTGAAGTCTCTCGAGGACCTCCCTCCAGTTGTCTCTAGTGATTTGAGTGACGCTATCACTTGCTCCAGAACCCCAGCTGTCTTGCGGACTCCAAATAGCACTCATCTTGTTGATTCTGTGACATGCACGGAAGACGAGGCCGGTATTGGCTCGCCGATCCGATTGTGCATCGTTTTTGTCTCCAAGGAATTTTTCGATTGCAGTTCTCAGGTCCCCACGATTAAGAGAGTTGTCATTGTAATTGACGTCCATCAACATGATCTCGTGCATGAACCCGTGTCCGTTTTGTCCCGTCGCCTTGGCATTAATCGCAATGGGGAAAGAATAAGGCTCTCGTGGACGAATATCCTTACCGGCCATTATTATGAGACCTTGTCGGAAGACGAGTTAATCTGAGAAGAACTCCTTCGCAGAGAATGGCGGAAGGCAGCTGAAGCTTAGATCGTTTTGCTACCAACTTGTTGAATTTGATTTTTGTTGCGTTCGATTGAAGAGTTTCCACTGTGGATTGTGCTGGTGGAATGATTGGAATCTGATTGATGCTGATCTGAGAGGGGCAATGGGCCCAATATATAGATTCTGAAGCCAGAGGTCCATACCAAAAGTACAGTGGTAAGTCTTACACTACCATGCTCCACCCACAAAGAGAATGGTATTATCTTTGATACAGCAAAGGCTTCATGTCTATTTCTCCCTCAATTGCTTTGCAATGAAAGATGAAGCATATTTGAGAGCAAATACCCTTAAAGCCAATGTCAATGAAGTTCAATCATATCCATCATACGAATTATCAAAACGTCCCTGCTCTCTTTGTGTGCTAACCCACTCCTCCGTCTGCAATCCCATTTCTTTCGCTCTTCTAAGCGCCCTGGAATCTTTGTGCCAATCGCAAGCATAGTCACACTCTGGAGTGATTGTCTCTCCAAAGTAGCTGCAGATGAGCTTGTGACGGCAGGTGTCGGTGCTCTCGCAGTATTTTACCAGAGCTTGAAGACTATTCAGTCTGGCCTCCAGATTGGAGGTTTCTCTGTCTTTGCTGAGCCTGTTGTATGCGCGATCCCGGTCCTCTCTGCTGTAGTACATCATGCATATACTGGCTTTTCCATCCCGTCCTGCTCTTCCAGCTTCTTGATAGAAGCCTTCAAAAGATTTTGGGAGTTGCCAATGCGCCACAAAGCGAACATTCTCCTTGTCGATACCCATTCCAAAGGCTGTGGTTGCAACAACGACATCGTATCCTTTGACGTTGTTGACCCAACGCTCTAATATCTCATTCTTCTCATCATTGTGGAGGCCTGCATGATAGGGCTTTGCTCCTATTCCGTCTCCACGAAGCCGCGCAGCCAAAGCCTCACAATCCGCTCTAAAGAGAGTATAGATGATGCCAGAAAAGTTATCCAGCCTTTCATTGTTTTGCTCGAGCTCAGCTCGACGTTCCATATTCTCTGATCGGCGTTTGTGGACTACTCTCAGCCACTTGAGAAAATCATTATAATGATCCTCTTGATCAGATTTGAATCTCACTTCGTAATGTAAGTTCTGGCGGCTGGTGCTCATTGTAAAGACTTTGAGCTTGTCTTCCGAAAGACCAAGTGTGTTGATTACATCTTGACGTACTTGCGGAGTTGCTGTGGCGGTGAGACAAATGATAGGAACATCAGGCATAGTTTCACGAAACCATTTTAACTGCTTGAAAGATGGCCTGAAATCGTGACCCCATTCTGAAATACAATGAGCTTCATCAACAGCAATGCGAGCAAGCTCTCGTTGTTCATAGACAATTCTTAGCTTCTTTCGAAATGAATCAGTGGCACATTGCTCTGGTGTAACATAAAGAAGTCGCGTTAGAGGGTGACCTGTTTCTAGATCTCGCATTAGGCGTTTTCTTTCATCGTGAGGAGTGTTGCGATTTATTGAGCCAGCCTCAATTTCAGCTGCTCTTAGAGCGGTCACTTGATCTGTCTAGAAGAATATTAGTTTCTTCTTTGAAATCTGGATGTCGCTTGCTTACCATCAATGACAGTAGTGGAGAGACGACAATGGTGACTGATATATGTCAGATCAAAGAGAGAAAGGGCGAATGTAGAACGTGCTTACTTCCATGGTCTATGACAGCTGGGAGTTGAAAGCATAAACTCTTGCCAAAACTTGTGGCAGCCTGGACGAAAACATCCTTCCCATCTAGCGCATCAACAATCACTTCTCGTTGCATAGGCCTGGACGACGTTCAAGTCAGCAACGAGTTTCCGTTTAAATTTCTGAGCTTGACTCACCGGAAACCAGTTTTCTTGAATTTTCTCCGTAGGGTAAAGTCAATATCCACACAGGAATTTGACCTTAGGAGCCCCGGAGGCATTTTGAACGCTCCGACTTTGGCTAATGGTGAAAAGTGGAGATTGGTTTTTGGTTCGCAGTATCAAGGCCCTTTGAAGGTTGTAGTGAGTTTACGATACGCGTAGTCATCCATTGATATCAGGAGTTCAAACGACGCTGAGGACGAGAGTTGAGATAGTTGTTGCCAGGAGGGCAACTGGAGGAAGGCGCGTTCAAGGATCAGAGAGATCCGATCTCGGGCCGAAATTCCGTCCTCACTACTTCCTTCGCAACCAGCAACGGCCATCAGACGTTGATAATTCACCTGGATGGGTGAAGACAAGGTGAACGCTACCAAATAATTTATTTTGCAATGCGCTTTTATGGACGCATGATGTGCACTTTTGTTAGATCTCCCATGAATTGACGCTGAAGATTGACTATTACAGTGCTAAGCACAATTCCACCTTCTAAAAACCATACTCGTACATACCTCAAAATACACAATCTATTACTACAATTAGATTTCATCATTCTCTTATTTTAAACTACAAACTGTACCCAAAATAATCTCCCTCATCACCCAAAGAAAAGCCCCAAAAGCGCTCAAGAAACAAAACCGCCAAGCACAAACCCCCTAACTTCACATCATCGCATCTACCCCACAGCACAGTACAGTAAACAACCCACAAGCCACCACCAACTCACCGCCTAGCACCTGCAAGCCACCAAACCCCCATCATATACACATTCCATTCCCAGTCGATGACCGCAGAACGAACGTTGGACACACATTCGCCTAACTGTATGGCGCTTCTTATTTCCCCATTAGGTAGATCGGGGGCTGGGTGCTCAAATCTGACTGCATAGGGACGGATTTGGGGGGTGGCTCGCTTATTCTTTTGGTGCTCTTCGTAGGGAGGAGCGTCGATGCCGTTCGGTATGTACTGTGTAGACTATATTTGGAAAAGGGGGGATTGGATATCAGTTTGAGTTGCGGGGGTGAGTGGAATGTTGGGATGGGAGTTGTATATTCTTCGGGCTTCCGGTGGTGTTTGTTGTGTGAGCTGCGGTACTACGGCAGTTATTGTAGCTGTACGTAATTTTGGTGGTCTACGTTTGTGCTTACTATGGAAAGTGGTAAGGAGTAGTTATATCAGGTGTATTTTTGATTTGTTTTGACAGGGTCAGAAATCTGGAGGGCTTTGGTTTTGTGCTCTACAACGGTAAGATATACCTAATACGACTTCCAAAGCTATTCCTTTCGAACTTCCGATATTGGATTGTAATTGCAGCTGAGGGTCTACATACAGCTATCCGACAATAGCGTCCTAGATGTCCTAGATCAAGTAACCTAATTATGTCAAGGGCTCCGAAGATTCAAATTCCACGGGTTTCCGTTACCCTCAAACGTTTATGTGCTTGATTTTCCTTGTTGTTCTAGGCTGTCTGGAATAGTATTATTCGCCGTAACGAACCAGTACCACATTTAAGGCACATGGTTCTCATGAGACCAAGTATTGTCTTTAGCCACATTCTATTTGCATCTTTGTTGGTTGATTTGCGGATGAATCCGTGGAAAATAGCAAAAGTCGTGACTCCACTTTGCAGACGTTACCAGTTCAGCATCTCGAATGCTGCGAGGGCTAGTGAAGTGACATCTCCTGATCTAGGATATGACTCCAAGTTTAGGTATTCCTCGAGAGTACTTGATGGTTAGTTGGCGGGAAGACAAGAAATCTGTACTCATGTCAAGGACAGATGATGGATGGACAGTCAAGGATGGGAAAATAGAAGCCAATAAACTACCCAACGGCAAGATATCGGTTGTTTTTGTAAATCAACTGAGGCGCTCTCGTGCCAGACAGAATGCCAACAGACTGCGTAGTATTGGACCATAGGCTTTCCGAGCTCCCACCGAGCGGATTGATTTGTATGACACGGTGTTGTGTTACCATTCGGAAAGTACCCGAGACGCTCGGGACCCAGGTAACGCTATGAGCTTGCAGGAAGATGTGAAGGTTGTCATAGGTGGCTTCGGATCAAGGGGAGTAGCCGCTGATCGATGAGCTGAATTACTGGCAAAGTTGATCAAGTTGCTACCGGATGATCAGTAGTTGCAGTCAGTTTTGAAGTAGCGAAGCTTTTGGAGAGGGAGAATTCGTGATCGAGACGGTCCAATGCACTCCATCGATCGGCTTTGAGACTGCGAGGTAGAAGGGGACGTTGGGGGATATTTGAGACTTCCCAAATTGGACGAGCATCGTGTAAGCAACAGGGAATGAACTTGGTATGCTGCTGATGATGGGGAAAACTCTTGAGTTGGACTACAGGACGGGATTAATACACGCTGACTGGTGAGTGGTGAGGAATTCGTTGGGCTTACAGGGGTAAAATCATGTATTCAGTAAAGCATCTTCCCCTGATAACTTTACGCAAGGAGCAAGGAGCAAGGTAGGAAAACTCTGAAAAACTAGGAAAAATATTAAATCAAAAGATCTTGTTCTTGGTACAATATATTCCCAATATAGAAGAAAAGAAGCATCTACGTCGACGTTCACATATCCCTGCGCCTGGTGCTACCTGAGGCGGCAGACTATGACGGCCAATCTAGCATGTGCTATACTGAGTACACGAAGAGACAATGGCATTGTTGTTGAAGGTGCGGGGCCCAACTTGGTGCCTGCCATATATACCAAGTACTTTGTAGGTTTGGCATCGTATGTGTCACACCCTCGCCCTCTTCGGAGAATAAATTGATAATGATGCATTGCAGTAGCCTGGTGATCGTTCTGTATGTCTACGGAGTAGTGCCAGTCTGACCTGCTCCCATTCCATCATCGCTTGGCTGAGGAAATGGCTTCATGGATGCCAGAAAGTAGACAGTGACAGTGCTGAGGAAGTGTAAGTGTAGGTGTATGTACTTCGTCCCAGGCCTAACAAATGTTAAAGTTATTGGGCGTGCTGACCCTGTGTTCCACTGAAAAGTCCCCTGTATACCCACTAAAGAATAACATTTGTTATGCCTGGGACGAAGTATGTATGAGATACATAGAGTGCTGGGTGTGAGGTGTGAGGTGCAAGGTACATTGGATGCGATGAGGGGAGCAAAGACCCTGAATACCGTGGATGCACTCATCAAAAAGAACAGGCCATGCCCTCTACCAGATATTGTTGATGACCATCGTTGGACGCTGCAGATGTAAGATGTGCCTTGCAGAAGCACCTGGGCAGACGTTGGCCTTCTCTGATATACAGTTTGTACTGTACAGTATGTCAGGGTCCCCAAAACTAGCCTAGCCTAACTAGCCTAGCCTCGCGGAACGGATTAGCCACCACCCACATCGGTGTTCCTGAAAGCCGTGCCTGCTTTCAGCAATCGGCAGGGGATGGAAAGTGAGCACCTCTGCAAGGCCACCACTACCACCACCACCGACCGACCTCACTTTCACCCCAACCTCAACCCCAAGCCTACCGACTCCTAAACCCCTTACCCCTACCCCNGAAACACTAGCGACACGCTCCCGCACCTGCACCCACTCATGAATCGGCTGTCAACGCAAACCACGAAACACGGTCGGTGACTTTCGTGCAGTGGGAAGTTGAAACATCCACTGCTCCAACCCAACGAGCACCATCTCAGAAAGGATTGAGGCTTCGAGGAGCAAGCCGCTGGCCGCTGAGATGGAGAGGCCCTCGGGACCGCCGCTGGGAGCAGCAACTCAGTCGACTGGTCGTCCACTTGTAGACAATGGAATCCCGCGACCTCCTCCCTTGAGTACTGCTCGAAGAATCCCGAATCCCCCTCTTCGACATGAACCCTCCAACACCTCCCTCTCCGCGCAGCAGTCTGGAATCTCTGCAGGTCAAGTCATTGCACTTGCGAGAGAGGCCATGAAAGCAGCTATCGAGGAGAACCAGAATAAAGCTGCTGAAGCCAGTGGAGTGAACACGGAGCTAAAGCCCGGCGTAACGATAGATTTGAGCCACAAGCAGATTCAGCGATTTCCAGAGGAGGTGGTGGACATAATCAAAAATGAGCTTGAGAGGTATGGTGTCTCCCTCAGCATACTAGATTCCACTAACATCTTACGCAGACTGGCTCTGTCACACAACTACATCTCCACATTCCCCCCACGGTTTTCGGAATGTATATCCTTACGATACTTGAACGTTCGCAATAATCATATCCGGGAATTTCCACAATCTGTATGTTCTAGGGCTGAGACAAGTTAAAGCAGGGGGCTAATGTGTTAATAGATATGCCAATTGACGTCTCTAGAAATTCTGGATCTTGGACGAAACAAACTCAGGCTTCTGCCTCAAGAGTTGGTTAGACTGACTTCACTAAAGGTGTTATCTGTTCAAAAGAATCGCATTGAGGCTCTTCCATTGTGTCTAGCAGACATGGCCTCTTTGCAAGTTCTCAAACTCGACGGAAATCCTATCAAATTCCCTCCCAAAGAAATACTCCAAGCACAATCGACAACACCTCCAAATGGCCGGTTTCAAGAAAACGAGATTGAGAACTTTGCTGTTACCTCACAGATTAAGCGATTCTTGAAGGCGAAGCAAATGGCTGATCGCTCCGAAACGGAATCAGGTGGAGAGGAGTCGAGTGAGGGAACCGAAACTCCAAAGCCAATGAAGCGCGTTATGAGCGGCCGCTTTCCAATCAAGGTGAATGGCACAGATTTACCTGATCTGCGATCACCAGCTTTTCCTCGAGTGGCTCCCCCTATTCCCACACGATCTCATCACCGTGGACTGTCACAACAAAATGCTCCTGTGCGCCAACCAAACGTGTTGCCATTAACGATCAACAGCACCAACGAACGACTGCGAAGTAATAGCGAGGGTTTAGCAGTAACACCACGAGAGTCACGAACTAGAAGATTGGGCTTCGTTACCAAGAAGGCCTACGAGTTAGGCACAGTCGACGAATCCAAATCAAATCGCCATAGTCACTATAGAGGTCTTAGTCATGGGTCTGCAATTCAGAATGGCAATAATGGTGCTAATGGAACTGCGAAAGCAAGAAGCCCCAATAGTCCTGCCGATTCAGCTTCCAGAGCAACCTATGTCCGAAGACTCTCAAGCCTCCCTGAGCGTAAACGCGAATCTTCATCTCCTGATTTAGTTATCGAAGGCTCAAAAGGGATTTTATATGCACTATTCCAGGTCCACCCACTCATTCAGAACCTATTGGGGCTTGCTCGAGATGGAACGAATAAGCGAACAAGTCTCGAGCGAGTATTCTACAATGCAACTACACATGTCGAGGATCTTGACCGTCATATCCAAGATTACATCACATATTCAGAAGAGGACGAAGAAAACTCGCCCAGGTCGAATGAGGCTGTTCACCGTGCTTGCTTGACGAGTGTGCACGCGTACGTACACGTTATGGGTCTTCTATCACGAAATGTTGAAACTTTGCTGGATAATAGCGACCCGAGATATATTCGAACTCTTCTCCTTCTGATTTACGGAAGTGCTGCAGAGATTCGTAATGCTGGCGCTGATCTATTCAGGCATGAGCAGGGCCGTAGATCCAGAATATCAGAGGAAGTAGAGGTGGGAGAGCCTGTAAGGTTTCATGCTCGGGATAAATCCGTTACGCCTACTCGAGAGAGACCTGGAATCAGCCTGAGATCTAGGAGCGCCACTGCAATCAACACTGCTCCAAACCTTCGCGTCGCAACCGGGCCCTCGTCATCCCTCTTGGCCGGGAGAGCCATAACCATGACTAGTGCTACCCCACGCTCTGGAGATTCATTTTCCTCTGGTGATAGGATGGTCCGGAGCGAGTTTAGCGAGGAAGACCGGGATTTCGAACGGATTTACCTGCGCCTCCTAGAATCATCCGAAATGACCATCAAGCAACTTCCAAGAGTCAACAACCTTTTTCTACATGCCATGAGGACTAGTAACCAACAACAAAATCCGGAACTTCCGCAACAGTCTTGGAACCTTCTTATTGATACGTGCAATACCGCCCACCGCAATGCAGAGAATCTCAGAGCTCGCTTGTCTGTCATAAAACTCAAAGAGCCCGGCGTCAGATCGCAAGCAGCATTCTGGGAGCTCTGCAATGCATTCATACATGTGAGTATACCTGGTGTCCTTTTTCATCATACGATTATCTAACGCTTTTAAGGCATATACAGATCTCGTTATGAGAGTGAAAGAAGCTAGAGGTGCTACGAATTTAATACCTACGGAAGCAGTTCAAATCTTGCGACCGCTTCAGAAGGTTATAAGAGAGACTAGTCATTTGATCCACAACTCGCCTTGGGCTTTCCTCACTGGACCTCAGCGTTCAAATGGACTGTCGCATGGCGCAACCTATATTGTCAGATCACCTGTATCGCAAGTTCCATTGCCAATGACGCCACAAAGTGCCGCATTAGGACCAGCTGTGCAAGCAACAATGCCTTCTACACCTCAGGGATATAACCACATGTTCAGTCCAAACTTCTTTGAACGAGCAGATGCATATTTGGCAACAAATGGTAGCTCAGTAGCCTCATCTCGTACTGGAACAATGTCATCTTCAATGGGTTCGATGAGCTCAACTTTGAGTTCAAATGATGGAACGATGACACCTGCGACATTGGTCAGCCCCATGACATCTTTCGGCTCCATGGGTTCAAGATATAATGGTAATGGAAAGGTGGCATTTTGATAAAGCCAGTGTAATATTTTCCTTGTTTTTTTCTTCGCGTTCTGCCTCTTTTTCTGCCTCTTTTCTTCTTAAGCATGTACGGGCTTACGAACGTATTCAACGATGCTATTTGATGCATGAAGGGCATGAAGGGTATAAGAGGCGCGAACAGGCTTTGGCGTTAGGGTGCGCAGAACATTCTATGGGCGTTAGCATATGATTTTTATGTAACAGAAAAGAAGGCTTCGAGAGCTGGGAAAGCCAAGGGGGAATCAGTGAATAGGCGCCAGCAAACTTCGTGCGGAGCTAATTGTAAATGTAGTTCATAGTTGAGAAGAAATGAATGTAAAATTTCGATTATTACTTTACGTGCGCCATGGTTTCTATCTCTAGTGGTTCTCGCGCAATACAACACACTATGAATCTCCAAGGAATAAATGGCACTTGAGCTTTTAATGATCCCACATATTCCGAGATATGATACTAGCTGCTAAGACAGCCCGTCGTTCTTCGTCGCAAAATGCTTTCGTTAAACTACCGCATCAAACCCAGACGCGGCTCTTATTTTCATGTCATTTACCAAATCCTCCCAGCCAAGCGGTAATCTGATTTGCGTAAGTTGGCGTCCTAATACAATATTAATGAGTTTATATCCAAAGGAGGAAGTGGCAATATAGGTCGTTCTTGCCTAGAACACTCGGATCAGGACTGACACACCCACCTTCAAGAATTGGTCTGCTTCAACAAAACCGCCAACACAGACATCTTTCCAAAAAAGACACTCGCTTTTTGTTTATTCAATATTCATTCGCTATATCTGCTTCGCAGTCTTACTTACTCAAGAGCCATCCTTTCAATCCCTCAATAGGTGCCCATTTTGCTGCCTGATCCACTTCAATCAGGTGCCAGTTGATAATGACGACGGATCTTTCATCCCTCCATTTCGCGCACAATCCAAATTGTGATTGCGGAATCGTAGAAGCCTATGCGAACAAGAGACTCGCCGTCAGAGCGAGTCGTCTCTACAAGGAAAGATACTGCCTTCATCGTCGCAAGAGCGCAAAAAGATATACCATTCATTTTCCTTACGAAACCAAACGACTGGAAAGACCACGAAAGCTTATTTTGGATACGGAACACCTTGAGAAGTCCCCTAGTACCGTTACCAGTCATCAGAATACCAATCAGATCGACCCTTTGAAGTACGATCCACGAGCTGAATCAGTGAACGGCCGAATGTCCTGTCTCAAACTCTGCGAAAGCTTCAAGTTTGCCGGTAAATTCTTTGCCTCGGAAGTAGATGGTCTCCGAATATTCAGGGTAGAATCGGAAGCGGTTCAGAATGGGGAGTATACTGACGTACTTGACCCTCGACTTTGGACGACGAGATTATACCAGTTCCGTGACACAATGGGGAGATATGCTAGTGCCCTTTTGGAGAATGTGTCTATGGCTGAGATACCAATGAGTACTCGTTGTTCAAAGCAGTTCAGAGCTACTAGAGCGAGTGCTATATACATGTGGTGGAGAATTTGCAAGTTGATCGACGACTTCTGTATTGGTTGTGCTGAAAGGAGAAAAAAAGGCATGTGCTTGGAATATGAGCATAAAGCTTTTGTGGAAGAAGTGCTGAAGATGAAGGAGCTGATTTCTTACCTGTGGTATGCTTTGGGGATTGTTCTTTGGCTGGATATGCAAAAGCCGGAGGGGTTCCGATGGAACGTAATTTATGTTCATCTGTGAGTTCATATATATACACTCTAAGTCCGTGACTGTCTAATGCATAATAGCTACGGCCAATCTACCAGAATTCCCACAGGGAACGAATATACAATCGGCCATGAAGTCTTCAGCACGATTCCAGACACAGCCAAGTTACCATGTCTCGCCTTCGATGAGCCCCAAAGCAATCATAGGAAGACATCACATGGCGATACTACTGAAGACATTCTAGCGAAAGTACTTACCATCAATGAAGAAGTTCCTTGTATTCTCAAGAACTCCATTGCCTGCTACAATGACTTTCAATGGATAGTTAGTGGTTTGATCGGCGCTACGAGAAGCCCTGATAGCAGTTCGATGATGGAAAGCGAGAAGTGGAGCACTCCGACCTCACTCAGCTTTTCTACCATTCCTGAATTAGAGTCAGAGGGAGACCGAACTTCTGTCCATGGAAACCGCTCGCACATCAGCACCCCTACAATGACCCCCATCGGAACACCTACAGAAACGGAGTTCAGTAGCATAAGCGAGGGATTTAAGGATATAGAGAGCCGCGAGGAAATGGTCATTCAACAGAAAAACGATACATACTTCATGGTATTAAACCCAGGATTGGAACCGAAGACCCCTCTATTCAAGGAGAATTATATAAATGAGATTATCAGGAACAATACTTCCACGACCTTGACGGTCAATCCCATATTCCGTAAGTCGACTTCCAAACGAAAGTCCGACAAAAGAGGCTCGCCTAACAAAAGGCACTCGAAGGAACTACTAAGTAAAGCCAGAATGGTTCTGAAAAACCTAGATGTCTTTGAGGTTCTGTTGGCAAGATACCGGCGGTGGGGCTTCGACCGTGATAGCTGGTGGAGTGAAGTTCGAAGCGATAGTTGGAGTACGGAGAGTACGGAGAGGACTCAAGAAGATGATGAAGGGGGGGATAATCCCCTCGTTAGGAGTTAAGTGGAGGTTTCGGTCTTTGGACTTTAGGGGTTGCTTGTGTGAAGTTGGTACGATGGGGGTTGTTGTATGCGGTTTTACTGCATGTGAAGAGCGCTGGTGGGGTGTGTATGTAGATTAGGAAGAGCTGCTAAGGCTTGGATTCTTAGAAATAGATCTTTATAGCGAGAGATTTTTTTGAGGATTTAAGATGTTTTATTTATTTACTGATTGTTAAATTGAGTAATTTTCTCTTAATCTGTATCTATATTACTAAATTACATCTTCTTATTCATCTTATTTACAATGAGAGAAAAAAGTCATAGCTGATTTCGTTCGTGATTCAAAATTTACGAAATAATTTGTGATTATTATAGAAGTCTAAATACCGTAATCTAAATGATTAGCCGAACATGCTACTATAAGCCAACTTAGAAATTCGAGAAAACCCTCTGGTCCATCTAACTGGCTTCATGTAACTAACAAACCTAGTAACACAGGATATTCTATCTGGCGACTTATCGCATTTCATAAGGTATGCTATGTATGTATAGAACTCACGCATAGCAAGTAACACTTAGCTTCGCCCCTATTAATCTCGCTTGTGGCTCTTGTGCACGTGATGTAAGAGCTTCGTTAATGTTTAGATACTGATTTATTGATGTCTTATTGGTAGTAGTGACGGATATAATAGAGCTATTTCACTTTATATGATAGAATTTTATTTACAAAACTACGTCGCGAAATGATGGATGAAAGTTCAGGGACTGCATGCCGAACGGATTTAAGAGCGTAACTTGCCAAATATATTACAAGAGTTGTGTAGCATTGGTTAACCACTATGAAGAGCTGCCCTTGAGCTTTCGGAATTTAGGGTACTGGCTGAGGCTGTGTGGATCTTGTGCGGATCTTAGATTCGCCTCAGATGTGAGTATACTCATCGCCGATGAACCTTATGTGAGTAGCGCCTTATATTCAGACCGCGACGTTCGAAAGTGATGACCGTTCCTGAATCTTCAGCGGCCGAATCTATTGCCAAAACTTGAATATGATGGAGCTACGGTTGGGCTATTTATAACTCTACTTGCCTCGAGGAACCTAATCTCGATTCGAAGGGATACTATACTACCTTTGAAGCAGATGTTAGAGAACAACGCTTTTGGCCAGCACGGAGCCGTCTTTGTGTTGAAGCTATTACTGAACATTGAAAAGTTTATTCTCCCGTGATACTGGAAATTGATTGATGTAACGGATAGACTCCTAATTGCATGGTTGAGAAAGCTAAACGGTGCACATCTAGCCTCGCTTCATTCAAGACTCAGCAGCACAGAGCCGTATTTCTGTTGAAGCTACTGCCGAAAATTGGGAGATTTATTCTCCTATGATACTGGAAATCGATTGATGAAACGGATAGACTCCTAAACGTATCTTTGAGAAAGACGAACAGTCCAGATCTAGCCTCACCTCAGTTAAGAGATTCAAGAGATTCAAAGGGGGCGTTTTATTTAATCCAGATAAATGATTTGATCTAAGATGGGTGAGTCTTGTCCACGCTCTACCACGAATGCAGTCTTTTCATAGCTCTAGTCGCTTAGCAAGGGAGATACCCACGAGTCCTGCATTCAGAAGTTCGAATTATATCGTCGAGATATCACACGTAGCCCATTTAGTGAGCTGCTGTATCGATGATATGGGAATCGCCGACTTTTAATTTTCAAGCATACCTCTTCTTTAAAGACGCTTAGATATTCGCATGATATAAAAAGACTCACACATTCAGGATAGGATTGGGATATCTACGAGTTTGTTAATGCCGTTGGGCACCCCGGTGGGAGCCATCTCGTACACCTTCCATTCACCATCCAAGAATTGCGCTGCTCTATGGTCTTGGGGAAAGCAGCAATACATACGTTTAAGCAACTAGAAACCCTCAAACTCCCACTCAAACGCTTTATATGCAACATGTATATTAGGCGCTGCTCAAACTACCAACTCATCAGAGCATATCATCGATTTAATACCTACTTCACTCCTAACTGTCATTGATACCAAAGGGAACTAACTAATCATCATGCAGCAGCCCCTGACGCTTTATTCCATCACTTCCACTCTACGCAAGATTTTCGATCGTCCACTGTTCAGGAAGTGCGAGGTGTAGAGGCCCCAGTAGTGTAGATAATATCAATAAGGAACAGGGCGATAAGGTGGTAAAAGAGTTTGGTGATAAATGCGTGGTCGTATGTACTGTACATCTGAAGCCATTTCCATCCAAACATATTAGATTCTTGTGGAATGGAAAGCCCTCGAGTGTATTTTAAGCCCGTACTAGAAAGTCACAAGTCTTACCTTGAATAATAATGATAATGGAAGTCGCAAGTCAAGAAAAGTAGTACATACGTCTGTGATATTGCAGAAAAGTTGATTCGACAACTTGAGCGACAAGATTAGAACATACCAATTTACTGAACCTCAGAAATCAAACTCGAACAAGCCATGCCGATGGGCCAGGCCCAAGTTTCGGTGAACTACCTTAGGGCAGAATATTCACTTCACCAACACGTTGCCGGGGGGCTTATTCTGCTACCCGCTGGTCTCCCAAAGGTAAGGTCTAGTCTCTTCTTAGAGCCAAAAGTCAGAATGCAAAACATGTATCGTGTCACAGGATTGATTTAATCGCTATTCTTTACCAGGAACTGCATTCGCGGAAATGGGTATCATTGATTAAGTATGCTCCTCTCTCTGCATTGCATGCGCCAACATAAGACGGAATCTTCACACATAAGTTCAAGTCAGGAGTGTGACTCGACCTTCCCAATGCCGGAATACCTGGTTGCCAGACCAATGCCGAGCTCTTCCCTCCCAGTCGTAACCCCAACTCCTAAAGATCTCAGATGCTCCGCTTCGTAAGTAGTCTAAATACTAGAAGGCAGTTTTTGAAGAGGTAGGCACTTGAGGAGTCGCTGTATTTTCAGGTATAGTTCAATGCCGAATGTACCTTATGAAAGACAGCGGATAGAGTTGAGATTGTATGCATCGCAGTGGATGGCTTGTGCAGAAAAATGGAAAGTTTATCGTTGACGTCGTTGAATTGATACATGCTAAGCATTGCTGGAGATCATCTTATGGAAGAGATGACTATCAGTTGTTTCTCCTCCTGCCGGCAAGGGCCACCTGGGAAGCGATTATAATTGTATTTCCAGGTTGATTATGTGAATTTTGTATGGATTATGTCTGGGTTCTCATGCCAGTCATCCATGCTTACCCACATCTTTAAAACGGTCAGTTTCATGAACGGGCGACTAGAAAAAGTGTCTCTTACCTTTCTAAATGTACTCAATCCAGCTAAAATACTACCGCCAATCCAAGTGGAGTATTTTCTCTCTGGTGGGGCAAAGATCTTAATTCTCATATCCTTCACAGCCAATCTTTGTACTTCATGCAATAATCTGTCACCAAAACCTTTGGTCAGGGTACTTCCGCCAGAAAGAACGATGTTGCCAAATAGCGACTTTCGCAAATCGAGATCCGTTCGATTAATTGCATCAACCACAATTTGATGAATGCCAGGATACTCAAGACCAATGATTTCTGGATCAAAGAGAATTTCGGGCGCACGGAATCTTTCTGCTCCAATCTGATCTGAATTAGGATGTCTACTCATTTTGTCAAAGGAGGGGCGGCATACCTTGATCTTATGTCCATCTGGTAGAGCGTATTCCACAATCTTTCCGTCCCCAAGTTTTGCACTCACCCATTCCTTTTCTTCTCTCTTTGGATCGGCCGCAACATAACTGACTTTCTCCTTGATTATTCGCACAACCTCCTTCTCTGCACTCGTATGGAATACATATCCAGCTTTCCGTAATAGTGTTTGCATGTGTTCTGTTACGTCTCGTCCTGCAACATCTATTCTTCGTATCGAGCTTGGCATTGCGAATCCCTCGTATACAGGTACTGCGTGTGATACTCCATCTCCAGCGTCTAGTACTATTCCTGTGGTTCGACCGGAAGCATACAGAGATAGCACGGCTTGAATTGAGGTATATAGGGCAGGTACGTTGAACGTCTCGAAGAGGATTTGTGCGGCGGTATCTCGATTGCTCCTCGGGTTGAGAGGTGGTTCTGTCAACAACACTGGATGCTGTAGAATTTTATTAGCTATGATCAAAAGTGCCTCTTTTCCAAGGTAGGTATGAGCTGGCCGATCCCCCCAGCATAACCATAAAATCAAGAACCAAACTGACCTCCTCACTTAATGTCTTGAGCCCTTCGCTATAAACATACTCCCAAATCTTCTCCATGTCATCCCAATCCGTGACAATTCCGTGCTCAAGTGGATATCGAATCTTCAGTAAACCTCTCAACTCTTGTGCCCTATCTCCAATAAACACATCTCCCTCTAATGCGCCCGCCAATACTCGTAAATGCTTCGGTCGACCGACGAAGGAAGGGAAATAACATTTGGGCAGATCGTCGCCTGCGAATCCAGCTCGGATGGTGCCAGAGCCATTGTCTAGGACTATGGGCGCGTTATGTAGTGTATCAGTCATGGTTGTGTTGGGGAGGATCCCTAGAATGCCTGGGTCAAGGTTGATATGAGGAAGTGTTCTGTGAATTTCTATGTGCGATTATTGAGTTGTACGAAATGGTTTGCGACAGCAACCATGTGGGGTTCGTGAGAGTGGCCGGGCTCAAGTGTTGTTGGGGTTGGCGGTGGTGAACATCGCGTATCTACTTTTTGAAAGTGGACGCGGCGTTCATAAATTCCGTACAAGGTTACAGGGGTAGGTAGCTACGCCACGTCTCCTAGAAAAGGGGTTCGTTTACTACACAGTCAGTGCGTTAGTCATCAAATTTATGCTTGGTTGTTGGCGAAAAATTTGTCCCTCCAGATTGAAGACTATAAAAGCCCAGGTCATGATATTAAAAACTAACCTTTCCCTCTTTTATACACCCTCACATACCTCTTCTAAATCTATCAAATCTCACCCTGACTTGGTGTTTCATGAAGGTTGAGGAGGTCTAACGACCCTGTTAAGCATATAGCTATAGCTAAGTAAAATGTGTAGCGATAATACAAATGAATCCCAGCATGCAAATATATCCTCCATCTATCTTAACATGGTCCCACATCCTCAATGTTATAGCCAGTTTTCCCAAGTCTGCTTCAAATAATGCTTGCACTCAACTCCAACAAATACAGAAGCATATCACCCTTTACTCTGAAAGAAGTGCCGTAAGTAATTTAGCTTGTTCCTTCTTCATCTGGGCATCCAGTTCCTAGGAAGAAAGAAGTCAGCAAAATACACACCACTCCAACAACAAGCAACCATACCTTCTCAGCAGTTTTCAACTTTTTCTGGTACTCAACCGAGATACCCGAAACTTCCTCCTCTAGCTCCTCAACCCTAGCTTTGAATTCCAAGTCCAACAAGTCCATCTCCTTCTTGAATCCCCTGTGCTTTCCCTTCACGAGATTCGCATCTTCGCCAAACGCCCTCGAGCCGAAGACTTCAGCCCCAAGCTCAATATACTCGTTCTGAAGTTCATCCCATTGGTTCCACAAGTCGTTTTGCTTAGCTTCCTCCTTCTCCACGAGCGTCTTGTATTCAGCCAAGCGTACTCCCAATTGAAAGTGATGCCACTCCTCAGTGCCATCACTCTTGGTCGAGTTGGAGGTAGCGACAGTTTCTTCGTCGAGAGGTCTAGAAAGAAATTGGGATAGATCGTCTACATCATTGAGAAAACCGGCATCGCTTTTTCTGAGGCTGTTGAGCTTCTTGACGAAGGTCTTGTAACTGCTGTCAAAGGTAGCTTCAGTTTGATCAATAATTGAAGCGCGCGCTTCTTCGATGCCATCTAGCAGACGTCAGCTTTCAGTCCCTAGGTGTACTGCATATAGAG
The DNA here is from genome assembly GCA_900184765.1 of Hymenoscyphus fraxineus. Lineage (NCBI taxonomy): Eukaryota > Fungi > Ascomycota > Leotiomycetes > Helotiales > Helotiaceae > Hymenoscyphus > Hymenoscyphus fraxineus. The sequence continues at coordinate 1,037,488 of LT855411.1, forward strand.
TAAGAAGGGCACGGCATACCTCGAACGTCTTCCAGCAAATCAAGCTCCACACTTGGTTCTCTGCGGCTCTTGCACCTTCTGTCGCGTCGTGGAGCATTGGCTTTTCTCTTCAAGACACCGGCGATCGAGACCATCTGCTTAGATTTCGAATGCTTCGTGGTATGTCCATCTTCTTCAGCGCCCTTTCGAATTGGTCGTTGAATCACTGGCGCGTTTCTTGATCGTTCTTGAAGAGCCTTGCTCGGAGAGGAGGCCTTACGGGGAGCTGGCGCTGCAAATGTCTCTGTGTCATGGGCAGCAAAGTCATTTGGGCGGTGACGAGGGGCTGGACAATGTGCCATCATGATGAACGTCGGACCGCTTGGGTTTCAAAGGCCTGAGTATTTCTTTGGAAGGGCGCGTATATCATGAAAGTCGCGTCCTAGAACCAAAGACGGAGGTTTGGGTAGAACAGTGTACTGGAATTTCAAGAGGACGTATGTATATGGGTAAATGTCTGACACAGGAAATTGCGAAGTTTGGGAAACTTTCCTGCGAATTTGTGGCAGATTTTCTGTGTTCTCGTTTCCTTGGGGGTTTTGTCGAGGTTCGCGTGGCCGAGGAAGTCTACTCGCGCTTGCCATCAATGTACACGATGCACCAAATTTTGTATGGCCAAGCCTCGCGCATTTATGGCAAACGCGGGTATTCTTCATCCCTTCTGAACCCAAGTCGCCACTTTGGGAAAAAAGACTAGCCATACAAGACATGGAAATTAGAAAAAGCAAAACGATTTTGATTTCCCGGTTCTTGGACTTTGCTGTACAAACATGCTTCGCAGTTCGCTCGTTGCCTGTGCAGTAAAGTGTATGGAGAACTTCTAGAAGAGCCAAAAGAAACACCTACTGGTTCTGCTAGATATTCCATCATGGCAGTCTACTTTCGATTGCTCTGAGCCTTTTCAAGTAAACTTTACCGAGTCAAATCGGCGAATAGTAGAGTGGTCACTGAAACTCCGACTTGAAAATGCCACACAAATCCAGTTACAAATGCAAGCAGACTTAACATGCATCTGAAAATTGAGAATCAACAAGAGTTTGCGTTGGATATCCAAACCTACCGACCAAGACTCAATCGTTCCTCAATGATCTCAGTGACTTCTTTCCACTCTCTCATGGCTCCATCACCTACATCACCACAAGCCAACTCCTTCTCCTGTGGTGTCAACACCTCAAACCATCCCCCTTCAACATCAACACCCCATTCTTCTTCCAGAATTTTGAGCTGGCTCTTCGTAATAGGGTGTCTCCACATCTACAACAAATAAGCACCGGTTTTGTAAACGACGAAGGTTCACTTACAGCAGTATTCATAGCAGGGGCCACCAAGATCCTCTTCCTCCTCAGCTCTCCCCCAGAAGCTGCCTGTTCCACAAGCCCACTAGCATCCCAGGCCCTCACCACACTCGTAAGCAAATTATCCGCCATGCCACCCACAACCTTCGCCATAGTATTTGCACTCAGGGGCGCAATGACCAAAATATCCGCCCATCGTCTGAGTTCGATGTGTAGAACTCCTCCACCCCGTTTCCAAGGATATACCCACTCGTCTTTGTCTAGGAAAATGCCATCGACGTTTGGGATATCGCGGAGGGATTGGAGGGTTGGTTGTTCAGAGCTTTGACCAGCTAGAAAGTTGGTCGCTGAATTTGTGAGGACAAGGAGGATGGAGAGGAAGGGATGGTGGGAAAGAGCTTGGAGGATGAGGGGGATTTTTATGGTTGCTACAGACCCTGATGCTGCAAGGAGGAGATGCTTCTTTCCATCGTTATGGGCGGCTGCTGTGAATGGTGGATTTTGGGTGAGAGTTTGTTCCATTTTAGTCATTACTATAAAGGACCAAGAGGAGGGTAATTCAAGGTGGATGTTGAAGAATCATTTTTCCTGATGAAAAGTTGTGAAGTTTGGGAGAAGAGGGGAGAAACAATGAGGTCAGTCGGGTATTTTTCGGATATTCAGCCTTGCAATTACAAATTTCTGATTGGTCAGCTTACAATTACCAACAACCTGGTCGGCCTCGCATCATTGCGCATTTGCATTTTGAAGGTTGGAGGTGGAAGCTATCTCTAGCTCCACCTTTGAATTTCTCTACAATAACAATACCCAACAAACCCCCAAAATGTTGACAAGACCACTCTTCTCGTCGGTAAGTTAATACCTGTTCCTCTATCATCAAAAAAACTAATAAAACAGCAGGCATTCCGACTCGCCTCCCGACCGATTCGATCTACCCCATTAACAGCCTCCAAATTCCAAGTCCAACCCTCAATTTCGCCACTCCTCTCACGCTTTCTCTCAACTGAAACCAGAGCCGCAATTGATAAAGCTGTTTCCATGACCCCAGTTGTCCTCTTCATGAAGGGTACACCTGAATTGCCCGCTTGTGGATTCTCAAAGGCGACGATACAGGTTCTTGGCTTGCAGGGCGTGGATCCAAATAAGTTTACTGCTTTCAATGTTTTGGAGGATGATGATTTGAGAGCTGGTATGTCTTTTCATTACTCAGAAGAAGAATATCTGCCACGCCTTATATATCTGCTACGCCATATGATCTTCTTTTAAGAAAAATTTGGAACGGTTACACTTTCAAAAATACAACTGCTAATGCTTAACACAGGAATCAAAGAATACTCCGAATGGCCAACAATCCCACAACTCTACGTCAACAAAGAATTCGTTGGAGGCTGCGATATCATCGTCCAAATGTATAAGAGCGGAGAGTTAGCAAAGATGCTGGAGGAGAAAAACGTTCTTGTCCCTCCTGAAGAGGCCGGCGAGAGTAAATAAATTAGATTCCTACACCTACACCTACACGCGCAACGAAGATACAAACGACGAAGACGTTGTAGGATACGAGGAAAACATAATGAATGTAAAACATTACGAACACACTCAAATGCCGAGACTGGGACTGGACCGACCAATTGGTTTATGTGATTTTAGTGGCAAGAAATGTTTCTTTCTCGGGAATGGGAAGATGCGATGGTAAGTTCATTCCAGATGGTATCTAAGTGCAGTCTACTTCTATACAAAACCTCCAAACACATCTACTACTCTCACCACAATCATCGCCTTTTCCTACCCAACACAACCAAATCAACTCCCACAACTTACTCATACCTCAACCCCCCCTTCTCCCCCTCATCCCCACACAACACCTCCCATTCTC
>LT855411.1:1040730-1066855 GCA_900184765.1 Hymenoscyphus fraxineus
TTTCTTCACCAGGAAGCATGGACGGGAGGTAGTTATATGTGAAGTGACGAGGAGTTTATACTCCAAATCCCTCGGTGTAACAATTTGTGTTTTCGTCTTCATCGTGCTTCTAGTTTTAGATTTTGATAACGGGGAGGGGATTGTATATTGGTGTGTTGAAATAGTCACCCCTTCCTTCGTTCGCCTCCCTTGTTTTGGATCTGGTCTTAGGATGGAGGATCCCCGTTTTCGTTTGTGTTCACCTAATAGTGCGGTTTTCTCATCGTCATCCTCGCGTCCACGACTCACCTCCTCGGTGATGGGCGAACATAATGCGTCTTCAATCATATCCTCGAATTCCTTGGGGCTCAAGATATTGTCTGTGAGGTTTGAGAAGGCTTGGGCGATGGAGTGGATGTTGATTTTTGCTAAAGATGTTTTTCTGTGTGGAATCCTTGGGTTGGGTTGTTTGCGGTTGAAGGAGGGGAAGGAGATTTTTGTTTGCATGGAGATGGGGTGTTGGATGGGTGGAGGGGGGTGGTTGGGGGGTCTGTGGTGTGTTAGGTTTTGGATGTGAGGAGGGGGTTTGATGAGAGGAGTTGGGTGTAGAAATTAGGAGGGAAGGAGGAACTCACGAGAGGGCTGAGAAGAATGGTGTTGAGGTTCGAAACATCGTTCCTTAAATCCAGATCCGAAATCTCCGTTCTTGAATTAAAGGCTGTTTGGTATTTTCGTCGTTGCAAAAAGTAGTTTTCCGAAACCTTGAAGATTAAAAAGTAAATTCGAGGAACTTCTCGATAAATAAGTAATAGTCGAGTGAGTACCAGTGACTAACACCCCTCGTCGACTCTCAAGAATCCTCCTTCTACAGTAATGACTCCCAAATGTATGAATAGTTCGTTATTCAGTACCCCCCTCCCTCCCTCTAGGTTTCGAGTCACCAGTTTAGCTTGAGGGAATGATTCGAGGATATATGGATTTTGTGGTGTTGTGAGTACTTGAATTTGAGTGTACTCTATCATATATATATGCGATATATGAATCGAAAACAAGAGAAACAACCCTTCTCCAGGAAGGATATCGATTTGAGATGATGAAATAATGTAAAGGGTGATTACTAGAATCCCTCTTTCTTTTTTCTATCTAAGGGAATGGGGGGTTTGTTGAATATATATATACCCCTTCCCATACCTGCTCGTAGTCAGTCCATGAGCCTCTTTGTTAACGCCCATCCTCGACCTGGTCCCCACAGAACACAAACACCAACACCAACCAACATACTATTTTTGGCCTTGTAATCACGGGTTAGGATGCAAATCCCCTGCTAACAAAAAGAGTTTACTGAGAAGCTAGTCGGGTTTTCATCTTTCCACTGATGATGGAGGGGAGAAGTATGTTGGATGGTTTTTTGCTAGTTCTTTGCTGGTACTTACTTGCTTACCAGATTGGCTACTAATAATACTAGCACCAACACCAACACCAACAACCCCTCCCCCCTATCAAAAAATATCTTTATCCTCTTCCATTTATATACCATCTATATCTCAGGAGAAAAAGAAAAACCAAATCCCATACCCCTCTTCCTTGAAACACAAAACGAGCAATATTCTTGTCCCATCTACACCTGAACCCGGCAGCTCATGTAAGATTATACATCCCGTTATCCCAGAAGACTTGGGATGAAGCATCATACAAAACCCAAGAATAAGCAAGAATTTTGAGAGAGGTTGTTGAAACGCTTCACGAAGTCGCTGTTCTTTAAGGGACCAAGACTATAGGAACTTATGGTAGAGTAGTCCAATGGACTTTAGGTAAGTCTTCTGGAGAATGAAGTATAGCGGTTTAAACTTCTATCATATCTACCACGTATCTCTATACACAATATTCTTGGGCCGCATTTACTCTACTCCACTACTCCACTACTTCCCTCAATAAATCCCTCAATTCCTACATTAATCACCATCAGACCAGGCCACCAAGTCCGATATAACCGCGCGCCTCAAGCTCCCAACCATACACTCCAGACCTCATCGCATATCTCTTCTCCACACCACCTCCCCACCTACCTCCCCTCCCCTTCCCTCCACTCCACNNNTACTAGTTGATCAGTACTATACCTCTTCTACCTAGATCATCACTTCCAATCACATTTCATAACATACAAACACATCAAGCATCTCTATCCTGGGGTAACTTAACCGACTCTGAAGGCAGAAGGATGAAGGATGAAGGATGAATAAGAACCCAAACCCCTGGATCAGATCAGATCAAGAGATCAAGAGATTAAGGGATGTTGGTTAGTTGGTTAGACAGTTGGTTAGTTGGTACTTAAGCTTACATACTTCCATACATACTCTATCGATCCCATCACATCCTTAAACCCTTAAATCCTTACACCCCTACTCGTACCATACATCCTTAAATCCTTCCACCCTCACACCCCTCACACCCCAACCATACCATACACCCTTATAACCTTATACCTAAATCCAACCTCCCTCGCCTATTTTACCCATACCACACACACAAAAAGGAAAAAAAAAAAAGGGAAACCATAACCGAACCCGGAGGTCCGCCCAATCAATATAATCTTACACTATGTAATATCACCCCCTTACTTCCTCTACCCGATCCAAAAAAAAATCCCTCAAGACACATTAGGAGTGAATAGAATATATTAAGTCTTACACATGGGAAATGACGGACTTTAAATTGGAAATTAAAAGACCAATTTGGGGATTGGAACGAGCCGGGTAGCGAGGGGGGGGTAAGTGAATGAAACCCTCACGACCTGGATTTGGTTTATTCCCTTAGAGACAAAGCCAAGGCGACCAAAGACTTTCGCAGTATGTATGTGTTAGATGTCACAAAATCACACAGCAGAAACGAACAGAAGCAGTAAATGTTTGTAATCAGAATCATCCAATTTTTTTGCAACCCCACAACAATGTTTTGCTTCATGGCCAAACATTAAGGTTTAAATATTTACAGAGAAGTATCCACCTCCGAGGATGTTTTTGTGGTAGAGAAAAAAGACGAAAAGAAAAATAAAAGAGAGTGGTGGTGATTGAATGCAACCTGGCACCCCATAACCAACATTGACCCTCCCCCCAATGATGATTTGTGCTGAGTCCTCTACGCCAAATGCTTTCAGATGCCACCCATGTTTTTACCCCGCACTCAAAGATCCCAGATGAAATGCCTGTACCCAAATGAAACTCGTGTAAAAAAGTCGAAACCTTGCCGACTATGATATGATGCGGAGAGAGATCCACTCCCTCATAAAGTTCGTCTAGGTCTGAAGAATTTGAAGAATTGGCAAAATCTAGTTGAAGTACCAAGAGGTCTGGTCACGACCAATGACCTGGTAATCTGGAGTCAGGGCTTTGAAGGCAGCGTGTGACAGGTCAAGACCTTCAATTGCACAACTTGGGCATTTGTCAACAATTCTAGCGACAACAGAAGAACCCTTGTAAGTGACCGTAATGGTCTTGTCACAGTATTCGTTGCCGTTGGATTTAGTTCCCATCAAGAGAGAGGACATGGCGACGACAGGCTCAGATTTACCATCGGGCTGGGTTCCACAGGCAGTAAGACCGTCGATATCATAGTAAGAGGTGGATCCTGTGCATGGTGAACCCTTAGTACATTTGCCATATGAAGTTTTACCACCAGATGAACCGCCGCTCGATGAACCGCCTCCGGATGAACCTCCGTATGAAACTGGTGCAGGTGCTGGAGCCGGTGCTGGAGCAGGAGCGGTTTCTGGAGAAGGTGCAGGAGCAGGTGGCGCCGCAACGACTTGAGGTTGAACGACCGGAGCAAGGCTTGGGGATGGAACGACAACTGGAATTGGTGGAGGAGCCTGAGCTTCTGGTTCAGGAGCGGGCTTATTTTCTGGTACTGGAGCGGGCTTGTTTTCTGGGACTGGAGCAGCGGCTATGGTTGGCGCAGCTGGAGGGGCATCATTCGGCTTGGTTGGAGCAGCTGGAGGAGGACTTGGAGGAGATGGGTCGGGCTCGAAAAATTGTGCTCCTTGTGGCTTTGTTGGCTCAGGCTTTGGCTCGGCTGGAGGAGCAGGTGGAGCGACAGGAGGTGCGACAGGAGGAGCAGGAGGAGCGACAGAGGGAGCAGCTGGCTCGGGGGGCGAAGATGGAGCAGGGCTGGGTGTGGGTGAAGGTGTAGGTGTTGGTGTTGGGGAAGGTGTTTGACCCTCGCTCACCCAGATGGTGGTGGTAATGCCAACCGTGGTGGTGGTTGAGACCATCTCGGTGACCACGACGACTGGAGGTGCTGGAGGCGCTGCTTTCTTCGCATGTTGATGTTGATGACGGTGCTGGTGGCCGTGGGGTTGAGCGACTGTTGCGACTGCGAGAAGAGACGCAACGGCAATGATGGAGGACTTCATGATGAAGAATTCTTTGTCTACAAACGAGGACGAAGAATTGGCAGAGAAGTGATTTCTGAAAATCGGGTAGTCTTGTTGGGTATTGGGATTGGAATCGCTAACGGGAGCTTGTACAAAAAAAGTTGGTGATGTCAAGAAAATGGGAAATCGTCTAGCGACTAGTTGGAACAGAGTCTGGCGTTGAAGATTGATGTGTTGATGGTGCAGGACCTAAAAAGTTGGATTGAAGCGTAAAAGACGGTGGTCGAGAAACGATATCTCAGAGTGTGTGGTAACAAGAGCAATGCGAGTCGGGTATCCTCAAAGAATGAACGAAGCAGGCCTAGGCTTATGCAATCTGCGATGAAGCAAGAAAGAATGTGGTGGTTGATGGGGAGAGGATAAAGACCTTAAAGGGAGGGAGAGCCCACACTTTGGGGAGCAGCAGCAGCGATGATCATGAGCAGACCAAGAGTGGCTGACGACAGGGGGGTGTTAGCACCGACCGAAAAGGTTTAAGGGCTGGCCCTTGATAGGAGCTGGTGGAGTACAGCGGGGACACTAGCCATGGGTTGGGATGGAGCTAGGATGGAGCTAAGATGGCGCTAGACCGAATGAACCTGGTCGAGTGGACGAGGAGTTCGGACGGGCGGGGCAGAAGTGGAGTGGACTAGGAGTACTTTGATATTTTCGTTTTCTTGGCAGGAGCATCTGCGGGTTGAAATTGCGCTCTTGGTGGTGGCGCTGGCAAGAGCATTACCTATTCGCCGGCGGTAGGTGTAGGTAGGTGCAGGTCAACTCGACTCAACAGCGCACGTCACTCAGGGGTATGGATGACATTCTTCAGGAACTCCCGATCTGGCTCAGGAACAGCACAGACAGGCACAGCTTACCGCCTGCGGTTGCTGCTGATGATGATGTGCTGGAGATGCGTCGCTTCCACTCTTGGGCCTGCTGGTGTGACGGTGCCTGCATTTACTCCGTACGCTGCACTGTTCTGCGGGCAATCAGTCTCTTCAAGTCCATTGGATCGGTGGAAAGACGCATCATTCGAATCATCATCACTCGTCCCCACCGCCTAGGGCTGCTGTACTCCGTCCCAATATGGTCACAGGGCTCACTCAGCAGCATTGCGTTCAACAACCCTCGAACCCCTCCTCAGAGCCCTCACAAAGTGCTTGCATACGCGGCATAGCATGCGAAATACTTCTACTTCGTCCACTTCGTAGAGGTACTCTGTAGTGTACTCGTATACTTCGTAGCGGTAGCACAGCCTGCGCCATGTTGTGTTCGCACGATAAGTTATCATACTCCCTCCACTTCTCGGACAGCCTAAAGTCTCCCCACCGGCTTTGCACAGTGCTGCCCAGTCACGCCAGTACCGTACTCCTCGCTCTCCCTAGTGGCCTCGCAAAAAGGTTGAAAGGGGAAGCTCAGAGTCCCCGATCTTGAGCCTTTGCATGTCACGCTCATCTCCCGCAACTCTGATTCGTGTTCGCACTACTGAACACTTTACTCAGCCACACGTGCAGTCCGAAGACCGACTTCAAATGATTTGCAACTATCGGATCAGATGGTCCCTGGGGCCTGGACCCAGGGCTTGTCCAGCTGTTGCCAATGTGGACTGAGCAAGCCGCCAACTCCCAATGGATTCTGGCAAAACGAAAATTCCAGAAACACGGTCTGGGAGTCGTAGCGCTGAACGAAGTGCAGTGGAAAGATGGGCATCTGCCATCCCATCTCCACCCCACTACCGTGTACAGTAAACATTTCCACTCCCGCACTTTTCCTCAAGGAATTTGGCTGCAACTGCTTGACTTTGCTCCGCACTTGAGATCAGGGATCAACCCACCCAACTCTCCCGGTTCAGCCCTCCGTCGTTTCAAAACAAACACCCCTGTGCAAAATCTGATCGCCCTTCCCTTGGAACCTTGGTTCTGAGTCTTGGTCCTGAAGCTTGGTCGAATCAGCATCCAGGAATGAATCCCACAAGGGAATTTACGAATATGAATTCATCTCATCTAAGCACATCTCCACACCCATATGTCATCCAAGAAAAACTCGACTTCTGAAAATGGAAACATCTTAGCGAATCCCCGGAATCCTCTGGAATAAGAAACTCATTTTCCGGCAGTTCTCCGTAGCTGACTGTTGCTATGCAGTAGCACTTGAACCAGCAAACATACGTTTTGCTAAGACTGCAAGTTCTCGATCCCACGACCAGTCTGGAAAGTATCAACTATCTGCAATAGTGCTCCCATGCGCAGTACCTGGCTTCGCCGACCATAAGTTGGTGGAACAACCATCACGAGCGTTGCACGTGGGTGACAGAGGGAACGTCGCACCACTGCACATACACGTCAAAGATAGACAGCCGTGATGCTTCAAGTCAAACAATTGCTAGCTGTCCACATGGGCAAGTGCGTTTTATAGAACGCTGTATTACAGAGTCAAGTGTGGTTACTTTTTTCTTTGCCTTCTGATGTCCTCGGGACCTTGAAAACAGAATGCTGCCAAATCAATAGGTTGATACTTGCAGTGGGGGAATCATTCATTTTTACAATAAGGTTCGAAGACCAGATTTCCCTCATCGATACCGTCGTATTCATACTACGGGATTTTACTTCGGGGCCAAAAAATCCGTGGTCTTTACATCTCAAAGACATCCTCCGGTTTGGGATGTTCTTCTACTAACTTCATCAATAGCTTACGAATGAAACCAACCACCCTTCTATTCTAATCACACTCTCAGGCCCCTTTACTCACACCACAAGTAACGTGTCTTCGTCTAGCTGACGAGACATCGATCCTCAATTCGACTTGACCGCTATTAGTCTACACGTAGTCTAGACTAACTAACTCGCCAACTAACCAACCAACACGGAACCAGATCCGCTAACTCTTCACCGACTTATTCCATCTTTTAGTTAGTTAAAGTCCTCCCACGAGTCACGACGCACAAATCTTTCACTAAGGTTGCCGGTATCGGTACCGGACCGGTACCGTTCTTTCTTTCTTTCTTAGTACTTCTTCGGTGTAGGTAGTAGCCAATCTAGTTTAATATCCTCTCGTCTCGATATGGATTTATTCCTCGTTCCTCGGATCCCTAAAAGAGACTCTAGAATCCTTTGTATGGGCAGGAACTTGCCGGATAGACTACCTGAGACTCTTATACTAAGATTAGGTAGTAGCTATAACTTATAAATCCCGTGGGAGATTTAAGCTTAGATACGAGTAGGTTAGCTAAGGTTATCCTACTATTAGTAGTATAGTAAATTACTATATCGCTTTAGAACTAAGTAATAGTAAGCTTTCGTTAGTAGTAAGTAAAGATAAAAGAAATCTAGGTTTCTTCGAGAGTAGAAAAGTTCGTATAATTAAATTAAATATATAATTATATATTATTATTCTAATATTATTAGAAGTTCCTAGTAGTTTATATAAAGTATATAAGGAAAATCTTCTTAAATAGAATAAGTACTACTACTTTAGGGCCTGTTTGGCTCACGGTCGTGAAACTTTTGTACTATATAAAAAACTTTTATATATAATTCTTATATAAAAAGATTCGTAACTTTCGCAGCTTTTATATAGGTATTTGTTCTCGTGTAATAGTTTTTGTCTAAATTAGCTATAAATCCGCTACAAATCTAAATACAAAAGTTTTTAGATTTATACTACTAAAATAGGAATATAAAAGATATGAGACCTTAAACCTTCAACTCTTTTTAACTCTAATAATTCTCCTTATAATTCTTTTATTCCCATGTCCTACAGGGCCTTTATATACCCCTCCTCCCTTATATACAACGTATCCCCTCCTACATTAACCCCTTATATAGTACCCCCCTATACTATATAACAGAAAGCAAAACTCGGCTAATTTGTTACCGTAAAGCGTAGGCGTAAAACAAGGGGGAGGTGGGGGGTGGAATCGCCCCGTAGGAGTAATACTATAGAAGCTACGGTAGGAGGGTAGGAGGATATCTAGGTAGGAGGGGTAGGGGGTACAGATATATAAGATTTGTACCTGAAATGAAATATCTACGTTTGTAGCTAGCCTGGCCAAACAGCGGTGCATATATTTCGTAATATTAGTAGGAAATGCATGCAAATCTGGAAACTTTTACATGAGTCCTTGGGTCCTAGGACTGGTGTAAAAGTTTATGATTTGCACTACATTTGCACCATTTAAATTCGTGAGCCAAACAGGCCCTTACTTTACTTTACTTTATTTATTTCTTATACTAATATTAAATAAGAATCTTTAAATCGCGCGACTTATAAGCGAGAGGGGTATTAGTATATTATTACTAAGTTAAGATTATGGATCGGGGGTAAGTTATCATAATATAGATATAGTATCCTTTTTCGCTTTTCATTGATAGCGGGATGGATTAGATTGGATGAAGGGAAATGCTAAGACGGGTGAGTTCTTATGGATAGTCGGATGCTTGGTTAAAACGAGGTTAGAATTGTTGCGAATTATATCTATTGAAAGGCTGATAGAGGGTTGGGATACGCTACTTGGTGTGTGTTGGTGTGTGGTCATGTGTGATGGCCTTTCGCTTATTTGGGACCTTGTAGGTTAAGGAAACTATACTGGTACCATGGATATTATATGAATATCTATCCTTTCTGTAAAATTCTATCAAGAGGAGAGAGTTGTGCATCTTTGAGCTTTATTGATAATTAATAATAATAAACTAGCACTTAATCTAAATAACATGAACGAAAAGGGCGGAGAGACATAGGTACTATACCCAACGATGTAGAGATCAAGAATTAGGATAGAGAAGACTTGAAATACTATTGGGAGATTTAAAGACAGTAGGTATATCGGTCCTTGTGGTGTGGATGTGGATGTGGTGGCAGAAAGTTGATGTTGAAATATAAGAGAAGTCTGTCTAGTGATGAGTTTGCAGCCCGAATTTCGGGACGGGATGAAAGGGAGAGTTTGAATTAGGGGTTGGATTGGTGGGTTTGTGAGATGATGAGAGTTGGATTGGGTAGGTGTTTGTGTGTTGAATGCTAGGAAATGGTGAGTCTAATCATTATAGTTATCCCTTTGACAGTTGCTTAATTAGGATGATAGAGGAGGAAGTGAAGGAGCTAGCGTCTTTTTGGAGTTAAATTCGGGTTAGTGTTTGCTATTGTCGGTTTCTTGGAGGAATTATATACGCTTGGGTGGCTTTATGCGAAGTTACCTCGCTGAAAAATTTCTTCTTATAATACTAATAGGTAAAGAAATCAGTGATTTCCCATTAAATGATAAATTCGAGAACCCTCATTATGGACCTCCATTAAAATAGACCGGATGGGAGACTCTGGCAGACCGGGATCTGATGCGAGCCAGATTATCAGCACCCTGACTACACTGCTGGAAGATACCGGATGAGTTAACTACCACACTCTCGGAATTATAATTCTAGAGATAGGCAGGCTTGTGGCGTTCTCTTACGGGTCTATTGTCTGGTCCCAGTATCGGCAGATAGAGTCATCGAGATCCAGCAAGAACTCACGAAGCGTTATGTAAGCTAATTAGGTACGAAGGTTGGTGTGGTAGATAGAGATACTATACTGCGGTTTCTGGATGGTAGGTTGGAGAAGGAGGTATGATACTGGTGTCAAAGGGGGGAATTCCGAAGGCGCGAGCTTGCTTAGCAAACGACGGCACTTGGTTATCTTGTGGAGGATGTTGTTTAACCCTTGACGTGCTGGTATAGCTAAGATATAGTTGTGAGATTAAGAAAAACGGATGAAGAATTTCATGAGTATACTTTGCCGCTAGATTCTTCCCCCTCGTGAAACTTTCTTCTCTCCCGCCCCTTTTGAACATATCTAGCGCAAATATCGTAGACTTTATCTAGGGATGATCAATACCAAGACCCCTCTTTCAAAGCCCAAGATAACATCCCATTCGTTTTACTACTTCCTTACAGCGGTCTAGGATTCCCCAAGTTCCTGCAAAATTACCCATGCTGGACAGAGTCTCAGGATCCTCTCTGCCCAGGACCCTTTATCTTGTCTCCATTATAATATATTTGTACTCCCAGCTTTTCGGCTTCCTCCGATTTCCCTGGTCTTCGAGAAGTAGTGCCGAATTACCTTAACGGACCAAGTTACTCAAGTTTTCTTCTCCATGAATTTCTTTGCCTATTCTACCTCTTCCCTTCTCAGACCTGCAGCGTCCGTTACACGTCTGGCGCCAGTATGTGACAGCAAGATTGTTCATGCTAGTCAGCTTTAAAGTGTGTCTGTCACCTAGTGTCGTCGTTCTCGCTTGTATCACTTCCAACTCTAGGCATTCAGCTTTACTGAAGTGACCCTTAAAGGCATATAACATGGCAAAATTAGCGGTTCTGGTTACGGTATATATATCGGAATGTTCCTCGCCTAAACTAAAGTTCTTGCTTCTCTCCATGGCTACTACTTGCTCTGCAAGAACCTCTACCTCCGCCTCCGCTTATCTTTCCTGCTGCTGGTACTGTACAAAGAGGCAAGATTTGCTGTATTGTTGGGTGTATCTGGGGTCAGGGCACAGTACGTTTTTTTGAACTCTGTGGATTTATTCTTCTAGCTCCTCGGTATCATGGAATAAGTTTTGGCGACTATATATTGAAGCTAAATTCGATTTCCAGATAACATATAAGGGTACTCTATATATGGACCAAGCAATTTCTCTCCTTGTTCCACTGCTTGGAGGTCTGATTTCTGTGACTTGTCCCAGCGAGCTTGTTGTCTGTAAAGCATGGCGAGATTTGAAATACTACAGATAGTAGGGAAATTGTCAACACCCAACAAATGATTGCTCATTTCTAAAAAATTTGTTCCTTGCTCTTCCGCCGAGTTCTATTGACCCTGGATATAGTATACTGAAGCCAGATTTTATCTTGTACTAAGGGTCTGGAGACCCTCTTCTCCCTCAGTAATCAAGTAAGATTTGCGTCTCGGGTGGTTGCTGTAGTATCTATTCCTCATCGATCCACTGGGCTTGTATGTCGTAAGATTCTACAAGAGCAGCTCTCAGTAGAAACATGACTATGAACTCCATAGAAACTTGACATGTCGTCCTTCTCGCGTAGACGGAAGACCTCTGCCTCCGCTACCTTGTTATGTTTGAGGTAGATGGCAACATATTATGACCAGTCAACGACACCAAATTCAATTAATTTTGATAAAGTGGAAGGACGCGCCGGTTCGCTTCTTTGGATAGCCTCTATTGTCAAGTTTATAAGCGTCTGGATTCTCAGACTCTTCTGTTAGAGTATTTCAGTCTTCTTTTCTGAGTTTCTCGTGACTCCGAATCTAAGGAAGAAGCAACATGCGAGTTGGGTAACGAAGGAGCCATTGAATGCGTGAGAGTCAATCAAACACTGGGCGATGGGACGGCGGACTCTGAAATCGCACCGGTAGAGCTGGAGTATAGACCGGCCCGATCAAGCTGGAAACTGTTAAATCTATGAATTATGGATAGATATCTTAGACACTCGCCTTTAAATATATGTCTCCCGGTTGCAAATGATCTAAGCCTTCCAATGTATCTAAGGGACCCCCTCGCTTGTCCGTTCAGCATTGGTATTCGCGGAATGGGGGGAATCAATACATTACCTGTGAGCACCAAGCTTGTCCAAAAAGTCCTGAATAGAAAAATTCCGTTCGTTTGGGTCCCTGCTTTGGCTTGACAGCAGACAACATTCAATTATTGCCATAGATTGACGATCGATCGAAGCCTATTTCTGTGGCGAGAAATTGACGAGTGTACATCTGGACTTCTATCTTGACTTGAAGAAGGACAAACGTTGTCACCTCCGTAAAAGAAGGGTACGCGGCCACAGGTAGTTGCACGCATTCCGGCATTGTGACCTGACCAGCGAAGTAAAGTTCGAATAGTAGCCGAAGGCACAACAAACCGAATGAATACAAATCAGCTTATTTCGCCTCTGATGGCCTCCGTTCACGATTAGGTCGATCCGCTTCAGGCTCACTCCATGGCAGCGATATGGGCAACGTAATGTAGTCCTTGTCATTCGAATATCGAGTCGAGTATGCAAAGTCTGTTACTATTGCCTTGTATTTGCCAATCCCCTCCGTGAAATAAAGATATTGTCCGATTTGATATCACCATGTATAACGTCTGCAATGAATTTCAGCAGTGAAGCAGGCTAGATAGAATGACAAGACCAACTAATAGAGCGCACATCCTTTACGGCTCTCTCAATTTCCTTACAAAGCTTAAGCCTTTCACCAAGCCCCAAAGACCTCCCTTCTGGTAGTCTTGCAAATTTAAGCAAGTCCCAAGATCGAGGTTTTCGAATACGAGGACCGGCCAAGACTTGTCATCGCTGGCTGCGATATCCCATGAAATGCCCTGCAACTGAGCTATATTCGAATGCTTCCAGATAGAGGTATGTGCTAGCACTGTGACTGTTTATGTAAGAGAGCTAGATATCTCTGCTTCCGATTTATGTCGATTGTCCCGCTTGAGCGTGAAGCTGGTGCTTGTGTCTACTCCTGCCTCGTTAACTTGGGACGTTGCGGCAAAACCGATGGCCTCTCTTCCAGACTCCCATGTCAAATGTGAGATAGCTGGAGGTGAAATTAAACTTGAGTGAAACTAAATAGGAGTAAAGATAAATTAATATAGGTATAGATGAAAATAGGGATAAGAGAAGTGAGGAAGAATAAAAGTAAGAGGAGAGAAAGTGAGGAGGGTCAGAAGTAAGGGCAGATCGAAGTGAGGGTAAGAAGAAGTGAAGATAAACAAAGGTGAAACTGTCACATACGACCATAGACTGAGGAGAATTGGGCATCCCGTCCGCTCTGCCATACACAAGCCTCAGATCGGCAGATTAGTAGTTGGGTGGGTGACCACCAGCGAATACNCGTTCCTTTTTACTCCACTATTTTTCACTTGTGGGGTTTCTGTAAGTTGTAAATCGAGTAGTATAATGAGCGAGAAGGAGAGTGGGGTTTGTTCGCTTATGGTGAAATGGTTTGGGGCCAGCCGTATATTTTTATTGGTGGACTCTTGACTCTACCTAGGTAGTCTTTGGAGCTACGGTAAGTATAGATTCAGATTCAGATTCAGAAATAGACAGTAGTGATGATGAGAAACTTGCCTGGCCTCTACTACCAATAAAATGTTGGCTAAAAGTTAGAATAACGGCGGTACCAACTACCTGGACTGCTCCCCAATAATAATATTTGATTCCATCGCGATAGCCGTCACTTAGCGGAGAACGGTTGAATCGTCTCATTACCATCCTCTTTTTAGTCTGCTCATTAGTACTTTGGTAGACTAGATGTAGAAGATTCTGTAATTGAAATGGCATTGCCCTAGGTGGAGGCTAGCCTAAGTCTGAAATAGAATTTATTCCCCAAGAATTCTTCAGTACCTTAAAGCGAAGCCTGGGATATTGTAATAGTCAGCTTGCTTTATTAAAAATGACATGAATTTGTTGGATTTAACCCTCTCGCGTTCCATGGCACATATACAGCTTTTCTTCATGTTTGAAATTCAAAAGTACCTTCGCTTTGCATCTACTAACGACCTGCTTTTTACTTATTATCCTTTGTAGTTGCTATAATTTACGGGACTGAATACCAATCAAATAGTGAGGGATTCAGTTGTGATTGTTTCCTTCAACTCTTTCGAGGTTTTGCTCAGTAAGGGGATACACGATGCTTTACTACAAAGATCCTTGTTTTAAGAACAACTTACCCGAGATCCTTACGACGGCCCAAAGGAGCATGTTCTTTCACAGCTAAAACAACTTTCTTATAAGCATAACCCTAATAACGTCTGTCAAAATGAGTGAGTGTATGGAGTGCTGAGAGTACCAGGATGACTGGGAAGAGTGATATTCAGATGACTATCCAAACTAAGCTACTTTGGGAAGATGCCAGGGTCACATGGCCCTAGAATATGCTCCTCGTTCCTTCTGAAATTTTGCTGAATGGAATCTGTGGGACTAGCTAAACTTCTTGTTACATGTAATGGAAACCACTCGTCAGATCCTACCAACAACAATATCCATGATGATTTTCTTTTGAGCCGTCGATATCCTTGTTGCATGTGAAGCATCAACCAATATGACCTTTTCCGACTGAACTCTGAACCAGCAGTAGAGTCGAATCAATCACCCATAGACTCCTATCATTCCCCCTCGCAACAAACTCCCGACTTCATCGGTGATGAGGAGTCTCCTAAGATATTGTACGAATTATTGTTTGCAATTGCATTTCGTACCGTTGCTAAAGCACTCGAAATTCGCGACTTTCTATAATAGGCAAACAAAGTTAGTATCTAGTAGAAACTTTGGGATAGAGAGCAGAGAGGAAAGTACTAACGCCGCTACACTTCGCCTCACACTCCTTCCTTCGCTGTTCACAGGGTGGGCCTCCGACTCCACCGCCTTGTTCTTCTGCAAGGCCGATAGAGGCGAGGGTTAGGAGTAATATGACGCTGAAGATCTTCATATTGAATAGATTTGAAGACGATAGAGAGCTGGCTCTGGATTTTGATAGGTGATTGGTTATGGGGGGCGTTGTGTAGATTGCGTGAGTGATTGTTTGATTGAAAGAAAAGAGGTGTACGTGTACTGACCACGAACTTTCTTATATACATTGTCTTTCCGCTAAGCGAGACAGGGTTGATTGGCTCTCATTGATCGGGTTTATTGGTTCTCAGCGTCTCGGTTATGCGGGTTGATTGGCTCTCAGCGCTCCCGGAATGGACCCGAAAAAAACTACTCACGCTACTGTACCACGAACTTTCCAAACACAAAGCTAACATCTTGGTTTCAAGCCCTTGGTAATATGTGTATCTGCCGCTTGCCAAAATGACAAGCAACATCCTTTCATCCATCGAACAAGTATTGATGACAACAGTTTATTACGTTTTGAACTAGGCAGCCTAATTAGCAAATATTCAGCATTAAACTAACCGTGGCCAAATTTACAAATTCGAAAGGAAGGAGCAGATGAAGTCCCGAGATCCAATTAAAGGACTATGGGGATAGAGTTTCCGGAATATTATCAGATGACGGCATCTAGGTAGACATCCTACAATCGATTATTTGTAGTTCAAGGTGTAGTCTGGATTTTGCCGCGTAAAGTGTTATATGCTAGCCTAAGAGGGCAAAAACTACCCCTACTGATTTTCAAAGGTACTCAATTAACGCTATCCGAAATAGTTCAACAATGAACTGAATAAAAATATCTTAAATGGGAAAGACTCGCACACCTCTATTTCTCGCATGTTCTGTCCGCCAAGTGCGGGGTCAGTTCATTATTTCTAAACCCGTTCAAACTTTGTTTGAACAGCCTAATTATTCCAAAGCTTCTTTGATAGTTGCAATTATGAAGTACCGTTTATGGGGCAAATTAATATTATACATATTCACCTTGGTTGTTTCCGGACTGGCGGTGGCTCTCAGGGGCCTGAATAATCGACCGTATTTCCTCCGTGCGCTGCCTATATTCAAAAACAGATTATAAACGCTACACAAATTATAAAAAGCTAGAAAGTATACTCACTGACTAGAAATCAAGTCAATTATTGTTTTAGCATTTCTAAGATGTTTTTTGTATTGTTGTTGTCGATTAACGCTGTAAGACTATAAAAACGTAGCCTCTTTTAAGGGAGGAAATACGATCGATTATTCAGGCCCTTAAGAGGGTGGCTAAGCGAGCTCCTGATTGCATACTTCACACGCCCCTCGAGGCATGATCCTCCACCAATCGCAGTGCTTAATCGTCATATGGGTTCCCATTTTCGCGAGCTGTAAGGTTCTCATCCAAACATCCTATCAACCTCTATTCTTTCGCAAACGATGACGTGCGTAAGCAATTTTAAAATCCAGTGTCGCAGCGAGAATTTGACGACAGCCTATGCTTTGAGCGTTTGGTGAGAATTTTCCCAAGATCGAGGTATGTGCAAGACTGAGAAATAATTCATATGCTTTTTGTCCTTGGTGAGAATACTAAGGACAGGCTGAGAACTTATAAGAGAAATTCCAAGCAGAGCATCTGAAAGAGAAGGTTGAAAAGAGTAGGGCAAAATATTCAGGGATTTCATGGAGGCTCAATTTCACGAGAGCGGGAATACGTTTGAACTCCATCTGGGGTTTCAATCTCTAAACATGTCGCTACGAGATTACAACGAATAGCATGGTCACAGTGAAGTAAAAGATCAAATATCAAGTCTTTAACTAGATTCAAAACGCCACACCAAAATGGAAATATATAAACGTATAACGGTATCATTTACAATAAACTACAAAATCATAAACCATAAATGAATAGCCCTTTGAAACCAAACAAACGCACCAGGCCCAAGCAAGCTTGGATTGGCATGAAGAAAAAAACAGTGGTGTCATAATGTTCCCAGCATCGCTGATCCACAAAAAAAATCATCTATTTTGGGCATTCGTCATCGCTCTTGGTTCCAGGAGCTGGGGTAGCCTTAGGGCGAGCAGAAGTTGCCAAAGTGGTTGGGGGTTTGGCAGCTTCAACACCAGAAGTGCCATTCGCTTTGTTTCCTCCACCAGGGGCTGCGCCTCCTGCGGCGAAGGCAAGAGGTCCACCTGGGATAACAGGGTACGTCACAGGGCTCTTGTTAAGATCAACTAAGATGTTTGGGTCGTCGACCTTGTAGAATTCTGTTGCCTTAGTACCGGCTGGCAATTCAGTTCCGGAACCAGTGATATCGAGGTTGAAGCACTGAGGATAGTGCTGGGCCCCAAGTTGGTTACCGGCACCGAATAACGCGATGATCTCGTGACGGAGGACATATTGACCTGGCTTGACATTTGCTGGGATCGTGATTTCCCACTTGTTGCCTTGCGCGATAAGTTCAGTGGCGGCCCACTTTTGTGGCTTCGTTGTGCCGTCAATGAGTCCTGCCTCTGAAATCTTGAAGAACTCGAGGCTGGTCTTGTCGACGGTCGTGCAGTCTCCTTTGCAGTCGGCTAGATGCTCAGTGATTGTACCGAAGTGAGAATCCGGCCAAGGGGTCCATTGGAAGGTGATTTTTCCTCCAGCGGCAATGGGGGCCAACAGCTTTGCGTTTTTTGAGTCTCTGTGGCAGATAATATTTGGCTCTGCGTAATCGCTTCCATTAATGAATCCGATATCGCCAGCCGTATTGGTCCAAGCGATCTTGTCTGGCATGACGGGCTTGAATGGATCTTGTCCAACATCGAAACCTGGGAACCTTTGGATCATCATCAGCCAGTGCTCATGCTCATCATTGGCTGAGGGTGAACTTACTCTTGACCGTCGATGGTGATGGATTTGACGAAGCCGTGAGCCGAAACCTGGGCAACGGAAGCAGCCAATGCCAAAATGGCGCTAATTTTCATGGTGCTGAAAGACATCTTGTTAAAGGTGTCCTGAAAGTTGTATAATTTTGTGGTTTTGTAAGTGTTTGATGGAGAAGATAATATGCCTCTAGCACAAGTGTAAAAGGGTGGACGTCACTAGGACTTTAGAAAAGAATGTGGAAGAAAAATGAGTGAACGTGCAAAGCAAAAACTTCAGATGATACTAAAGAGAAAAGGGCTCCTGGTGTCTTAGGGAGTCATGTTATATAATGTGTCAACGCAGAAGCTCCAACGAGCAGCCATGCATAAGGAGAAACCCCAAGATCCAGCAACCCAGGACAGTATAAAGTTTGATTTCCAGAGCTCCATGGTAGTCCGTTTCAATGACCTGCCGCGGCGTCTTGGGACGGACGAGATTCCATCGTGCGATTGTGACCCTTGCCGAATAGAAAGCGGTTCGCAGGTAAAGTGTTTTCATACCGCGCATGTTGCAAGTGGATCACCAAGCTTTCGATTTTGGGAAATGCCATAAAGTGAGGCCCTTCCCCCCCATCTGGGACAATTCTGGGCGCCTAACATGAAACTGCCCAGCTAGGTCGCAACGTAAAGATCAGATGGACGTCGACGTGATTGATTTGCAGAGCCGCTTCGAACCCTCGGGACGATCATTCCTCATTGGCCAAAATTCGTCCGAAAGTTGAATTCGATCTTCAAAGTTGTGAATGACCCAAATAGAGACCCAAGTAACAAAGTAGCGTGGCTCACGCAAGAAATCATCCCCTTCGATGACTGCAGAAGAATACTGCAATCCAATGCCAAGCGTGTATTAAAATCTCCATTAAATCTAGGAAATTTTTCCATCTAACCTCCCAAGCTATACATGGAAGATGGCGCAACAAGATCCGATATGAGATGAAAAAGGGCTGAAGAACAATATTCGTAATTTCCCTCACTGCAACGAAGCTCGCTGTTTACTGTGGAACAGCTCCATCCTTCGGACCACAGTAAAATTCGATCCCTTCGTCCCGGACAAAATACATGTAACTTTTCTAGGGTGACCGAGGCGAGCGATAGGGTAAACACCCCTGAAAAGTTTATATTTTATCTGGACTGGGATGAAGTAGTTTCAGAATTAAGACTCCCTAAACACGTGACAACATATTCCCCAGAAAGCTTGAGTACTGACGAACAAGTTCCATCATGTTCCTCGTTCCGAGTACGGAACCGGACAACTTTGTGAAAGAAAGTACAAATACACAAGGGTGGTTATGCCAGCCGATTTATGCAACCCCGCGTGTACGAAGAATGTCGCGGCTAAACCTTCATATACATCATACACTACTGTGGCAATGCCACGCCAAAGATAGTCCTCTAATATACCTGTTCAGCACTCGGTTCTCTATTCCCGATCTCTTCTCTTCTCCAATCTAAAAACCGCTTTCACGAAATCTTCCGAACTTCTCAAAGTCGCCACCATATGATCTCTAGCTTAAAACATCACTGTGCTTAGCAATAGAGGTAGCCTAGTCAACATGAAGCCCATGGGTCTCAAGAGCGCGGCTCTACGTATGGAGTGAGGGGGGATAAGCACTGGGTTTTCAGTAAGCAAATGTCGCAGAAAACCAGAGGGAGGATTTCTATGACTGAAAACAGATATCTTTGATCTCAAAATAAGCTTATTTCTCGAATCAAGATTCAGAGGGTGAAAAAGGAAAGCCGTAATGTGAGACATCAAAATAATATGGAGCTTAGGGCGTGTTTTCCGAGAATATTGTAACATAATCTCTATACTTATTGGCGTCCTTGGAGGGTCCGCAAGGCGTATCCACAGGACCGTGGGGCAAAAGTGGCTCTCGTGCTCTACAAGCCAGATTCGTAAGACAGGAAAAGTTCAAAAAGTCCTTCAGGGCACATACGCTATAGCTTCAGGGCAATAGAGCCTAATAGGGTACAAAACCCTAAGTAAGCGGAGAAGAATATAAGGTAGCGTATTCGAAAGCAAATAAGCGATTTAGTCCCTAGAACTAAATTTTTAAGTGTAAAAAGATAAGAACTTAGGAGTTTATAGCCTAGGTAGTATTAGGTAGTCGGAGAGACGCTGAAATATACTAGTAATAGGGTATATAGAGCGCTCGAAGGACGATATTGAGGATAATATTTTAGTCTAACTAATAAGTCCTTTTATCGTGTCTTTTAGTAGGAGAAATATTGTGCCTCAAGATACTAGGAATAGAGTTTACTAGGCACTTAGCGTCTGTACATGGACGGTGTCTTGGAGAGCCAAATATGACCCACATAATATGCCATTCGACGATATTGCGGCTCAATATCGTCTCGGAAAACAGGCCCTTACCCGCAACCTAAGGTCTATTAGCGAGATATTCAAAGTTGTTGATTCATCATATTCGACAGCAGCGAGGTGAAAACAGTTACTACACGTCTTGTGATGCAAGTTCCCGCCAAGTTGTAATGTTATATTCCAAAACATGTACGATTTTCTAAAGCGAGGAGGAGTCTGCTGTCGTTTCTGGTGAGATGATGAATCGATTAACAGTACTCCGTATACCGTGTGGGGAAAAACAATGTGGCCGAAGAGATTCCAGTCTTGGTACTGCGAAGAGACAGGAGCTCCAAGCGCATGCGGAGCAGAGGAAATCGATAAGACGAACACGAAAAACCCACCACCCACTCAAGCTTCTGGATGTCTTGCATGAAGCATAGACAATTTTTGTAGATGAATGCTATCCAACATGGACTTTTTGCTAACCAACATGGAAGTGACCGGGCCCCTCAGCCACTTTACAGTGTGTTCCTAGGTATCCTTGATGACTCGTAACAATGCCTACATATTATCGTAACTACTAACTAAAACCTCGTCGTCGCTACCTACCTCGTAGTCGCTACAAAGTAATTTATGATATTTTTAGTGTTTTTTTTTAGTAAGATTATATATTTTTAGCTAAATAAGACTACCTGTTTTAATACTCTTTCGCGATATAATAGCGATAGTAGAGAGTATTCGTAGATATAATATATAACGGTAAGGGTACGACAACGAGGTGTACGACTTAGTAGATAGGAATACCTATAGCATTAAATAGTAGTGTGGTATGTGTATTATTAGATTAGTAGTTACGATAATATTACTAGTATTGTTACGAGTCATTAAGGATACCTAGGAACATACTCTCCCCCCCCCCTAATTAGAGGTTATTTCTGACAGCTTCATGCACTAAATTTTGTATGGCAAAACTACCGTGCGCCCGCAAAATAAGAAAGTTCACGATTAACATTTAAATAAGGGGGGGGGGGGGAGTACTGTAAAGTGGCTGGCGGGCCCGGTCACTTCTACTGTATGCTGGCTAGTAAAAAGTCCATGTTGGATAGCTTTGGGCTTTTTGTAACATACCTGGCCATTACTCAGCACACACTATAGAAAGTTGATATACTAAACTTCTAGTACAAATGAAACAATTGTATTATTATACCTAGGCCAGTTAAAAGTAAGTAGACACACTTATTCTAAACTGATTATAGAACCATTTTAATTGCACGACGCTTTTAGAATAATTTTATTCTAAGAGAGTTGTGTATAGAGTAACGACTAAGTCACTTATGATCTGCAAAAACTTGGAACTAGTAAGGATGTGTTTCAAAGACGGGCCACTTGTGGATTATATGACCTTAATGGGCTTCGGTCGATTACTCCGTGAGTATATTGGCCTGAGCCTCTAACAAATTCTCAAGCAAGTCGCCGCTTTCAGAACAGAGTGAGTGTAAGTCGTAGGTTTCTGCCCTACTTGAGTATCAATAATAAGTAGAAGGTACGTTTGGATCACGGATTAGAGGGCTACCTAAAGATAAACAATATATCATAGAAATTTAGCTAGAAAGATCCCTCGCCTGTTTGAATTAGGGCTTGTACATCGTGTTCCTAGCCATGTCCTCGTTACGGGAAGATAGAGAGGCATTACGAACTACTCCTAGCGTTCAAGTAGTTTTAAATCCTACACTTACCCTCGCTCTTGCCCTCGTCCCCACTCTTACTTTGAGTCATATTTCGTCCCAGGCATATGAATTGTAACTTTTACGGGGGTTTTTACCCTGTTCTCCACTAAAGTCACCCTAGCAAACCTATAATTAATAGGCCTGGGATGATGTAGCAGATAAAGCAGAATTTAAGTGCAGGCCCGTAAGGCATATAAACTTCAAGGCCACGACCACGGCCAGGGATAATCACAGGGTGCGGAAGTCAGTGTATACTGTAAAGGGCTTTGGAGTCGCATAATCCCACTTTTGTTAGTTACCCAAATACCCGGTTTCGTTTTTGTATTCGAATTGCACTCCTGAACTAACAAGAGTGGATTGGATGTAAGGTAGAGAGGGCTACTTTGGTATGTTGAGGTACGTGCTTTATTCTTAGTAAAACTACACTCCTACCTATTTATTCCTTCTGTCATTGCTTTCCCAAGTTCTTTTATCTCCTTTTCATTAGACAGGTTAGCTTCTTTGGCATAGTAACATTGATTAACCAATTTTTCGCCAAGCTGAAAATCTTCGAAGTAAATAAGAGGAACCTGCTATACAGATAGGATAGACGTAGATCATCTGGAGTGATTTTACATCTGGCCTTATTAATGACGTAAATTCTTAATCCAAAAGACAAGGGTCAAGAACACAATTTTCTAATAGCTCTGACGTAATCTATACTCATCTCCGTAAAGGGGTGCTAATTCTTGTGCTTTCAGGGAATAATTCGGCAATACAAAAACAAAACCTCATATAAACAAGTTCTAACATTAATTTGTCTACTCCATATATACTTACCCTTATGAAGTCGTCCTCGCACGTCGCTTTCGTATATCGGTAGCCAAGGTGCTGGTAGTTGATCGACGACCCAATTTCGTCTCATTTTGCCAAGCGAAAAGTTTGTACTGTGATACGTCTGATCCACCGTTCCAAACGTGAACTACTTCGGACCGTGCAATCCGAACATCAACCCTCTTGAAGCCTGAAGACTACAATTTAATATACTACGGCTCTTAATATTCGCCTCACAAATTTGTAAGCCAACGCGTTGGATAAGCTAAAATCAAAAACAATTTCTAAGCGAAAAGACTTGAAAAATGGAGGCCTAGCCTCCGCATAGACAAGAGAAATAGTAAAAGATTATGTTCAAATACAAGCGGACCTCGATACTAGAATACACGCCATAAGTACACCACGGCTTATATCCTCAACCTTTTCGGTCCAGACTTTATAATTAATGTTATTACTCAAGGATATCCTTCAGTTTGTCTGGGCTCCAAAACTTTTTTGCACCAGATTTGTTCTCACCTTTATCCTTGGTAGAAACTAGTTTCCTTTAGATTAATAGTAGTTCTATAGGGTTTAAAGTAAACACCTACGTTTGAGGTAACAAATAACAAGAAGTCAGAGAGCATAAGCTCTTTATACTTGGATAAATGACCTCGTCGTCGCCTATGCCAAGAAACTTGCTATAGGGATATCCTCGTTGACATCCTTAGGGTATCCTTGCCCGAGCGAATCTTTGTGCCGAGTTTCGCCTAGAGCGTAACTTGATCCAAATCAAGTTCTTATCTTGCACAAACACCAAGAAAAGGAGTACCACCATTTTTGTCGTCCACTAGGACTAAAGTGCAAGTGAAAACGAAACATCGGCCCATGTACAACGCTTTTGCATGTGTCCCTATCAATTCATCAAGGGCACAATGGAGATAAGAAGCTCTATTTATGTCTAAAATACGATTTGGATGGGATAGAGACACAATCTCCCCTATCTCGTAGATGGGACCTGTACTTGCATAGTGATAACCTTATTTAGAGCCCCAAATTCGGCGAACTAGCGCTGATCATCGAGCAAATCCTAGATCGCAATTGTATTGCGTTCATATGCCCCTTGTAAGAGATAGTCTTCAACATCATCCTGGCTTTTAAGCGAACCATCCCTTCGTACTTCTCGGACGTACACTAACAACGTCAGCTCTCGAAACGACACGTCCCATCCTCCCACCACTGTTTCGGTTCATAAAACAATCCCAAACACATTTCTAAATCAGAGTTTGACTATTTATATCTTTATCTTGTTCTCAATCCCATTTCTCGCTCGAGGTCCTTTTGTGTAAGTGTACTTACAATGCCCCCTTCCCTTCTGCTGCCCCAAATATTTTCCCCTCTCTACACCCACCTCACATCTTAACTCCGATATCAAAAACCTCCTTCCACCATGAAATTCCACATCCCAGCAAAAGCAAAGAGAGAAAAGCGACAAGCAATTCTCCAAGATCCCAAAATACACTGTAGACATCTACGTAATGTGTTGGAATATCCATCTACGCTACTGTAGTAAACCGTCTCTAAGGAAAATTCGAGGACAGGGGAATAAATCGAGCAATTCACTGTTTAGCTACTCGGAGAACAGTATTCTATGACGAAGTTTGTCTGTTAGGGTGCGACTTATGGGAAATCTAGTGCGTATAATTATCTAGTAAAAGATGTTCTATATACCCCACTCTCTCATCCCTTAGCGCTAAGCAAGATAGAGAATTTCTATTAGTCTTCAGACCAGCGAGACTTTACTCCGGGCCATATAATTTTGTTCCATAGCATACTATAGATCTGCCCTATATAGAACAGCATATTACAGAGCCTCTTATTAATGGTATAGAGTATTCTATAGGAAGGGGTCTAGTATGGAATAGAATTCCAGATGCCGAATGCTGATTGATCCCGATGAGGAACTTCTTTACTGAATGACTAGTTTTCGACTAGCAAATGATTTCTCCTACTTATTACTAAGAAAAGAAAATACGCCCTTCACTTGAAAGATTTTACGCCAAACAAAACCTCAGTCTTCACTAAAGCCAGGAAGGGAATAGGAAATGAAGTATCGAGATTCGAAAGCGAATTAATACAGTAGCTAATGTATACATAACGAGTAAGATTATACATACAAATTTAAATGTTACTGTTGGTTTGACTTATTAGTCAATAAAAGGGTGATGCAAAAGACCTATATTACTATAGTAATAACTAAGTCTCTGATGTTGCATGCCGAAGCAAGTGTAGCTAGCTAAGTGCCTACGTACTTGTAGGTGCCGAAGTACGCTAGTGGAGCACGCTAGTCCCGAAGGAGCAGCTACGCTCGGAGCTAGCTAATAATCATTCACTATTATATAACGACAGTTACAATGATCATCGCTTTGGCATTCCATTTTACATTCTGTAAGAGACGTGGTCGTACTCTGTACACACTTCTCTTAGAACAATATCCCCCTCAAAGCCTTGAATAGCTAAAACAGTGATATAGCTAGCTAGAATATTAAGAGTATACTATCTGATAATTTAGAAAACATATTTAAGAGGCTACCATACCATACTATATATAACTAAATAAAAGTCCATATCCGCCGGCCTGTCTTTTCAGACAGCATCACCTCTCTTGTATTATCTAACATAGTACTAACTACTCATTTCACAACCAGCGTAAGAAATGAGTAGAGTAGAGTAGAGTAGTGGCACCTACCCTACTCTACTCTACTCGCCAAGTACTCGAGTACTACTCGAGTAGTCAAATTCAGTACTCATCACTACTCAATTAGTGGAATCCGCTACTCTAATCTACTCTACTTGGGTAGTTCTTTCGTATGTGTCATCCCACCTCATTAATACACACAAAAAGGACAGCCAACCAACTCACTACTCACTAATTACCTCAACCTCCAACCACAATAAAATACACACCCGGTTACAGTATCTCCTCTAACCTAATCCAATCTAGTTCTTCATAGAACATTCCAGATGACTTACATAAAAGAAATATATACTAATACCCAACCAAACCCCATTCCCACTCGTAACTCGCTAAAAGCATAGATCCTAGATCTTAGTAGGAAACTAACAAACCTACAGTATCTAAGAAGACATTCTGGATCCCACGGTATCTCCATGAGAACCAACCAATTAATCTAGAAGTTCTCCAAAGAAAAGCAAACGAAAAAACTTACTGGCCCGATAACCGCCTCTCAAAAAAAGAAACCAGACGTCCGTCGCGTCGTTGCGCGCAAGACTCAGTAAGTCCCCATTACCAAGTCTACACTTCCCCTTTCCCTCCCCTTCACGCTTCTCATTTCTCATTTTCCTATCTCTATGCAAAAAACAACCAAGCACCACCCACTCATACACCTACATCACACCCCTCAGCCCCAACCCCTAAATTCAATACAGGTACAAATATCAAGTAAAAACACTTCCTCCCCCCTCTCTCAAAAAGAAACCAGACGTACGTCGCAAGAGTCAAGACTAAGCAAGTCCCCATTACCAAGTCTACACTTCCTCTTTCCCTCCCCTTCACACTTCCCATTTTCTTATCTCTATACAAAAAACAACCAAGCACAACCTACTCCTACAC
>LT855411.1:1067235-1086217 GCA_900184765.1 Hymenoscyphus fraxineus
CCACACAATCCCTAACCTTCTCCCCCCTTCCCCCTTCCCCACTAGTACCTAACCCATACAACCCATAAAACCCACCATACCACACCACTCCACACCACACCATACCACACCACACCACACCACCTTCCTATATCCCACAAACAATAAACCAACAAACCAACCAGCCAAACAACTATAACTACCCCTAAAAATCAACGAACAGAAGAATAAAAAAGAAGAAGAAGAAAAAAAAGAAACCCCTCAGTCTCACAGGTACCAACCACTGGCATCCAGCCAGACATACATCCATACATACATATCTTTCTCATCTAAAAGACCTGGTACTTACATATCTATTTACCATACTGTAACGTCAATATCATAAACGTGGCAATCCCCGAAAAGGTAGAGATCTGAGAGGATTATCTATGTAGTATAAGGAACCTGGTACAGTACAGTACACAACGAATAAGAGAGGTTTTACTCTGTCAACTCTGTCGAAGCAATATATTCCACACACACCACCTTTCTTCATCACTACATGTGAAGTCATCACATCAAAAACAAGAGAAGGAAAAAAAGACAGAAAAATCATGCAACGTCCATTTCATTCAGAGGATCGAGGTGCATACAACCCATGCTTCCAGCACCAACCACCACACAATATCTACACATTTCCGTCCTTAAAGAACCCACCCCCCCAATTTCCATCATGTCATCCTTCCGTTCATCCATCCATCCATTCCATATGTCCATCCACCCAACCACCATATGTTCACAAAACCACCCGATCCATCCATGCACCCTAGCCAGTCCTTGCCAACCAAGTCACAGACTTTGTACATATCTCCCATCCCATCCATCATCCCCTAATCAAATTTTGTCAAATGAAAAAAAACCAATGAGCAAAGAAAAGCAATCCCTAGAACGGTTCCGCCAAAATGCGAGCAGCACACCTAGCGGAAGGAGAAACAAGATGTGTATGTAAAAAGGGGCTACAAACCCGGAGGTATGCAACCAAGAAACAAAGCAGAAAGGAAACAAGGTATCCGAAGAACGACCACATGAAAAAAATAGAGACTACACATTAAGGTAGTGCAAAAAACAACGAGAAAGGGCAAAATTCAAAGCAGGTGACCGCCGCCGCAGTCTTGTGTATGTGATCGGCCTCCTTCCAGATCAACTTGAATTACTTGCAACAGGAGACCTCCATGGATGTGCGAAAAGAATCGAAAAGGAAAAGGCGTCTTCTGCAGAAGATGTGCTGGTGAAAGAAAAAAGACTTCAAGGAAAACCATTTGTACAAGAAAATTTTGTCATCGCCCATAATTGATCATTGTCCGTTGCGCCGTGGTTATCTGCCAAATCGAGTAAAGTGTGCCCAGTTCGCCGAAAGAAATATTTGCATCCAGATCATCTGTGATAAGATCATAGTGCTTGACCTGGAACGGGCTTTCGTACTGGAGCATTTACAGATGGTCTTGCGGGTCCATTATTATCGACTGGATAAGGAGGATTGCCTGGGTTCAAACTTGTTGGGCCAGGTGGGCTGTTTTGTCGAACTTGTTGTTGTGCGGTTGACGGGGCCTGGGGACGACCTTGGCCTTGACTGGAGGGTGTCATGGCGCGAGGCGGACTGCCTGGAGAGGTAGGAGTCATCGATCGAATTGGGTTGGGACCATTAGGGCGATTTGGGTTTCCAGGTTGAGGTTGTCCATTTGGTGTCATTCGACCAGAAGGTGTCATTGGGCGACCTTGTGGAGGAGTACGAGGACTATTTTGTTGTGGACGAGGCTTGACAGGGCGAGTAGAAAGGCATGTTCTTGGGACTACACCTTGCTTTGATCGATCGAGGCGAATACAAAGAGCCCATCCATCATCATACTCGTGTAACAAACGGATCAATTGGCCAGCACGTAGCTCGAGTTCATCATCCATTGAAGGCTTGAAGTCGAGTTGAACACGGTGAACAACGCTGTTAGCTGGACCACCAGCAGCTGCAATGGCTGCGGCGGTGCTAGTTTGTGTCGGGGTGTTGGGAGAATCAGACGACATACTGAAATCAGTTCCTGCAGGACTTGGAGGGCCCATGAAGGGTCCGGCTTTGGTGAAATCCATGGGTTTAGGACCGTTTCCACGCTTCGAAGCCCCTCTGCTAAGACCAGTGGCAGCAGCAGCACCTGCGGCGGTACCTGCAGCAGCTACAACAGCGGCTCCGTTGTTAGCACGAGAGTTGGCAACAGATTCTACGACTGGGGTTGTCATATCAGGAATAGTTGGTGCGCCATTGGCATTCTCGACATCGATGGTTCTTGCGTGGTCGCCAAATGGATTAACCGAGTTGTTTGATGCATTGGTATCCGGTCTTTGCATTTGCATTGGGGGAAGAGCCTTTTCGGTATTTGGAGCGGCCGATGCAGTCATGAGAGCATTTCCTTTGCTAACACGTCTCTCCATCAAGTTGGGGATGAATTGAGTGACCGGACGAAGAGACAAACGAGGAGCAGTGGCATTGGTTCGGATACTTGGAGCACGAGAAACCGAATCCGCGAAAGGATCCTCTTGCTTCTCATGATCTGCAAGAGCAACCTTGTTTGCATCCTTGCGTCGCTTGAATGCGTAAAGAATAATTGCAAGGATGGCACCGATCAGTAGCAAAAGCCCAATGACGATACCAGCCTTTCCTCCACCACTCATACCCTCATCTGAAGTGCTGGCTTCGCTTGTTGAGCTCGACTTGGCGGAGGAACCCGTTGCTGTAGCGGCCAATCCGTTTGGAGGAGAGGACAGAGCACTCGACGCAGCAAGAATTGCGATGGAACTCGAAAGAGTAATTGAGGGGGGGTTTATTGCGGTTGGAAGCTCAGTTGACAATGGTGCTTCCGCAGCAGAGGGGGTTGGAACGGGTGTATCATCAACGAGCGGGGCCTCTGAAGGGGCGACACTCGCCAATGGTCTTGGAGCAGGAGCAGGTCTCGTAGGGACCGCTGCTGGAGGAGCTGGAGGAGGTTGTGTTGGTCGTACTGGGGCGGGAGCCAAGGTAGGAGGTGTTGGAGGTTCATCTGCGCCCACAGTACTGTATCCTCCAATCGGTCCATCAAAGGTTGCTGGAGCTGTCACGTAGACAATTGATACTGCTCGCTCTTCAATAGCCTGCTCAACCTCGACGACCTGACGACGGGCATGCAGGCGATGAAAGTGACCGTGGCTCGCCATTAGAACTGGTGATAGATGGGATTATGGTAAAGTGAGAATGAGAACGGCGTCTTTGAGATCGGAATTGGAACTGCGGGGAATCGGTTGGACAAGTGTTAGATCGGGACAACGCGATGTTGCAGAGTGTAGATTAAATTATTATCTTATTGACTTTGGATCGGTGGAGTGAGGGACGTCTTGAAAATCGGTCTTCGCGTTAAAAGAAAGTAGGTGACGATGGTGTCAGATTGGCGAATTGAATTTTTGGACAAGTGCAACCGACACAAAGGTTCAAACTGTCAATAAAAGAAGGATGACAGAAAGACTTGCGTAGAAGTCGTGTTTGATTAGTTACCGATACGGTACGGTAGAAGGAACGACAGGAGGCAGGTAGGACCAGAAGACCAGAAGAACCTTAAGGATCGCGACGACGACTCGGGACGAGGTGGAGAGGAAAGAGGAGGGAGGAGGGAGGTGCGAAAGGGTCCTGTCTAAAGGTGGTTCGGTTACCCGGCGGTGGGACAGTGGGATGTGCTTGACGGATGCCAAAGACAAGAGACATCCCGCCAAGCCAATCAGATCGTGTGGCAATTTCAACCGTGCCTGACGCTATTCCCGACCAGGAGCTAGCGCCAGGGGCAGTAGATTATAAATGTGGGTCGGTCTCCAATCAACGCGGGTTCCTGCTTTGTCCTCAACAGGGGCACAATACCCGTGCGGTCGGAATAACTCAGGGGAAACAATGATCGTCGTTATTTTGAGATTTCTCAGAACCTTGTCAAGTGTTTGCTGGGCCATGATTGGATCAATGGTTCAGTCTGCCCCCTCTTCCCCCAACGTGGGGAGTCAACAGTCTGTTCTTTATGCGCACAAAGAGTTACTTTCCGGGTCAGCCTTTGGACTTCTGCCTGCACAGGCACCAGATGATATCAGAGGGTTGCTATCACTTTTGATCGTATCGATTGATACTCGTATCTTTATATATCCATAGCAGCTGGATGGTGCCCTATCCGTCCTATCCGGGTCATGATGATGGTGTTGTGATGGTGTTGTTTGTTTTCATAATTCATAAAATAATGACAAGCTTCAAGGTTGCGCTTCTTATTCACGGTTCATCGGTTCATCCCATCATGGTGAAACCCCCGGAATTTGCATTTATTATCCATGATCCATCCACTCCACTTCCCGTCCAGACACATTGCTCATGCTTATGAATATCCTCAATTTCCATCGTTTCACCCTCTTCCCAAAGGTCTCTCTCTCAAGCTTCTCAATCACCGTGCTCAATTGAGATCGCTATCTCGGGAGCTCCCACCATCCACGACCCCGAGCCGTGGAAGTTTGAGAACGGGCACTTGGACAACTCGGTGGCCTTTGGTGACGCACGCTAATCGCCGGAATCTTGATACACTGGCTTTGCGCATGATGGGATACAGATGAGCGAAGCGGTCAAGTTGTCGCTATGAGAAGGAACAGCTGTTGGGTTGATTTGTTACAATTGAAATACATTCACTAGTAAATCCAACTGAAAAAAAAAGATTCCGTACAAACACACCAAACGGCTGCACAGGAAATCATGATCATCTTGATCTACACGTTTCAACCAACTTCCGGGAAAATATATCATAAACACAGCGGGGGCCAAAAACAAAAAAATCCACGGCGAATCCAGGAAATCTATTTATATTCCCGTTTGCAAACACCTAGACGGCTTTACCACCTTCTGAAATTTTCGTTTGCTTTGAAAAACATACTTCGAGGTACCAAAGGATATCTCCGATTCCACCCTTTCCATCTCCCGACCCCACCCAACCTGAAACACTTTTACAAATGCAAAGTCCAGTTCGATTTAAAGTCTCCTCGGTCTCTCCAGTCCATAGGCAACTGGCACTTTAACATCAAACCTTTTTTATTTACGGATCAGCGGCAGTCGGGGTCTCTTTGCCCACGTGGTCGATTCTTTTCACCGTGATGAGGAACAAGACTTCGGTAGGTCTTTATGCTTTTTCTGATCGGGGGTTTTTAATTCTGAATAAATTACTTCGTAAAGGGTCTGGACAGCTCGCGTCGCCCCCTCCCCTGTATACGACTTGTTATAGGCAGGGTATAACTCCACAATATAGCCCTACAAGCCAATTGAATTGTCCGATTCATGTGGAGGTATATCAGAAAGTGACAAGGGGGGGGGACCCGAGCTGTCCAGACCCTTTACATACCGAGGGAGTCGGGCCTGTACGGAGTACTTCGGTACAAATAGTATCTAATCTGTCTGGGGAAAACATGTTTTGTTGGGCTAGAGAAATTGTGAATTGAAGGCTGGATAACTAACAAATTTGTAGGTCCTGTGCTCCTTAAATTTCTGTGTTTGCTATTCGGGAAGTGATTGTGTACAGCTTGACCTTATAGTTCTATTCCAATTTCGTATCGTCTTCTTTTCCTATGTATAGACTCGACATATCCCTTACTTTCTAAATTCCCCAACTTTGACGTCAGGGCAGTCTCATTCTGGGAATGTCCTCTGGTTGGATGGCCCTGACGTCAAAGTTGGGGAATTTACAAAGTAAGGGACAACTCGTTAACCCTTGATCGCTCAAAGAGACAATTTGATGACGATTTAACAATGAGAATGTATTCGGAAAGGATCCTCTGCCAAGATGAACGTCTCCATTGCCGAGAAATAACATACAATTCCGCGACTACGAATATAATTCCGCAACCACGAATCGAGAATAAATCTTGAATTGTCATGAAACTTGAAAGCTTCCCCAGTCCTTATTCTACTCCTCTGCCGATCTACATTTGCAAATCAATTACCCACAGCAAGTCGTCACTGTTTTTCACTGTTGTACTCTACTCCGTGGATAGCAAAAATACCGATAAAATACTCTACTCCAACACCAAAAACCAAGATTTCCTACCCCAGAGCTCATCTTTTCAGCGCCCGCCTACCCATCTCCTCACCATCTTCCTCCCTTCCCCTCTTACGTGCCGTCTCGGCTCTTCTAGCATCCTCAGCATCTTTCTTCTCCCCCCTCTCACGTTCCATAGCCACGGGTATCCTAGCCTCGGCCGAATACCTCTTCGGTTCTCGCTCGGTGGCTCTCCTTGCCTTTCCCGCCTCTGTTATTAACTCGTCTGCAGGCTCTTGCTTGATATATCTGGTGCTGGGAGAGGATGAGGAGGATGAGTCGCTTGAATTGTCGTTGCTGTCGCTATCTCCGTTCTCATTTTCGTCGTCACTATCGCTGTCGTCCTCGTCACTCCCATCTTCATCACTCCCATCTTCATCCCCATCACTCCCATCCTCCCCCTCCCCATCCCGACCCCATTGTAATTCCCGAAGTTGCTGCATCACAACACAAGCAACACCAGCAAAAACCAAAGCAATAGCTTCTGTTTGACGCAAACGACGGCGAAGAGCCCGTTCGCGAAGTAGAAATTGCTGCTCTGTCCAAGTAGTCATATCTAATCAAATAAAAAAAAACTTGATACGGGATTACGATCTGGATGGTGACGTTTGAATCCTTATATACTAATTTGTAGGTTGGTTAAGGTACCGCGCCGTTAGACACTAAATGTACTGGACTTTTGTGCTTGCGGTAGGTAGCTTCTTTTTGATCCGTTGATTTTAGTCCAAGCTAGATACATACTACTAGTAACATTGGCTTTTAACAAAACCAGAGAAGATTATGAAATTACGAGATAGAGTAATCTCTAGCTAATTATTTGAAAGACTATTAGACTCGATGCTAATGCTTATAACCTTTGAATGCGTTGTCGTGGTTCTGTTATACGTAGTAATATCGTTGTATAGTATAGAAAACCCTTAATACTAGGATACGCGCTATAGGATACCTCGGTTAAATCCTTAAATCCCCCGGTCCCGATTTTTTGTATAGGTTATAAGGATAGGTAGGTAACCTCGATTAAAGGATAAGGTATCTGTTGGTTTAACTCTAAGTCAATAGAGCCGAAAGACAATAAGGAAAGTATAATGCAAGGCTAATAGTTCAGTATCGAATGTATCGTATTGTAAAGACTTTAGTTGTGTACACCGAGTAAATGTGTTACAACTATATGTAGTGGTTCTCGGTGCCAAGGTACGACACGTGAGTGGCCTTGAGTGGTATTCACTTATGCCGACAGTATCCTTAGGTTTTTAAGGTTCTAAAAATTTATTAGTACCTAAAATAACCTTACTTATATCCTTAGAAGTAATAAAATTCTCAAGAACTTAGTAAATTTATATAATACTATAAAGTTTTTAGTACTTAACTAGAACTTACTAATGAGAATTAAATAATTGTATATAATATACTTATATTACTAGATAACTATATTATATATCCCTAATACTTTAATATACAACCTTATTATCGCCTATACTAAGAACCTTACTATAAGGATAACCTCAGTTATTCCATATGAATACTAGCAAAACCCACCATATCCTAGTATCACGGTTTTTCTGTAGTAGAGTAGGCAAATTCTACACGTTCTTC
Source organism: Hymenoscyphus fraxineus (assembly GCA_900184765.1). Classification (NCBI taxonomy): domain Eukaryota; kingdom Fungi; phylum Ascomycota; class Leotiomycetes; order Helotiales; family Helotiaceae; genus Hymenoscyphus; species Hymenoscyphus fraxineus. Next base: position 1,074,912 of record LT855411.1, read on the forward strand.
AGGACTGTGTAGCGCAGTGGTCAAGAATAGACACTCTACCTGCAATCTATTATTTGCCATCTGTTGCTAGATCGCTCAGCGGGTGGTGTTTCCCAATACACGAGAAAGCTATGTCCGGACCCCGGCAAGCAACTTTGGCACAGCGTGGGTTTACGAGCTCCCTCGAAATTCCCCCCAGGATAGACGCTTCCGGATGTTCCGGTGGCGCCCTACCGTACTGGTATGCACCTCATTGGCTGCTAAACAAGGTCTGTGGAATGAGCTTGAAGTCTAATCGTTAGTGCCCCCTTTATCTGCTAAGCGAGCATCCCTATTCCTCATTTAGCAAGGTCTTCCCAGGTGTAGCTCGGTGAACTCTGGGTATTTCCCGCGTGATGACCACACGAAAGCAAGGACCACCACGACAAATCTTTCCGGAGAAGCTGCCAAAAATCCAAACGACTGTTTCCGATTGGTGGAGAAAGGTTGACATGTGCCTACAGTATCGTAGGCACTGTTCTAGAATTCTTCAGATGGACAAGTTTACGGTATGTATCGTTTTCTGCCTCACCAACCGTTTAAATGTTTCGGAATTTGTAATTCTGTTTCGTGATCCAATCGTGCTATATCCTTCGGGACCCCAACTCCAGTTGAACTATCTTTCCTTCATGCTATGTGATTTTCCATCGAGAGCTTGTTGTACTGATAAATACCGACCAGAGTCATGGTTAATTGGGGGAGACGATCCCTAGGTTGTTATCTTTGTCGTGCTAGACGGATCAAGGTAAGTTTAAGTACTTCGTATCTGTCTAAATTTCCAAAGATGCTAATGACATGGCATGCTAGTGTGATGAGACCAAACCAGCTTGCAACCAGTGTGTAAAGACGCGACGAACATGTCCCGGTTACCGCGAGCTCTCCACCATAAAATCCCCTGGATCAAGAACGTCCCCGGATAGACAACCAAATATCATTGATCGAGGTCGGAATACTGTTTCTCCACCACGGGTCGTGGGCCATGTTTCCACACCTATATCGGTGGATGTGGAACAGCAGGCACTATGTTTCTTCCTCACCAACTTCGTGCTTACTTCTATGGGCGATAAGATGAAAGGGAAATTGGACTTTGTGGTTCCCATGCTGTCGTCTGGGCACAAGACGCCGTTGAATACTGCTTTTACTGCGCTGACATTTGCGGCGCTGGGCAACGAGCCGAGTGGGAAGTGTCTTATTCCTGGAGCGAGGAGACAGTATCATAGAGCTATGCAGGAGGCGAAGTTGGCGTTGAAGGATCCGACGACGGCTACTTTGGATTCGACGCTGGCTACTGTTGTGTTATTTGGCTATTTTGAGGTAGGTTTGATATCAGTTCTTAGGAGGGTGTTTTGACGTGAAAATCTCCAGGGAGTTACGGCGGATAAGTTTGCGCCGGTGATTGCTCACATTGATGGTGCGGTGACTTTATTGAAGTTGAGAGGGCATAAGCAACCAGAGAGCCAATTCTTCTGTCAGCTATTTAAAGAGATTCGACAGCAAGCGGTACGTACTTTTTCTCAGGGAAAAGTGTTGCTTTACTGACTTTGACAAGACAGTAAATGCTTTCGTCCGGGCGATATCTATCGACAAAGACGTAGACTGGTTCATGATAGATGAACCGGATCACTGTCGAGAAGCAGCAGAACTTAACATTCTCACCACAACCCTCCAAGAAGACTGCGAAAGGCTTCTGAATTTAGCAACCCATACCAAGGCTGTTTTAAAACAGGTTACCGAACTGTCAATTAGAGCAGAAGCCCTAGAGGCCCGATTCCTGGAATGGACCAAGTCTCTTCCCAAAAGTTGGCAACCAAGAACAGCCGCTTGGACAGACTACATCCGCGACATCGACCTCGAAAACTCCAACATGTTTCCAGGAAAAGCAGATTTATACGAAGACATAGACATAGCCACCACCTGGAATCTCTCGCGGGGCGCACGACTAATCGTCTCCTCTGTGTGGATCCGATGTACCGCCTTCTTACACCATCCAAACGACTACCGCGTCTCCCACGAATACGCCAAAGCATGGCGCGTAGGCTCCGAATGGATTGGTGATATCATTGCCAGTGTTCCTTATTTCTGCGGATGGCAGTACACTGAGGGATTCGAGGGCGATTATGATGATCATCTGACCAAGTTTGCGAAGTTGGGGTATTTTACTAGTCCTGGCAAGGGGATTAATGGGATGATGTTGATGTGGCCGTTGTTGATGGCGAGGTGCTCGGATTATGCTAGTGTGGGGCAGAGGAAGTGGTTGGCGGGGAGGATGGATTTGATTCCGAAGAGGATGGGGTTTAATAATTCGATTGGGTTTTCGGAGGTAAGTATTTTTTCCTCCTTTTCACAAGGTGGAGTGGTGTGAAGAGTCGGTAATTGACGAGATCTTAGGTTGATATTTGCCTCCCGTCTGCTATGATAATGAAGGATACGGCTATGATACCCGGGAGTGTCTATACGGATTGCTGGAGAGGGCCAAATGCGAGACCGAGTACTGATGAGTCTGTACAAGAGGACGAGTTTTTAAATCGATCGATGGACGAGAAACAGTTAGAGGAGATGAGACAAAAGATGGTTAGAGTAGATTCATAAGACATAACAAACTCACAGTATGAAGTGGGTGTTTTTATGGTAGATTTATGGGCAGCATTAGATGGAGAGGCTGTAGTATTAGTGGCTACATACGGATAAATTAAGATTTCACCTACTAGCCTCATTCTTTGGGCGCTGAAAAAGCGTCGGAATCTGTGCCTGTAAAGACGCTTTTCCCAAGAGACAAATCCGATATCTTACAGAGCAATCGAAAGTATAGACTTGTTGCAAGAGGAAAAGTTTCCGTGGGCTTGCCTTTTTTACGGATATATATGAAAAATCGCCTGCTTTCAGTTTCTTAAGTAACACCCGAACAAACTTAAGATTGTAATTAGATGTTCGACTCAAATATTTCAAAGAGCGTAGACGAAGCAGGTTACTCTCTGCCTTGTAGATTGTATATAATAGAAATCTACCAACCCCAAACCTGGGTCTCTGATTACCCGCCGGTTTCGTCTGAGTTTTGGCCAAAGGTCGAAATGCTATCTTGCTAAAAGAGGTTACTCGTACTCTCTACAAGCTATTTAAAAGTTTGTTATACCAAGCTTCTAGTACAAAGTAAAATAAATGTCTTAGGATGCCTAGGCTAACACAAACGAAGAGTTAATAATAATTCCTAGCTCTTTATAGAACTATTTTAGTAGTACTGTACGAGCCTTTTAGAACAATATTGTTCTAAAAGAGGTACAAGACAGTTAGGCGAAACTCTGGACACACCTTTAGGACTTTATTATACCAGAGTCCCTAGAACAGTTAACTTAACTGTCCTAAATTACTTACGATAATTAAAATATACTAATTTTAATTATCCTAGATCGCTCGGAGAACCATTTAATTATACAATACTTTAGAATAATGTCTATTTCTTTTTTTTTTACCTAGGTGTCTAGAGTTTCGCCCAACGACACGACATAATGACCACGTCTCTCCACTTTCGAAGAGGGTTCTGGGATTTTCATAGCAATTTCTTCAACCTATGGCTGCTGGATATTCAATGCGAGGGACAAAAACAGGCGATTTTTACGCCACCGTGAAGCAGTATGGTAGGTAGTACTGCAGTACTCGGATGGCTATGTTAGGTCTAGTCCTGGATAAGAATTCAGGCTAAAACGGCAGCGCGTAAGCTGATAGGTGTCAGCTGATGAGAGTTGAGCTAGAGGTGTTAGCGAATCCTATCATCAAATTATCAATTCTTCATCATTACAACACCAGCTTCTGCTTGTATCAACAACTCTACATACCAAGATGACATCGGCAGCAGATGGCCCTAAAGAAGACAGCCCCGGAGAAGACGATGTGGTACCGGATCTATGCTCCTGGTGCAGTCAACTGGACTTCGAGTCGATTGCGAATCTCTTCCCAATTGATTCAGAGATTGCAAAACATTCTTTTCACCACGAAAAATCTTACGATATGGATTGCTTTGTCGTCGCGAATGTTGGCTTGCGGGTTAGAACAGAAAAACCACCCCGTTGTCGGTTTTGCCAAGTTCTGCATGAACAGGCCCGTACAAGTAAAGTGGATCTTAGGAGTAAAGAAACTGGTCAAGGTGACGTCCTTGTTGCCCGCTCACTTCGACAAATAATGGAAATCGATTTTGGCAATGCTTCTTTGGATGATACAGTTCTACTGGTTATTCCTAAAGGAGAGCTGGACAAACAATTATATGTGTTCTACAAGGCACCTGCATCGATTTGTATTACCAGAAATCAAGATGCTACCAGCTTGTATAGACCAATTCTGCCGACTGTTGACTACGAGGTCATTCATTCGTGGTTGAGCAAATGCAACAACCATCACTCTAAGTGTAAAAAGGAACCACGGAAATTCTCTCTGTCCCTCGTGGACTGTGAGAACCGACGTATCGTGCCCAGCGACTCATCTACTGTATATCTAGCATTGAGTTATGTTTGGGGAGAAATTCGTCGTTGCACTATCGGGTCTGATCTCAGGCTGCCAGATGATCTTCCCAAAACTATTGCCGATGCGATCACATTCACGCTCAATGCCGGGTACAGGTATCTTTGGGTGGATCAACTTTGTATTGATCAAAACGACGCTCAAAAGAAATCCGAACAGATCTCGCAAATGGACTTGATTTATGGTACTGCAGAACTTACACTGGTAGCTGCGGCCGGAATCGATTCTTCATTTGGTTTACCAGGAGTATCTAGTAAATTGAGACCAGGAACGTATCTCACAACAGCACCCGAAAAGGGGAATTCTTTCGTTATCCATCAAATGAAAGATTTCCAACGTGATGCATGGAATATCTCTTCGTCAAAGGTATTAAGACCATTTATATATTTAATACACTGCATTCACTTCCCGGGAATCATGAATTTGGTCTCATTTCTTTTTTAACAATTCATAAGTCACTGATACCATCTTACATAGTGGGCATCACGAGGATGGACCTTCCAGGAGAGCTTTCTGTCCCAGCGCCTTCTGATATTTGCCAAGGATCAACTATACTTCGAATGTGGTAGCGTGAGGTGTTTAGAAAGCATCAAAATTGAAGAAGTTGGTTCTCGGAGTAACCCGAAATTTAACACTCACGTCATGGGACCGATTTCAAAGACGCGGGCGATGGATCATCAGCGCGACGACTATGACATAAACCAAATGTTTTCCAATTTTGGCGAACTTATTCGATTTTACAGTTCTCGAAAGCTCACTGATGAAGGCGACATTCTGAATGCAGTCACCGGCATCATGAAATATCTAGAGCCACCTTTTACCAAAATAAAAGACTCTGTTTTCATAGATGTTTCTAGCAAAGAAGAGGTTGTGGTGGATTTGAGAAGCTTTTGGGGTATACCCCATTTGGTCTCATCAAGTGTGGATCGCGAGGTCCAGAAAGCACTTCATGCTCTCACAGTTCCTTTCCTTTGTTGGCGAAGGAAATTCCCAAGCGAGGCTAAACGGAGGTCTCAGTTCCCTTCATGGTCATGGGCGGGCTGGACAGGTGGTTTAGCGTACACTGAATATTCCTACACGTGCTACAGGAAGGTCTTACTGGAAGATATTCAATTCGAAATAGAAGGTTCCAGAGTATCTGCCAGTCAGTGTTGGAATGGGAGTTTGCAGCACAACATATTACGAAAGGACCAGAAGCCACGTATTCACCTTAACATGGTCATATTGCCTTCAGACCTCCTCCATCATCGTACCTCTCATCCCTGGGCAATTGAAGAAAGAAATTCATTTGTTTCGATGGCCAGAAAACATGGATTTCAATGGAGTTTCATGGACTTTTACCCTGCTACACTTGAGATCAACGGAGTATTCGATTCTACAACCTCTCTAGGTGCCTCACAAGTATCTGATATCCTAGAGCGAACCACGTCTGGAAATCTAGTAATGGGTTTGGTTGGAGACACCGGAGACAACTATTTGTATCCACGCATTGCAATACTTCTCCTACAACGAACTTCTGATTGTTATGAGATGGTGGGTATCATGCATGTCTATTGTAGGGTATTCAAGGGGCCTCAAAAGGAGGGTCCAGACATTTCAATACAACAGGCGTTTGACAGGATATCTTCAAAGGTGGATCTGCAGAAGAAAACTTGGATATGCCTAGAATGAGTTTTGGTGCTCAAGAATTCCCATTCCGAAAAGTTCTGACGGCGGGGGTTGCGTCTCGATTTGGAGGAGATTTTAAGAGCATTGAGGAAGGAGCTACAAATTGCACGGCGGAGAGGATTCATAAAGATATTCTCGGGTCTGAAATACTTTTTGTCTCGATTTGAGAGATTGGTGTTAATAGGTAAGAGTTGGATTAGTGTGTTCAGGATTTTACGGCAGTACTCGTATGATATCACGATGTTTCTTAGTTTATATTATCATGACATTCCAATGAACTTCCAAGATCAGTATTATCACCACACCATGGTTCATTTATATCATGATTAGTAGCATTTTGGTCAGTATATATGTTTATTCCACAAAGTTAGGGCAAAGGCTTCTTCGCTTTTGGACCCTTCAACTACTCCACCACCGCCACTCTATACTAGCCTTTTCAACATATTATCGCTGTAACTATCCTTTGAAGCAAAGAGGATTGAGTCAACAAGAACCACTAGTTGTCTTGTGCAGTGAGACGTTTAGTTACGTTAAACAGATCCTTAGCGTATTGTTACAAGGAACCAATGGGCTAGCGAAATAGGTGTACTGACATGAATATTCCTGTTCTCACTATTATCAGTAATAGCACTGTTTTACAACCAAAAATTAGCGAGATCTTTCGCAGTGTAAGGCCCGTAAATTTCCCAACTTTTACAATTTACAGTGCATATTTGACATTGTTTCCCCTAACTATCACGCATATTAGACACGCAACCTGTCTACCAACGCATCCAACAACTCAGATTTCATGTGTCACAATACGTACCCACCAAAACCAAAACGTCCCATTCCTCACCTCCTCCCCGTATTACTTTTTCAACGACCGGTACCCCAAGTCATCCTGTCCCAGGAACCAGCCAAAAACTCTCTCTCTCCGCCCACACCACACTCGTAGAAAGCCACCGCCAAATCCCCTGTTCATTCTCACTTTCTCAAACTTTTTATTGAGCAACATTATTTCTTTGCTGCGATTCCGAAAATCATTGACTATGAAAAGTAAACTCAGCATCGGGAAGGTAACACTTATTAGAATAGCTTCGTCGCTATATAAGGAAAGCTTCAGAGTATTAAAGATTCGGGTAGGATTGAAAAGTGCCAAATCATTTGTCTGGATCTTAGTACTAGTAATACCTCTACTAATGCGGATTTTGATATTATATTTATTTTGATTAGACATTTGCATCCACAGTTCATATCTCAGCATTGTTCACAACCCCAAGTTCCCTCACGCGCGAGACGATATCGATTCAACGCGCGAGTTTTTGGGATTTAACGATTACTTCGCTAAACGACAGTAGATCCACCTAGTCAAATATGGGACACCGCACGACCTGTCGGCTTGGCTTTTCACACGTCGTGTAATGCTCGATGGCTTACAGGACTACCGTTATTTCATCAAGCTCTACTCACTTAATTTCAACGCGGAGGAAGAGCTAAATATACCCTGCTGAAAATCCCGAAGCAAGCTCCCCAGCAACAAGGCGTTAAGCGCAAAGAAGGTTCTGATGATCGCCCCATAGATCCTGGAGCAAAGGAGTCTGTGGAGTATGAACGTCCTGTTGGGAAGATAAAAAGGGACGAGCTCGATTACCAGGAAACTTAAAATGGTTTCTTTGTTTGGTGATTTGTGGCGAATAGGACATTATGGAAGTGACTTGCTGAAACAATCGAATAGACCCCCGGGGATTTATACATAGGTAATAGGTATATAGAGCTGAGATTGTTGAGGAGTAAAGCGACATGGAAGAAAACTAGGTCCTCTGCTTTCCATCTCTGGGTCATCCATTGAAGCTGTAGACCATGATTTACTTATCAGAGAAATGTAAATAAATGGAGGTCGGTTGTTGTCCACACGTGACTCCGATGGGCCTTGTTCCCACTCGAAGATACGGAAATCTGTCCCCTTTGCGCAAACTGAAATACTGGAGACCTCTTCAAATTTCCAGGGTTAAGAGACCATATGTCCATAATCTGAGTCAAAAAGGGATCGTGGCCTTCTTCGTCACAAGATGAAGCTATCGCAACAACCTGAAATTCCGCGTGCCCAAGACAATCACATGCAAAAACAAAACGCAATAAATAGACTTTTTCTAGATCAACGAAAGGAGATGGGGTAGAAGTGGATATTTTCTAGGACCAACAAAAGATTCTGCGGTCGAAGTATTGGTATGAAGCTATCCGGAAAGCTTCAAAGACCGGAAAGTGAAAGAAGTTGGGATGGCGTGGTTGCGTAGGTAGTTGAGGACATGTCGGTGACTTCATATCGTCGTACCTGCACGGGCATATAATTAAAGCAGCAATGAATCGATCCCGTCCCACCTTCTTGATAGAGCAGTATTGGAGCCTGGAGAGCTGGGATAGTATATAATTCGAATCATAATCATGTGGAGGCGAGGGCGATGGTTCTAGATCATCTGCGTTGATGTTTTGCTCGGCTATCAAAGTGTACTAGAGAGGAGTTACAATGATGTAGAAGCATCACAAGTGAATGCCGCTTTGGTATCAGATAAAAAAAGGCTGCGCCCCACGTCATCAAGCCACACTGACGGATTCCAATGGAAAGCAAGGTCGTGTGCTTCTTGCCCACCCTGCCCGCAAGCCTGCCCACCCTGCCCACCACAGCTAGCCTGATTCGCTTGCTCCTCCTGCTAATAAATTCCGAGAGAACCAACCCACCACCCATCATCACCATCCACAAATCCGCTACTCTTCCACTTCAGCACCCAAAATCCCATCCCATCACATCACATCCTCAACCACAGATTCCCTCTACCTGAAGCAGATTCTCCAACACAACTCTACATCTCTCTTTTTGGCCGCAGACGATCGCCATAGCTATCCTGCCAGACCCGACCACCGACCACCGATCTCCTCACACAGAGCTCGCAACCATGTCCGACTTCACGTCCAACGACCCAGCGGAGAAAAGCTCCTCCAATGGATATCCAAATCTCGAGGCCGCAAAGAACAGTGTCATCAACAGTAAGGTATGTCGCAGTCTGGTCTTATCTTGGTCCTTGGGAACTTCGCCTTACTAACATATGAAACAGTTTCTCCAAGCTCCGAAGCTCCCATTTACATCACTGACCAGACTTTTCAGATGCTTCCGCTGCTGCCAGCGCAGTTGCCAACCACCCTGTGACCCAGAGTGTCACCAATGGTACGTTTTCTGTTTGGTATTGTTGCAAAGACCGTTGTTGACACCTGCCATAGGACCCGTAGCGGGCACCGTCAAAGATCAACACGCTAAGACGCAAGCCGAATTCTCGAATCTAGCTGCTTCCCGCACAACGCCGGCAACCACCGCTGCCACCGGTCAACAGCTCACCCACTACCACTCCTTCTTTACCAGCCTGCTGTCATGGGACAATCCCCGAGCCTCCGGCATCGCCTACTCCTCCATTGTCCTATTTATCTTCGCTGCCCGATATCTCGATATCCTCCGATATACATTCAAGGTTACATATATGACATTGGCTGTGACTTTGTTGGCTGAGGTTGCTGGAAAGTCAATCCTGTCCCACGGGCTCACATCTCAATTCCGCCCAAAGCAATACTACACCATTTCCAAGTCAACACTCGATTCTGTTACTTCAGATGTCCACGAACTCATCAACTTTTTTGTGATTGAGTCTCAGCGTATTGTGTTTGTTGAGAATGTTGCAGTTTCTCTTGCTGTAAGTGTTGCTTGTTTCCCTGCAAGATCATGGCTGACAAATTAGGCTTTCTTCGGCTCCTTCATCTCCTACTTCTTGATCAAGTTTGTTCCAATTTGGGGCTTAACTCTTCTTGCCACCACCATTGCCTTTGCTGGACCTCTCATTTACAAGACCAACAAGGAGGTTATCGACCACTATCTCGCTCAAGCTGCCGATATTATAAATCAGCAAACAAAGCAAGTTCGTGAGATTGCTAGCCACCACGCCGCTCGTGCTACCGAAACCACCAAGCAATACGTCGGAGACTACTCTCACAAGGCACAAGAACTCATTGGTAACGCTCGTGGTCGATCTAACTCCCCAGTTGCGTCTACCAAGCCAGCCAAGACTGAGCCAGTTGCGAAGCCATCAGTTCCTTCCTACAAGGATGAGGATTTTCCAGCCGCACCAAAGGTCGAGTTCAATGCTCCACCTTCCGTCGAGGAATCTATCGCCTCCTTGAAGACGGAAGAGCCCTTGATTGCCGCATAAAGTGTCAACACGCGGCGATCTCAAGGACTGCCTACCATATGAAAAAGAATAATAAAATAAATGGTGGTATAGGGCATATCAACCGGAGGTGGCAGGGGGGAAAGTAAAAATATGAATACGACCAGATGACTTTGGTATGAGGAATGATTCGATGCAGCGTGGATGATGGGATATGGACTTATCAGGTACTTATGACGATCATGAGGGCTGCTGTATGATGTATTGGTGAATTTGCGAATGGTCCTTTTTGCGTTTCCTCGTTACTCGGTCTGGTTTGGCAATACCTGGAATTGGGTTCTCTGCGTTGGGCTTTGTTTACCGGGTTCGATGCGGGGTTTGACGTTTTTATAGCATGGCTTGCGTTATCCTTTGATTTTGTGTTTATGGATGACGGAGGGTGACTTAGATTGTGGATGATGGATATGAAAATTTGATCCTTTTGAGTCTTTTGTATGCTTAATTTTGTGAACTTGTGTTTTGGCGTAGGAATTTTTCTTGTCGATCATCTTGCTTTGCTCCAAACTTTCAATTGAATCTCTTGAGTAACCGGGTTCTCGGTACTGTCATGCTGAAGCCCCTTGGCGGTAAGTGTCGTGCATTACAGATCTTATTTTCTCACTAGCTACCTGTTGTCTGGAAGTTTGATCCGGCGTACCGTACTCGTAAATGTTTCAGAAGCTCTCATGTCAAGCTCATAGATGTCCGTCCGTATACGTCATGATGCATACTGTATATTTTTCTTTTTTTTTCTGGGGCGGTAAGCGAGGCTTTGGAGCTCTACCCTTGTTGGAACACGTGTGTTGTTCCTTTTTTACTGTGTTGTGTTTTTGGTGATGGTTTAGTGTGGTGTTTCTTTTGTGGAAGTTGGGGGTTTTTGGC
>LT855411.1:1086222-1105787 GCA_900184765.1 Hymenoscyphus fraxineus
AGGGGAGTGGTTCTAGTTTTGGTTTTGGGGTTTTGTTCTTTTGGGAGTTGAAGTTGGAGTGCTGGTTGAAGTTAGCGATGCTGGGTAGAGAGTGGTTCCTTTTTCTATACCATGTTTTTGTTTGCTCTAGGGGGATGGGGTTAGAGAGTATACACGCGTGGGAGCTTTGGGGGGTGCTTTTGTTAATTATCTTGTGATAAATGCTAAAATCACAAGACTCTTAGGCATATTTATGGTAAAGAAATGTTTTTTGATACTTAGTCATCGTATCTCATCTACCTAACCGAAAGAGCCCGCATGATACTCGAAAATCATATCTACCCCAGGAATCCCAAAGCTGAAGACCAGATCTTGAGAGTTGCCTACAGTATTATGCAACCTCCGCCCCTTTTTTTCTCCTACATGTCCTACGTTAAGAAAATCCTTCCATGTCCTTTTCCCTTCATCACAATTGACCCCAAGCAAAGTCTCCAAGCTCCTAAACTCGCTTATCCTTCGCCTTCGCCTCCAACCGATGACCCCGAGCTGAACGATAACCTCGAGCCTGCTCCATGAGTCTCTTTGCCTCCTAACCAATAACTTGCGTCTGCTCCCTAAGCTTCTTCATCTCCTCCAATTTTCGGCGCTCCGCCTCCTTCATCTCCAAGAAGCCCTTCTCGAGTGATTTGATGGACTCTGCACAGGTCTCAATTGTAGATTTTTGCTCCTTCAACGCGGTGATCTCATTTCGGAGGCTGAGAATGGTGCTGGTGAGCTTATCGTTCTCGGATTTGGAAGTACCGTATGCTCGTCGATATTTCTCCAGTTTCTGATTCAAGGAGGCGTTCTCTTCCTTGAGGGAGGCGGTGTTGTCGTTTTGTTTCGCGAGGTCCTCTTTAAGGTCCGTCACCTCACGTTCAAGGGTGCCGTTTTCCTCCTTCAACATGGTAATACCTGTATTGAGCTCCTTCAACCCGGCGAAATGAGCAGTCTGGAAAGCTTGATGCTCAGCGTTCAGAGCAGCGATGCTTTCCTCCAAGATAGTGTTTCTCTCCTCCAACGAAGACTCGATACTTTCCAAATCCACGACATGCTGTTGGAGACGTTGCTTATCGGCTTCCAGAATATCGTTGGTCTCTCTCAAAGCAGCGTTCGACTCCTCGAGAATGTCGTTTCGCTCCTGTAGTGCGGTGTTGCTTTCCTTCCAAGAGGTACATTCTACCAAATCAGCCTGGAGAACCTCGATCTGCTCTTCGAGAAGCAATTTGTCGTCTGCCGTGGTTTCGTACATGTATTGAAGTTCATCGCGGTTTGCGAGCGTCTCCAAGTTGGATCTCTCAAGTTCGCTGTTCGCAGCCTCGAGGTTGGCGACTTGCTGTTGAAGGGCGTCGTTCTCGGCTTCCAAAGTAGCCTCTGCTGCTATGATTTCATCATGAAATTGGACATCGAGTACTTTGCCATCTCTGATCGACTCCTCGAGCTCTGCAATGCGCTTCTCCAGCTCGGCCTTCTCCTCCTTCACTTCTTCGAGGCTACTAGCATTCTCATAATGTTCAATGTTTTCTTTTCGAAGCTCCTCATTCTCTGACTTCAGAGCAGTGTTGGTCTTTTCCAAAACCACGTTGCGCTCCTTAAGACTCTCATTTTCATCACGCATGAGCTCACGAGCGAGTGTCTGGTCTCCGTCCAGCTTGGCAACCTCTTCTTCCAATGAAGCAGTACGCTCCTTCAAAGCCTCCAACTCGGCAACACGACCTTGAGTCTCGGTTTCCAGAGCGGTGTTTCGGGATTGCAAGGTGGTATTCAGTTGCTTCAAAGTCGCATTGCTGACTTCGAGTGAAGCGTTTGTCTTCTGAAGCGTGGCGTTTTCCTCCTTCAACTCGATGTTTTGGCTATCCAAGGAAGTGTTGGATTGTTCTAGGGTGAGCTGGCTCTGCTCCAGGTCTGCGAGGTGTGTTCGTAGAGCTTGGTTTGAGGCTTGGAGATTCTTCTCCTTCTCTGCGATGGGGTTGCGGCGGACCATGATGGCTTGGGTGAGAGTACTTTTGTGGATGACTGGAGACAAGGTGTTTGGTCAGTATTCTTGATCAGGCTTTTGTCTCTTGATGTCTTCTGTGTGTTGTAAAAGGTTCAAGGAATTTTGCCTGGATAAGTACCCTAGGGACTTCTGATCTGATGCGCAAAACGATTTTGAGGTTATGGAAGTCAACGCGTATGTAGGCAAGTACTGACTCTTCTTGTCGAAGGTCAAAAAAGTTGTGTTGGAGAAGTAGGAAGAGGTCTGCTTGCAGGAGGTCGAGGAAGTACTTGAGGGCGCAGGAGTCCAAGGGTGAGCCCACTGAACAAGCTCTAATTCACTTCTATTTTGTACTCAGAGTGGGAGTCACTTCTGAAAATGGAAGCGTCCCTAGAAATGGGGGTTGGTCAGAGGTTCCTATTGTGATTCAATTCCAGTTTGTCATAGTTCCCAACTCGCTTATTTGTATGACTTTCACTAGGTGAATTTGGCGATGTTCACTTGAGAACCTTGGTAATTCACCTCTACCTAGGTAGTCTTGATAGTGCACATGAGATAATTCACTATCCAAAGCATCTCCGAGCTTTCAAGGGGTTTTAATACAAATATTCGCTATTGGAAATTCCTCGAGGGAGAAGGCTCGTTGTAACAGGAGGGAAAGCTATAGTAATCTCTTTGACTATAATTTCTCTTTTCGAGTCTAGTCTAGTAGTTAAGAACAACTACCCCTACATCTTCTAATCATCAGACACGATTCGTATCTAAAAATCAAGTTACGTGAATAAAGTAATTAGATACCTCTTAACTTAATATAACTACTCGAAATAATTAGAATATTCAAAAGTTCCAGAAAAGCTATATAAGAAAATTCTTTCTTTGAATAACTTAGAAATATCAGAACAGACTTGGGCGCCGATACGATATTATCGAAAGAATCGTAATATATATCGCGATATATCGCCGATATATTATTCGACGATATAATAATCGCTAGATTAAAAAGGTCGATTATTAATATTATATCGCGTTTTATACTTAAAATTAGTATATTTTAGGGTAGTTTTAAGGGTGATTTTAGGGTAAACTTAGTTATATTTTAAATAAAAGTATAATTAAATTATAATATAAATAATAATAAAAGACGTCTAAATAATAAAATAATAACTCTATTCTATACTAACGCTTAATTATACTACCTTCCTTATTAATTTCTATATTAATTTTGTTATTACTATTATATATAATACCTTAACTCTATAAGTATAATATATATTATACGTTCTTACTACTAATTAGACCCCTTTTTTAAGAGATTAAATTACTAGCCTTACTAAAAACTTATTTCGAAGGAATACTTATAGTAAAAATAGCTAAATAATTAAGAGCTATTTAAGTAATTATTAGGAAGTCTACCTACTTAGAACGTAAGAAACGCTATATATTATCTAGGGACAAGTCTAATAGTATTATACCTTTAGCTAGCTATCTATTAACCTTATCCCTTAACGTTAAATAGATAGGTAAATCGCTAGATTTAAAGCTAAAAAAGAGGTTAATTCGTACTTATTTGTCCTTATCTACTTCTGATTCTAATAAGTTAGAATTATCTTATTAAGCTTAAATTATACCCTAAAGAGTAAGCCGATTATTATATTTAGTTAGGTTATTAGTATAAGTTTTATACTATTTATAGGTATAGATAAAGTAAGCTTTTACCTTCTTATAATCTAGTGTATCTATACTACCTACTACCTTATAGAGGTGTTCTAAAACTTGAACCTTATACTATAGGTTATAAATAATCGCTATAGACGCTTACTATATTACTATATACTTATTATAGTACTTATTTATCTTTTCTATAGTAGCTTTTATAGCGACTTTAATAATAGGTTACTTATTATCTACTACCTAGATATTAAGTTATTACTAGATAAGGAGATATTCTAGTATTATATTATAAAATATAGGATACTTTTTTACTTATAGTTTAATAGTTAAATATTAAAAGAGATTAAAAAAGATAAATATCTCTCTAAGAGTTTTCTAGTTTAAATTATCTAAAGTTTTATATAGCTTTATAGATTTATTCTACTCCTATTTATATAGGATAGACTTAATTACTAGTACTATCTTTAGAGCCGTGGTTAGTATATAGTTAGTAGAATTCTATCTTATAAGTATATTAAATACTAGCTTAAGAAACTTAATCTTCTTATATTTATATATATACTTTAATTCATATTATAAGACCTTTTATATTTTAAAAATAAAGTAAAGATAGTAGAGCTTATAAAAGGCGTTAAGTTCCTTAAGGGTACTACTAGAGAGAAGTAGTTATAGAAATATAGTATTATATAGTAAGATATATTCGGAGCTATATTACTAAGGTACTACTTTAATAGCCTCTAGGGCTTATAAAGTTATTAGTAAAATACTAAGAAACGTATAATTTTTAGAGGATCTTTTATAGTAACTAACTAGCTTAAACTCTAATATTAAAGATATATATAATATAGTATTAATTACTATCTTTATAATTATATTTAAGTGTATATTATAATTACTTACCCTCTAGAAGTATATCCTATTAATCCTTAACTATAGCTTTAAACTTATCTAGTATACTATTATTTAGCGACGTATTATTTTAGGTAATTAAGAGAATTAATTATATAATTTTAAAGTAGTTTATAACCTCTAAAAGCTTAGCTATAAAAGCGCTACTACTATACGAGGGATCTATTATTTTAATAATATTAAGGAGGGTAGATTTAAGAGAGAAATTATTATTTAACTAATATACTATAACTATAATATAATTGAGTTTATTATTTCTAGACTATCTATTAGTTATTAGAGATATATAACTACCTAAATTAATATAATCCTATAATTTAGCCTTTAGGATTATCTTACTACCTAAATATCTTATAAAGAGATCTTATATTAAAGTCCTCTAAGAGATTTATTATATTTATAAAGAGAGAAATAATATTAGTATAATTGTTTTAGGCTATATAATAATATTAAAAGAGAGGTTATTTTTAATAATAAAATTAAGAAGTAGGGCCCTAAAACGTTTACTATAAGATTAAGAAGATACTAGTATATCGAATATACTCTTTAGTTTATCTTATACCTCTATATAAACCTTATAAGCTTACTTAGATAAGAGGATAGTTTAGTAGTACTTTTAGTAGTAAGATTTATAATTACTAGTAGACGCGACTATATAAGGGATTTACTTCGTATAAGAACACCTAGGCTAGGTATAATATATCTCTAATTTATTATAATCTTTATTAATAATATAGTATATATAAAGAGGGTTCAGAAGGCGAAATATAAAGGTATTCGAGGGCTTAATTCGTAGGGCAGGTTTTCGGGCCCGAGGTAGGAAAGTAGGCTTATTAATAGTTGTATTTACTTATAGTCTTTTTAGCGACGATTCGCGACCTCTAGGAGGGTTTCTACAAGAGAGGCTAGGCGTTAAATTAAGTAGTAGTATTTTTAGTTAATTTAAGAGCGTTGTATAATAATAATAGTAATAATAGTAGTAGTAGTATTATTTGTTAAAGTCGAAGGAGCGATATAGAATAGGGTATTCTAATTAGTCCGGGTACGGATTTACAGTTTTTCTACGTCACGTACGCCGATAATCGATATTTTATCGGTTATTGTCTAAATTTAATATATTGCCGTTAATATATTTATAATACAATAATCGCCGGAGACCCCCCCGATATTACATCGATAATATCGTGCCCAAGTCTGTATCAGAATGACAACCCGGAATTTAGCGGGGTATCCATCTAAAACAATAGGAAAAAACCATCTAATCCTATCGTTTCTCAAGTATACCCTCTAGGTTAGCGTACCTCTTACACGTGTCTGAGAAGCAAAAGCCATCGATGAATCGTATCCGAGACTTTCAATATATCTGCCAAAGTAATCTAGCATAGTTTTATTATATCGGTCGCCAAAACGACACAGATAGACAGGAAAAGTCGAAGAATTGCTTTGCATAGCGTGTAGAAGACCTTGTTGACGAAGTCAAAGGGGTAAATAGTCAATGAATATCAACCAGGTAAGCAATGCTCTGGTTCAGAAAATATGTTAGGAGCGGAGTATTTATAACCAAGAAAATCCCGCGACAAACTCGCTTACAGGATCAAACTGCTTCTTGCTTGGATAACTTCCTGTATACACATAATGATAGCTTCAAAATCTAAGCTCTATTTCCGTGACCACTTGCATTTCCTCTAGGCTCTCTATTCAAAATCCCCAAAAGAAACCTCATTAACTACTTAACATCAGCACCATCCACATCCTCACTCCCCCAACCTCCACATCCCATACCCCCACCAAAAAAACAACTTCCACATCGAAAACGGCAGCCACCCCTCCAGCCACCCCCCAACCCAACACNNNCCAAAAACTTACTCCCCTCCTCCAATCTCGTGCCCTGCCGCATGATGTGCGTGCGCACATTGCCCGTCTGCACATACACAACATGCACGCCAAAGGGCGCGAGCTCGAGACGCATACACGCGCTGTAAGCGTATAGTGCGGCTTTGGTGGCGCTGTAGACGGCGTTGAAGGGGAGGGGGATGTGTCCGGCTACTGAGCCGATGTTGACGATTGTGCCTTTTGCGTGGAGGAGTTGGGGCGAGAAGGTTTGGGTTAGGAGCATGGGGCCGAGGATGTTGGTGGCGAATAGGTCTTTGGCTTCGGGGATGTTGAGTTCGATTGAGGGGCGGACGATTGCTTGTTTGATTGTTAGCTTGCAAGATAAGATGTTATGGTGGTGTGGCGTGGATATGGATACTTTTCCCAGCGTTATTAATAAGAAAGTCGAGACCCCTTCCATCTAATATCTGTACCGCTTTTTTATGGCACGCTTTAACGCTTTCTGTGTCGTCTACTGTGAGACATAGACATTCTATGCCTAATCCCTTGAGATCTGTGATTTTCTCGAGTGTGCGAGCGGTCGCGAAGACGAAGAAGCCGCGGGAGTGGAGTTCTCTGGCTAGTGCGTTGCCGATTCCACCTGGGGTGCAGCTGGATGGGTGTCAGAGATAATTCCTTTTTTTTTGCAGCTACGAGTAGGAGTTTGGGGAGGATGGTGTGTTTACCCAGTGACGAGTGCGGTTTTTTGTGGTGAGGTTGCCATGCTTGACTACCTCCTGGGGAGTTTGTGTTGGAAGTCTTGAGTGGAATAAACTACAGTAATCCTAACAGTAGGTTATGGTGTTGGCAGTTGGAGTTGGCACCAAGAAGTCTGCTTGTTACTGTACGCTGCCGTTCTTTCAAATATACGCGAGAAGAACAAGGATTCCGTGATATTATGAAATAGCTGCTGATTTGAAAAGGTCGTTACTTTTCCATCTTGCTTATCGTGCTGTCGCTCGTGAATCCTTTTCAACTCCCCATTCAGGGACATCTTGCGCCAACAACTTCGACCAACAACACCTCTGTTGGTTCAAACAGTATGCATTACCCCCTGTACAGTACCTCCAATATGCAGCTTTGCGGCAAACATAGTCCGACTATGATTCGCTTAGAATAGGAGCACGCTGAGTTATTAGTAGTAAAAAGTTAGTATGTAGCTTTTTTGATACTATCACTCAAAGTCAGCGAAAGTAGACCTCACAGCAAGAAGTCATCAGATAAATCAAAATAATCCATTTCTGATTTCTCTCTTAGCTTATTTTTCATCCTCTGCAAGTCCCCCGAGATCCTCCCCCTTTTTCTTTCCCCCCAAACTCAAAAACCACCCAAATCCCTCGTTAAAATAATCGCAAGTAGAAGCAGAACATATTTGTTCATGACACACATACATCAACACCATAAACTTCGTAAAGAAAAGAAGCTTCCCCCCATCGCTCTTCATTCCCAAAATATACAACAATCCGTTAACCCCCCAAATATTTAAAAAGTCTTATATCCAAAAATGTGAGTAAAGTCCTCTTCAAATATACAAGCAAAAAACAATCAATATATAGCCAAATTCCAAAAGGCAAAATAAAAAAAAACGACGCGCAATAAAAACGACAAAAAAGGGTATCAGCCAACATTGCAAGGTGCATCTTCAGCTGCTCCAGCAGGAAGAACGTTTGATGAACAATATGTGCATAAGATGGGTGGTGTTCCGTCCATTCAACCAACAAAATGTACAGTTTGCGTTGGGAAGCGGACTCGTGAAAGAATCTTCATCTCTCCTGGAAGAATTAGATGAGTTCCATGCGAAGAATTAAAATTTACGTATATCCGGACGTATTAGAAATATTTAAAGTTGCCATATGTTCAAGGTGAGAAGCAGATTTGTTTCGTGACGGTCGGTAAGTGTGTTATCCAAAGTGGATATGGCATCAGTCATTGGCTATGCCAATGGCGTACTTTGGCACGCTTATAGAAGGCATGCTGAGACGAGAGCGAAGACGGCGCCAAAGATCATGGCAGATCCGGATGAAGAGATCTTGTCTGCTACGCTCTTCTTTGCTGCTGCGTCTGGTACTGCGTCTGTTGTCGTTGGTCCGGACGCACCATCGACGTTTACTGGAGTAGTTCCAGTCGCTGATGGTTGAATTGCCATTGATGTTACGTTCTCAAAAAGAATATGGTGGTTGTTTCTTGCTGTTGGATAAGGAGTTGTGGATGCTTTGGAGCTGGATTTCGATTTTGACGTTGATGAGGCTTTCGAAGAGGAAGAAGAAGAAGAAGAGGAGGAGGAGGAAGAACCCTCCTGGGTGCTGGGTTCTGAGGTGCTAGACTCTGAGCTGCTTGAAGAGCTCGAGCTAGGGGTTGAACTGGGTTCCTCACTAGTCGGGGCCGAGTTCGATGTTGGCTTTTCAGTGGTTGAAATTGGCGATGGGGTTGGTGTCGGACTAGGGGATGGACTAGGCTTAGGAGGCTCCTCCTTGGGCTCCTCCTTGGGAGGCTCCTCTTTGGGAGGCTCCTCTTTGGGAGGCTCCTCTTTGGGAGGCTCTTGTTTGGGGGGCTCCTCTTTGGGGGCTTCGGTTTCGACTGCCTTAATAGTTGGTTTGCTGTCTTTATCATCGCCTTTGGAACCGCCTCCGCCTCCGCCACCAACTGAGAAGACTTCCACGTTTGCAGAAGAGCCTTTGGGAACGGTAACAACGCAAAAGCTCGCACCACCTGCTCCAACGGATTGTTGAGCGCTGGTGACCCCACCGGCGCCATTGACCGTGGGATCGATCGAGCAAGGAGTGCCATTGCAACCTGAACCAGCGCAAACGATTTTGATGCCGAAATTTGGGAGAGTCTTGGAAAGATCACAACCAGTCCAGATAGGATTCCAACCAATCTTGATAAAAGTTTGTCCATTAGCATCGGTATTAGCTCCTGCGACGTAAGGAGCCCAATTTCCGATTGGCTTAGTTTCATCACCCCAGACACAACCCTCTTCGGCGCTTACTCCTGGAGCATTGATATAGTAGCTTTGCAACATTAGCAAACGAAATACCAGATTGATCAAAGGGACTTACTGTGCGGCAGTGGAACACCAGTAACTTGGTTCTGGTACAGCCAACTTCCCGAAGCTTGATATGTGGGTTGGGATTATCATGGCTTCGTTTCCTGGAAGCACCGTCTGGCAGAAAGCAACACCTGGTCCAGCATTGTTCTTTACCCCAATGGTCCCTGACCCATCAACACAATATGGCTTGTTTGGAAAAGGCTTGGTGACCTTTCCACTCTTGTCACAGAAGAGACCTCCGTTCTACCATATTGTTAGTCAAACACAATGAGCGTTTCCCTTTCTACATACCATTGACTGAGGATACGTGTAGGAGGTGGCCGACGGGTCCCATTGTGCCATGACTTGACCCGGTGGGCAAGCATAAGGGCAATAGCTGCCTGGCTCACATGGTTGATCTGGGCTCATTGCCCATCCTGCATTCTTTGAACCGGGCGTCACGGCGAACAATCCTGCATCTGAAGGGAATTGACAGCTTCCTCCACGAGGCGCCAGTGTCGTCTCAGCACTGTCGGCTCTTGGCGACATGTGGACTTTCTGATCATGATGTCGCTTCACGAAGCGCTCCAGATGCGCATGCGACAGACTGCGCAGGCCATGCTTCGCGTCGGTTGGCAATGTCCATATCAAGAGGATGGCGGTGCCCACGGCACTCTTGATATCCAAAAATTTCATTGTCGGATGTGCTCTGTTCCTGTGCTCTCGTGCTTGTTATGCCTGTAGAGGATGGAGAACTCGTACCGGCCCCTCGTTCTTCTCGTATTTTGGTGTGACTGGAGGAGATGAGCAATGGAATTACACTATTGTCGCAAACGAGTGACTTGGTGAGTACTGATTACTGATATTAAAAGGGGAATGGTGGTGGTGGTGGTGATGTTTGATAGTGATAGTGATGGTGATAGTGCTACGGGCAACGAGTGTGGTGGCTAACAGCCAGAGCGAAGAAGAGCAAAAACAAGCAGACGCAGCAGAAGATGGAGAAGAAGAGGTCGAGGCGGGAAAGAGAGAAGCTTTCTACGGAGAAGTGACCGGGCGGCGACGAGGTCGAGGGTCGAAAAGGCCTCCAAGCCCCAAAAGGGGAAAGCGATGGACCATCTCAATTGGCCCGATTCTTCATCTGCTTCTCCAGAATTCACCCAGCGACACCCTGCCCCCCCGAAAAAGTACTGAGGATAGAGAGGCCCATGATGCCCATCCAGTCTCAATCCAGTCCCATCGCCAGCACTTCTGACCCCAAGGGAAATTGCTTCTCATCTCACTCCCTTGCCAGGTGGGTCTGGAAGACGTTGAAGTGGGTCGGCATCTGATCGCTGAGCCAATGAACGGCCTGGCTTTGGCGAGGTCACCTGCATTAGCGTGGCACCCACAAATTAACCACTTTTGCCAGTGCCAGCAAGCCAATCAACACGACTCGTTAGGAAATGCAGGTGCGCGGCTCTCCACGCTGATCAGGGGAGAGCCGCTTTCTTCCACATCAACAAATATCACAGGCTCACAGTCGTCTGGCAATACCACGCTGTCAATGGCCTGTCATCGTCTCTGGCTCAGGGATGCTCGAGTAAATCCGGCCCTATGTGACGGTCGCCTGTCGCTGGTCCAACCGATTTCATGCGCTCTACTCCTCACCAGAGATTACACCGCGCCTCTAGAGACCAGAGTAAATTTTCTGTGTACCATTGAGCCGTTGAAGCGTTGGAATGCAGACGCGCCGAGTCTCAGTATGGCTATTGATTTCCGAAAGTTGGGAGGATTCGATAATCGACACTCAAAAATCCGAGTAACTTTACGCTTCGGGCCTGCTCGTAAATTTTCTGCGAAATCAAGCCTTCGATTTTTTCTATCGATAACCTTAAAGACGACGCTGATACCAGCGTGATGGCTCTGGCTTAGATAAGCCAACGTCTTGACTCAACTCCACGACAAAAATATCGATGCATGAACGGCAAGATCGCGAATGTGGAGACAAGCGAGGCCGACGACCGCCGAGTGAGACGATCTCGATTGTGGCTCTGGGAAAAGGGGGTCCAGATCTCTGCTGACAGACATAATAGAAGTGAATTGGAACAACCTCTGTTCAAGTGGGACTTGGTACAAATTTGGAGCTGTGAGAATAAATTTGAACAACCTCCGTTCACATTACCAGCCTTGCTTGGCAGAAGGTCACACCCGCCGCCAGCACGTGCGACGAGAACACAAACTTTTATACCAAAGTACCCCAAAGAAGGCTGAGACATTGGCAACATAAGATTGGTTGGTACAAGTAAAGTCACGCCTGGGTAATGTACGGTAACACATTGACTGCCAAAGTATTTCAAGCATCGTCCGCGGCAAGTTGTGTTTCTCCTATAGGGCTATCATATCTCTGATTTTGAGGTTTGAGCTTCAAGTTGAGGTTTCTATTTGCATATCTCGCTATGGGCATAATAAGCCTTGGCTACCGGATTCCTCGGATCCTCCACCTACTTGATTTCTAAGGAGACCAGAACACGCAAGTCTTGTTGAAGAGAAACAACATTGTGACACCGCGTAATCGCTGGACTTTTCTATTGTTTTTCACGAGAAATTGCAGTTGTATATCGTGACAACATTCTTTTCCCTTGTTCTCTATGCACACTAATATGGCTTTTAATACTTAGTTTCCGCAGCAATCTTCCCTTCTCTTTCAACCAATGCTGCGTGTGCGGGACTTCGTGGCTTGATTTTCATCGCAAAAGGAGCCTTAACATGTTCCGTCCAGTTAGTATTGTGAACATCGATAGGTTGATCCTGGATTTTTGGTAAGCGACATTCTTTTGGGATACTGAATGCTGTTTTGACTTACCTCAATAGCTTCGAACTCGAAACAATAGAGCAACCTCGCAACAGCGATCCAAACATTGGACTCCCCAACGTGATATCCAGGACACACTCTTCGTCCTATGGAAAGATTTAGAATATACCTCACGCAAATCCAGGAAGGAATGACTCACCAACACCGAATCCCCAATGTCCCTTCAGAGGGTCCTCTAAATCTTCATTCAAATATCGTTCTGGCCAGAATCGCAAGGGGTCCTCGTATTCCTCCTCATTGAGAACAATCCCAGAAGCATTCCAAGTGAAAACGGTCCCCTTTGGAAATCGGTATCCTTCATACTCATCATCTTCAGTCAACACGTGGGGAATCCCAATTTCTGCTACGGGTTTCCATCGAAGTGCTTCTTTTGTCACTGCTGTAATATATGGCAGCTGGGCTCGATCCGAAAAGCTGGGAAGACGCTCTGCGTTGGATCCACAAACCGAATCCAGCTGTTCGCGGGCTGTTTTCACCCAGCGAGGATCAACACATGCCGCCGCTAAAACTTGGGTAATAGTGTTACGAGAAGAATCAGATCCGGCTTCTAATAGGGAACCGAGAGAGAAAAGAAACTGTGTCTCGCCAAATTTCTGAGACTCTGGGTCGTTCATGAATTGGAGGGCATAGCAATCGCGAGCTGTTCCTGCTTCGACTTTGGCCTTCAACTGGGCGACTTCACGTTGATAAACTCTCCGAGGGGAGTTAGCATCCAAACACATTTTTCGAATGGAGTATCTCACCTTTTGCATTTCTCCTGGTCCCTTAGCCCTCTGGATCTCCACCACTGCAACCAAGTCGGTAACTTTTCTAAGATTGGCCAAAAGTCGACGATATTAGCACCCGGTTGCATCGCTTGAAAAATATCCGCGCTAGTATCCAGCAACTCCTTCGTGTCCGGATGACCCAATTCCTGTCTCTTTCCAAAAACCACACTCATAACTACACTATTCGCGTACCTCTGATTCGCTAACACCCACTTGTCGGGACTGTGCAAATAATCATACAACAGGTGTTTGGACTCGATATCCTGGAAGGGTGCAAAGGTTGGTGCGTTCTTGGCGTTGAGGATGGAGTGCATGGCTTTTCGAATGGCACGCCAGCGGTCGTTGTACGGCATCAAGACGACGCGGGAGGATCCCGACATCAGAGTTGAGGCCATGGGGAGGTTGAGGCGCGAGGAGTAGATGGCGGCGCGCTTTTTGAGGAGGTCGGTTACCACGCGGGAGGAGTTGAGGAAGACCCAGGTATTCACGCCGAATTTGCAGGTGAACCTATTATTTTCCTTTGGTCAGTATTTGATTCTCTACTTGATGCTTCCGATGAGATATCCTTCTTCTTTTTTTTTGTTTTTGGAGACGAGCAGGAGGAGTTGCTTACATGTCACCATATTTCTTTCTCTGCTCATTCCCCCAGACTCCTTGGTGGACTGCGGGGAGCTGGAATGTGTTTCCAAAGATTGGAATCCCCGGTATCCGATTTGGAAACTTGTATTTCTTGTTCCAGCGGTAGTTGGAAACTAATCTATCCACCACCATGACAGTCACCAAAACGATGACGGCGGTCGCCCATGATTGCTTGCCCAGCGACGACCACGGCGGGAGGGACACTTCGAGGGGTATCATATCGACGATCTGAGCCACCAATAATCATACGGTATCCAAACCAAAGTATCGTTATATCGTCGAGTCGAACAAGAACAAATTCAACAATCGTTGTGTAAGAAGCAATGTGGTCTCAGTCAGTGGTGGACGCGAACCCTTTAATAGCGAGGAACAAACAATGGTTTGTTCTAAAAAACAACCCCCAACCGAATCATCAGTAACTGCCGTATGTTAGCCTTTCCAGGCTTCGAAGCGAATACTCTGAAGACTGCATCAGCCAAGCTGGCCCGGAGTGGGTATTTTTGTGGGTATACATGGGTCCTACTAATGTTCTACTTCGTAGTTGGTGCTCTTTACCGACTTTTCCCTCGCCCTCCCTCAATGCCTCGATGATCTGGTGTCTCAATTTGGCAACTGTATACGATGATAGCCCTTCGTGCGTAACATGCACAGCGCCAAGGCTTGGCCCCAACGTCAGGTCGATCTCGGAATGAACGCGTATAGCTTCTACTACTACTACTACTACTCCTTCTTTCTTATACTCGATATCCCCTGCGTAGGATGGAGGAAAAACAATCCGTTAATATAGAACAACAAGGTCAAAAAGAGCGCTAGAAAGGTCGTCAAAACGTCCCTTAGAAAACTACTAACACTCTATTTCTTAGCCCCTCGCACCCTCCTCACACCCTCTACTGAACTGCTGGTTTGATACTCGGTACGTCCCAATTAGGTATCGCGGCGCCACTCCTCGCTTAAAGCCCTCTACCAAGCCTTGGCGCGTGCACGTTACGCACGAAGGGATGCACATCTACATTTGGAACCTTCCTTGCTGCTTGCTTGCTGCCCGTCGGCATTTATGGAGTACCGATCGGACAACTGCGTTCAACAGCTAGGTGAGAATTCGCACGTACGGACCGGGGATCGGAGACTGCTAGTGGACCGAAGAAGTGCAGTGCGTGGGGGTTCTAGGTCCTCGACCGGAGAGTACTGTTAAACCGAAGAGTGGTTTCTCGGTCTTCTCGGATATTCATGACTTGACGAATCTCCATTGTGTGGGTTTTTGGGGAGGGAATTTTGTGATTGGTACCCCGGAAGCATGGGACTTTGCATGCTTTTTGGTGAGGCCGAAGGCTTGAATTGTGCTTCGGTACCTGGGAGGAACCGAGTCTTTGGGATGGGATGGATGTATTTATGTTTTAGTTTTGTTTTGCTGCCGCGGCGCGGCGCATATGGCTAGTTTGTGGGAATATTCTACGTCTCCTGAGCGTGGTGAAAAGGTCTATTAGGTAGCTCTAGTCTACCTTTATTACGAGTAGAGGGTTTCTACGAGGTGATTTACTATAGATGATAGAGCGGTATTACAGTAAAGAGGGGCGGGGAAACCACGATACGGAGCATGTGCGAAAGAGGGGTAGGTAGTGTATTTAAATAAGTTCTAACTTCTGACGGATAAGATAATGTGGAGGTACCGGCCCTCCGGAAAGATTCCGGAAAAAGAAGGTCTTTACCCAGACGCCGGGTTGGAACTTTAATTTTGAACAAGGAGTGGAGAGGTGTATATTTAGCTACTGTACTGTACTGGGAAGAGAGTGGATAGGTAGGTGAGAGCTGGAATTTTACGGGGTTAGTTGTGGATTTGTATGGTGATGGCGAGTTTTAGCGCAATTAGCGAATGAGAAACTTGCGTTGCGTGGATAGATAGAAGGACTTTTTTGAGGGGAGGATTTATGGGATATGGAATAGAATGGATGCTCTTGTCTCCGTATCTATCCCCTTGTATTTTGCTTCTATATTCCTTCTAGAAACTAGACTGGAAAGGTTGTGCACAGAAGTGGGGTACAGGAGAAATCCCCACTTTTACAACATATCTCCCTATTCGTAGAATAATGTCGTTTAGCTAACCAGACCAGATCACATTCCCCAGACCTCCAGCCTTACATCTAGAGTAAAGTGACAGA
The DNA here is from genome assembly GCA_900184765.1 of Hymenoscyphus fraxineus. Lineage (NCBI taxonomy): Eukaryota > Fungi > Ascomycota > Leotiomycetes > Helotiales > Helotiaceae > Hymenoscyphus > Hymenoscyphus fraxineus. Next base: position 1,102,112 of record LT855411.1, read on the forward strand.
CAGTCGATGCTGGAAACTGTCACGTAGATCATATGTGAGAAAATTCCATATCGCGCAATCCGAGTCTTTGATTGGAGGGTTTAGCTAAATATTGGGGTGGGATGTAATATGATTAGCGATGACTGTCCGCCTCCTTAGTTTGACCCTGTTGGTGTGGCGTATCCGCTTCTGGCGCACGTACATTTGCGATGTATTTTTATATGTTATTTACGAAGTACCTTTTAAGGGATGGGATGGGATGGAAGGTTCTTTGATTATTAAGCGGTTATTAAGCAGAGATTGTTAAAGTTCATGGAGGGAGGGAGGTGCGATCTCAGTGTAAGAGTCTCGGGGGATTCGAGCAACGAGGAATATATTACTATCGAGACGAGAGGATTGTACTAGATTGGGGAAGTGGTGTGTTCTGAGGAGGCTATTTTTAAGTATAGTTTTTGGTGGGTGTTGAGTTTGTTTGTACTAGGGTTTTTAATCGCGTGGATTTGGGGAGGTGTGTGGGGGGGTGGATTTTTTTTTTTGGAGAAGGGAGGGATGAATGAGGGGATTTGGAAGGAAAGCTGAGAGAAGGAGAGGATTATAGGGAATTGTAGGAGGTGGTTGCTAGATGGATGAGGATTATGTAGATATGGATGGGTTGAATGCGAGTAGTTTGAATTGGTCAGGCTTAAATGTACTGTACGTGGTTTCGGATGCGGATAATAGATGCGAATGCGACTGGCGATTAATGATAGAGATAGTGGTAGATGAATTCATTGATACGTATGTCGGACGGCGGTTATACTTAAAGAAGCTTTTGGTGATCATGGCGAATCTGAAGACGTTGAATGGGAACGAGTCTTTTGGATTAAAGCTCTTTGGAAAAGAGTAGAGGGCTGGCTCTACGTATATAACGTTAGGTAGTTAAATACTCGTACCTAGATGTGGTACTCCACAAAATAAGCGAGCCGTTGTGTGACCCCATGTGGCCAGTGCCGTGACACAATTAAAATTTGAGTCTAGATACTAGAAGTGTTATCTATAAGATATATACAAAGTTATTTTATAGAATAGACTAGAAAAGCTGGTTTTAGTTTAAACCTGATTATATTTTAAGAAGCTGCCAGACCCTCAAGTGCCGGAACGGAGGTTACCACCAGCTTTGGATGCATTTCTTCATGTTACATACTGTTATTAAGTTTCACCGCAGCAACGGGTCGGTAGTTGAAGCCGGAAAATAGGACTAAATGTTTTAATTAATTGCTCGTTATTTAGCCATGAATGTCAAAACTGTTGAATGTGGTCGTGTTTACATAGAAGAATGGTCAAATTCATCTCGAGCCTAACTTTTATTTCGAACTCATGCCAAAAGGCATACCTAACCTTCTGACCTTCTCGAAAATGATAAACTACCGAAGGTTGAAGGATCTTGAGGTGTCGGAAGGGGTTCTCATAGCGTTTTATTACTGTAGCGGCAGTCTTCTGTGGCTGGCGGGCGCTCACTGTATACTTTTGCAGGGAATCATATATATCAAAAGAAAATCTAAAAAAAATCCTTATGGCTCGCTTACGGTTCTGGAAACGGCAGAATCGTCGATTGATATGGAAAACATAAAGGCCCCGCATTACTAATTCAGTTCTAACCGTGGATAGCTACCACGCTCCCCCACATTGTTACTCAAACGAACTTCAGCTCTATGAAGTACTACACTCTGAATCCCTTAACTAGGCATTGAAAAAAGACTCTTGATAATGACCCCACAAGGCGTGGTTAGTTATGATGGATGGTAGTTCTTGAGCCAGTATTCGTAGAACACCTTGCTTTTAACAACGTGAGTGCTGTTTTCATTTCAATATCTGAAAAAGTTGGAGTCTGAAGTCACAGTTCCATAGTAACTTCCAAGGAAATGGCCGCAAACACGATTTCGAAGGTAGATACAAGACTCGTCATGAAAAGCTACCTTGACAACCAGCCCAACAGATCATAATAGTAGGCGCTGGACCCTCCGGCCTCCTCCTAGGCATTCTCCTCTCCAAAGCCAAAATCCAAGTTACACTCCTCGACCAAGCTTCAGCGCTCGATACCAACCCCCGCGCTGCTCACTGTGCACACTCCTCGGTGCGAGAACTTCGCCGGGCTGGTGTCCTCGAGAAAGTCCAAGCAGAAGGCTTCTGTCCAACAGGTGTATGTTGGCGCAATACGAATGGAGAGATCCTCGGTGGTATCCATGTGGATTTAAGTAACGAGGATTCAACGGTTTGCTTGCCGCTCGATTTGTTTGATGGGATTCTTTTGAGGGAATTTGAGGGGCAGGGTTGTGCGGAGATGTTGTGGAACCATAAGGTTGTGGGTGTTGAGCAGAGTGAGGGGAAAGCGAGGGTTAGAGTGCGAACAAGGGAGGGGGAAAAGATGCTAGGTGCGGACTATGTTGTGGGTTGTGATGGCGCGAATAGTACCGTGAGGAAATGCTTGTATGGTGATGAGTTTCCTGGTATCACTTTGGAGAGTCAGATTATTGCTACCAATGTAGGTAATCCTATTCTTTCTTGAAACGTGGCTGAAGAAAAGTCTCTAGGTCTATTATGATTTTGCCCAGTTCGACTACTGTGACTCACAATTCATTCTCGACCCTAAAGACTGGTTTATGGCAGCAAGAATCACCAGAGATGGAATGTGGAGAGTTACGTATGGCGATGTTCCTGGCCTTACAACCGAAAAATACCTCGCAAGATTGCCGATGCGATATGAGCAGATCCTTCCAGGAAAGCCGAAACCAGGAGGTTATAAGCTGACGAATGCGAGTCCATATAAACTGCATCAAAGATGTGTGCCAAAGATGAGAGTTGGAAGAATTCTGTTAGCGGCCGATGCTGCTCATCTGTGTAATCCTTTGTAAGTCTTGTCGTATCTATCATGAGTTTTCTTCTGTCTATTGCAAGTGTTACTAATAGATATACGAAGTGGTGGAATGGGTCTCACGGGCGGAATCGCAGATATAACAAGCCTCTTCGATTGTCTAATCGCTCTCCAGAACGGTCTTACAGATGACTCGATTCTCGACGCTTACTCTGAAGTGCGGATCCAAAAGTGGAAGGAGATCATCAATCCAAGCTCTCTTGCAAATTTCAATAGGTTATGGAATGAAAATGTGGCAGGTGAACGAAAAGCGTTCTTTGAGAGATGTAAAGCTATGGAAGAGGATGAAGGATTAAGGAAAAGCAACATGGCAGTAAGTATTATTTGGGTCCTCATTCACTCCTGTGGTTATCTACTGATCTTGCGCCAGAATTCTTATATCTTGAATGAAGATATGACGCCTTACTTCAGAAAACCTGTCAGTGGTTGTGAATAAGTGGAACCAGGCCTCTTTCCAGCCCTATTTGTATGTGGGATATTCATGTACGGTAATTGACTGGAATGTCCCTATATTAGTTAATGAAGACTCAGATATCCCTGACTTTGACCTAAAAGACTAGCTTGCCCTTTTTTCGTCGATATTCCCTAGATAGTAGATCCTATAATTACCATTTATCTTTTAGTGTCTGTTGTCCGATCTTCAACGAGTAACTGACAACATTAGTCTACAAATCTGGAATTAGTAGTAAGGAAAATACTGATTCTGATAACCTAGAATGACTAGAATTACAAGTCGAATTACTGTATTGTTACAAAATAATCGAAGATATTTGCTTGAATCTTCTA
>LT855411.1:1105796-1225356 GCA_900184765.1 Hymenoscyphus fraxineus
TCTTTGAGCATGTTTTATCTTTTATTTTTCCCGGATATGCAGACCCTGGTGCAAGTATCCATAAAAGAGTCTCACCGATGTGAGAAATTTAGATTGGAAGTACCGAGTTTCCTCCCAGAAAACCTCAAGACACATTTCCCTTTGAGTCCCAATTCAGTTGGTAATCATCTGGTTCAAGTCCAGCCTCAGTTTTCTTCCAAATATCCTCAATTATTCTAGCATGTTTCTCTGACCTTGGCTCGATAGTACACTCGAACGGCTGGGGGATAATTAACCATCCGGGTAACGATTCTGTTGTCGGCTCAATAACATTCCCGTCTTTTCCAATCTTCTTCTTGATGTTGAAAGCCCATAAAATCCGACTGATATTAAGAAACAATGAATTCTCAGCAAGATGGATACCAGGACAAATTCTCCGCCCGGCTCCATAAGCAAAATGATCTCGGGTATTGGGATCAGCGGCATTGACATAGGAAAAAGCCGGAAGTGGATAATCGAGATATCGTTCTGGTCTGAACTCATATGGATTTTCCCACCGCTTGGGATCATATTGTATGGCCCTTTTTCATCTTAGCGAGAGAATTAGAACAACGAGAGGGAAGAATGCATACCACCAGTTCAACATAACCAAGGCTCCCTTTGGAATAAAATACCCATTATACCAATCATCCTCAATAACAGAATGCTGCATGCCAATTTTATTCGGCGGCCTCACCCTTAGCAACTCCTTAATCACCGCGCGAATATATGGCAACTCGTCCTCCCAAGAAGGATATCTATCGCTCCCAACCACACGATCCAGCTCTTCCTGCCCCTTCGTCACAACATCCGGGTACAGAATGGCCATCAAGAGAAAATTGTTCAAAGCAGCAGACGTCGTTTCAGCTCCAGCTTCAACAAGACCACCGCACCCATACGCGCATTGCAGAGTATCCAAACCCAGTTTCTCAGGCTCATTCTCCGCAAATTCCTTCGCGAAACAATCTTTCGCCTTCCCTTCCTGAATCTCCCTTTTTAGCGAGTTCCAGAGTCCCAGGTAGATAGGCGCGTCATGCTCAAAACACTTCCGACCAAAGCTCTTCCATTTCCCAAAAAACACCTCCGGAAACGCAGTTAGCGAAGGAAAAGTATCGACAATCCAAGTCCCCGGCGATGCGAATTGCTGTAAATTATTTATCACCTTATAGATCTGATCCGCCAGCCCATTATTCCAATCCGGGATCCGATGGCCATACGTAACACTGATAATAACACTTGCAGAATACCTCCTATTATGATCATAAAACTGTTCCGGGGTATTCAACAGATCAAAAAGCAACTGTTTGCTCTCTAAATCCTGCACGGGTCTGTACCCCGCACTCTGCGTAACATTCAAGCAAGTATGGCTGATCTTCCGCAAAGCCCGATATTGCGGGCCATAAGGAAGATATAATTGTCTTCGTCCTGCACTTGCTGTTTCGCCCGCTAAAGGTGTGCGAGGACGCGAGGAGTAGATGGCGGATCTCTTGTCCATGAGTTCTTTGACTGCCCGGGGCGAAGAGAGCCAGATGTAGTCTGCACCTCCGATTTTGGTGTAAAATATTTCTCCGTATTTTTGGGTCCAGGAAATTGCTACTTCGCGCACTTTGTCGGGGTCGGCTAGGTCGAAGAAATTACCTATGAAGGGAAGACCGCGAGGACCAGGGGGGAGATACCATCGTCGCTGGTCCGTGAGGATCGTAGGAGTGGTGTAGAGATAAAAAATGAAGAATAGGACGATAGGGCTTATGATAGTCGTGAATATTGCTAGTTGGTACGTCGGAAGGAGGAGGAAGGTTGAGGTTCCCATTTTTCTTTTCGGTGGTTTCGCTGGTAGACGGTATATTTCTAGGTTGGCAGTAGAGTTACCATAATTTGCCTTCGGTGTATACAATTCTATTCTTGTTTTTGGTAGTATTGTGTCCTCTTATACTCCCCCACTTCACGCTGATATCAGATTATCGTTTGGTGATACCATAATATATGCAAGCCCCACACAGCTTCTGTAGCAAACCTTTTCCGAATGCAGAGTAAAGTCTAGAAGGGGTACAGAGAGGGTTAGTTGTCGTTATATAATAGTGAATGATTATTAGCTAGCTCCGAGCGTAGCTGCTCCTTTGGGACTAGCGTGCTCCACTAGCGTACTTTGGCATCTATAAGTACGTAGGCACTTAGCTAGCTACACTTGCTTCGGCATGCAACATCAGAGACTTAGTTATTACCATAGTAATATAGGTCTATGGCATCACCCTTTTATTGACTAATAAGTCAAACCAACATTAGTACTTCCGTAATAAAGCCCCAAAATTCAAGGCAACACATTCAGCCCCATGTTTAGTCAACAAAGTCGGCCATCTGCTAAGACCAGATCCATAAGATGAACTATTGACATGACTTTGCTACTAGTTTGGGCTGATCAACAGGACTCAAGGTTGCAAGAGTTGATCGGGCGAAACATCTTGAGTAATTGTTTTTACTCTATAATCCGAAGGCAGTTTGTTCGAGTCCCTTCTCCTTGACCTGGAAGAACGCCTTGATATTCTCTTTCGTGGTACAATTACAGGTACTCCTAACACTTCAATGGGTTACCTAGACCAGCATAGCCTCAATTAGTTATCGTCTCGTTGGCAAAAAACAATCAGTCATTATAGAACCTACTTTAGTTGGAGCAAACCTTTGCGAGAGCCCCTAAATTGTCACCAAATATACTATTAGATATGTTCTGATTCCCGAAAACTGTTTCATCTAGTCTCCGTGGCTTACAAGCTCACGTATTACCTGTAGCTCGAAAATCTCCCTGAGAACTAACTCAATGGAACTCTCATCAGCGTTGGCCAGAATAGCGAACTATCGACCTCTCTGAATGGGGATTAATTTTACGTATCCGCCGGTACAAAAATAGAATTGAGTGGTATAACTTCAAAGTAGTTTGGAACTTGAATGGGCGAATTATTCCTCAACTTGGGGATTTTTGAATCCCGTTGGGAACATAATATCATTGAAGTGAATTTTGGTCTTCGCAGTTACAGTCAAGCGAAGAAAAAGAAGAACGTGTAAATAACGTTCGACATACTGGATTGACATACTGCTAACGCTTCTTAGGACTAGCCTCAACTCTATGAGTTATTTTGAAGAAATAATCGTAACCATGACGAATTGCTTTTGCTCATGCCTTGGCGAACTTAGTCTTTCACTTGAGAACAGGAGGAAAAGCAAGCTGTCAAACATATAAGATTGCTTTTGATAGCCTGATAGGGCCAGGCCTAGCTTCCAATGATCAACCACACTCGAGGAGGAAAGTTAGAAGGCCCAGAGACATTTCTTAGTCGTTCTCGAGGCTCCAGGCTAGGACTTTCTCACCCCCACGCTACCAGAACATCATTTCCCTGCCTCTGGAAAGGGTCGGGCAAGCCCACAACTTCGACCCGGCTAAACAACATTGAGAGCAGGCCGGTCTACGGAGGTAGGCTCTGTCACCGGCGATAAGCTTAGGAAAGTCTCAGCGATAATCCGTACTTCATCATTTAGGATTTCTGCCTTTCTTTTGGTCCTAACTCCTCCACCATGACCATGAAAATTATTCCCACAGAACCGCACGAGTAATTAGAACGTAGCTCCCGCTCACTCTGTATTTCGTCATGGTTTTAGACTTCGGTGTCGTGCATGCGGGGTACATACATTAGAACCCCTCATCGCGAAAATCTGTCCACAAACAAGCATTGGCACCGGAAGAAATCCCGTGCGCTTCTTCAGTTCGTCTATCCTCTTTGGTAAGTGGTGCCGTGAACGTGTTGTACATAAGAAGGAGACGGGAAGGGATGATTTCTGTTTTCGAGTTCCAACCATTGATACGCGGTCTTTTCTTAGTGTTGTTACTGTCTCCCGTATGCTTTCTTGTGCTTTACGAAATGCGGCCTCATACCTCTTTACATGTGATACTTGCAGCTGGTGTCGCCGTTGACGCGAAAGCATGGGTACCTAATTTCAAGAATTTGGTGGCTTTTGGTGATAGGTGAGGAAGAATATAGGTTGGTCTGTCAGCTTTAAGGCTGACCTTTTCCCCCAAAATAGTTACACAGATGAGAACCGATTAAGCTACTTTTTGGACAACGGAGTTCCACCACCAACGGGGACTCTCCTTCCCCCGAATAATGATACCACGAGTGGGGGATTTACATGGGCTCGGATCGTGTCAACCGACACAGGGACAAAATTGTACAACTACGCCGTCTCTGGGGCGGTCTGTGACAACAAGATTATAAACCGATATCTGAGTGGCATTAAAGGACCGTTCCCAGATGTGGTTTACGAAGTCGACGCGTTCGTGGCGGATGCCAATTTTGTCAACACAACGACCAACAGCAATACGTTATTTACTGATCGACAGTCTGACAACACTGTGTATTCAATCTGGATCGGAACCAACGATTTGGGGGTAAATGGTTTCTTAACTGATAGCTCCTTGAACGGAACAACCATTCCAGATTATGTCGATTGCATTTTCGATAAATTCGATATTCTTTACCAGAATGGTGCTCGATACTTTGTATTGATTAATAATGCACCACTGGAATTATCGCCTCTCTACGGAATGCCAGAGGCTGGAGGTCAAGCAGTTAGTGTCAGATACTGGCCAGAAAAGGCAAGTAGCCATATATATGTTATCCATACTTTCCACCCTCACCACATCTACTAACCTCGCCCAAGCCCTCTAACACCAGCGAAATCAGCGGCAAAATGAAGGAATACACCAAACTCGTCAACGAGGTCTTTAATTACCGCACCCCCTTTGAGATTCTAGTCCAAAAAAGATATCCAGATGCTTCAATCGCGGTATTTGATGTCAACACTTTGATGTCGGATATCTATCACAACCCAACGCAGTACTTTGCTGCTCCAGCCAATGTTACGGGGCAATATGAACTTTGTGAGGATGGGAGCGGGAATCGTTGTGTGAATTCAAATGGGACACTGGATCAGTACTTTTGGCATGATGAGTTGCATCCAGCCTCGCGGACGGACGATGCTATTGCAAAGGAGTTTGCTAAGGTGGTTGAAGGGACGAGTGGATATGCTAAGTATTGGTAGATTTTGACTACAAGTGCCCATGGGGAATTTTAATAGACGTTTTTATATTTGACGGTCTTTTCTGATAGTTGACATGCTATGGCGTGAAGGCTGTGGTCGTTCTAGATTCCAAAATTGTTTGTCTTAAAGTATATCATTAGTGAATTCGTAAATTCTTTACGTAAAGTAATCTGTTTGAATATCCCAAGCCTAACCCTCTCGCGTAATTGAATTGATTGTGCAAGGTTAAAGACACAACACAACGAAAGATTTCCCAATCTTTCTCGCGTACTCGTGAGAAGCTTTTCTTGAGGTAATAGAAATTTCATCCTCGCTCGCTCTTACTCCGGAGGGAACTATGTGCTACCAAAGTGGAGATCGGCTAAGGTTGTCTAGCTCCTGGTGGACAAGAAAAGTGGCAGAGATTCAACTTTTTAACTATTAGCGTAAGTTAATTCCAAGTACTAAAATATTCAGAATATCTAGAACAATTTTCCTTGTTGTGCTATCGTTTTCGATAAATCATTTTAATTGTTCTAAATAGATGATATAATATAGTAGTTTTTAGTTAAGTTAGGATAAGATGAAGAGATCTCTACCACTTATATAATATAATACAGTAGTTTTTAGTTAAGTTAGGATAAGATAAAGAGATCTCTACAGTACCACTTTTCTTGTCCACCGGAAGTCTAGGTATAAGGCGTGATGATCTCGCTTCAATGGCACTTGACTGCACTTGACTGCACTGCATTGCATGCCTTGGACCATCGTCGAGTACAAGTACCGTATCACATTCTTTTCCCCATTTATTAGACACAGGTACTCCGTAGAGAGTGCTGTAACGTCGACCCTTGAAATCGGTACCTACGCGAGCTACGCGAACATGGGCGTACTGGGACCACTCGGCTCTCACGCCAATAGCTCACGCCTCTCTCTCTCCCAATTAGCTTCACGTCATCCCTGTCGCTGCTTGGCACGCCTCTCGCCCCCCGTCACTCCCGTCTCTCACCAAATTAGCGCTGTTGTCCACCACATACTCCGTACCTACGCTGCTGCTGCTACGCCTATGCCTACCACCCTACAGTACACCACAGTCGCATTTCTCTCCCAACCCCCAACCCCCAACCCCAAGCTCGCGGCTGTTGTCTCTCACATTTCCTCGTGCGACTCGGGACGAACCATGCCGATAGGCACCCTCCGAATCTGCCATGTATGATCCGTACGGCTTTCGCAGGGAGACTCCTTCAGCACAACATCAGCACCAACAACAGCCTAGCAGCGGAGGCAGCAGCAGCAGCAGCTTCATCCCCAATGCTGCACCTCTGACATCTCATCACCCCCACCACCCACAGCTCCAGCAACACGCCCAGCATCCTCACCAACCCCTCCAGCAACCAGGTCAACAGGCTCAGGCGCAGGCGCAGGCGCAAGCTCAAGCTCAAGCTCAAGCCCAGCACATGATGTATAGTACGCCCTCTTATGGCGGTCCTGGTCCTCAAAGCTCCCATGCCCCTCCTCATGCCCCCTCACCGGGCCCCCATCAATCTCCTTATGCCGCCTCAGGTCCCTCGAGCATGGGGGGTCAGACTGCAGGCGGTGGAATGGGGATGGGGATGATGCAGAATAACGGTATGGCGCATACGGCTCCGGTCCACGGTATGTAACACACCTTACTGAACGGTTGCGCGCAAGAGTTTACCTGCCAACTGCTACCTCTGCCCTATGCCAATCTGAAGTCGGAGAATTAAGCGTTGCGCTCTTCCTCCGTTGTCCTCCTCTTCCCCTCGGCTCGATCGAGGAACACCAGCGCGATACCCGGTGCTACCGCATCGAAGCAGGCAAGAGCCCGCTAGCAAGAAGTGCCTAGAGGCTCTCCGAAGACAGCAGCATGTTGAGCTTTCCCTCACGTTCATCTACACTTGCCGGCGGCCGCCTGTTGGAGCTTTACGTGCCTGTCGAGCAAGCAAACAAGTGCTGACATGTATTCTCAGCAGTACCAACGGCTTATCAAACACCATATTCCAGCTCCCCCTACGGAGCAAGCATATCAACCTCTTCCCCATCCAATACCCTTCCAGGCTTCATGCCACCAACGTCAAACGCACCATCCTTTCCAATGAACCATTCGAATATGAATATGAATACGAATATGAATATGAACATGAATACCCAACAGCAGCAACACCAACCTCAGCGCATGCAACCTCCCCAAAACACGCCCACTCCAACGCCAGGAGCTAACTCAAGAGGCTCACCATTCGCTCCCATGCCACAAAACTCACCTCCTAATCCTAGTTCGACACCCTCCCATATATCCACACCTCAAAATTCGAATGCTACAAACCAAACGCCCAACAATAATCCGCAATCGCATGGCGGGCCGCAGGCTTCAACGATATTGACACCACAAACCCCAAGTTTTCCACCAGGATCGCAAAATGCCGGAAACACTCTGGCTTCTCCTCTAAGTCCCGGTTCAGAAGTTCGGGAGAAAGACAGGGTTGCAATATTACTGGAGATAAATCGGGAACTTCTGATGGAGTGTATGCACATACAGGGATTACAAGCGGACATGAAAAAAGAGGAGCAAAAGGATAGTAATGGTTCTGCGGATCCTTCGAATTCGGCTGGCCCCGATAAGGAAAAGAACGAGAAATTGAAGGCTTCAGTTACCAGGGAATATGTGGAGTGAGAGGTCCAGAGCCGTATTGATTTAACTTGCAAACTAACAGAACTCAGATGTATGCGACGGCTTCAAGCAAACCTGGCGTATCTTGCCGCAATCGCAGATCGATCACACAAACCCTCTTCACAGATACCTGCCCATCCCGCAATAATGACCGCTCCATCAATCACACCCAAAGCAACAAGTTCCACTCCATCTGGCGCTGCTGATACTGAAACAAAAAAAGAAGACCCCGATGAGAGTAAATCAAAGGAATCCGCGAATGAGAGGATCGATCTTCTGAAGGATCAGTATAAGCAGTTACAAGGACTGTTCCCAGGTGTGGATCCAAAGAAGGAACCCTCGATGCAACCACCAAATCCAGCTGCTAGAGCACAGCAAGCTGCTCAACAACAGCAGCAGCAAGCGTTACAACAAGCGCAGAAGCAGCAAGGTCAACAGCAAGGTCAACAGCAAGGCCCACAGCAAGGCCAGCAGCAGCAGCAGCAGCAGCAGCAGCAGNCATAATCAACAACAACAAATGGCCCAAGCTCAAGCCCAGGCCCAGGCACAAGGCATGCAAGGCATGAATTCACAGCCACCTCGATGAGGTCATCGCATGGCGTTGGTGGGGTTCTTTGGTATCGAGACTGGAAAAAATACGTCTCTTTTGGCTTGGTGTATGGTTTGAATATCCCCCTACCTGGATAAAAAGTAGACCAGAATTGTACTTATAGGATATTGAAATGAAAATTATGTATCAAGTTCCAAGGAGGTTATATATAGTTCTAATCCTTTGGGATAATTGGAGGGATGGGCTTTGAGTTCTTCAGATAACTATTGTATGATGTGTCTTTAAGTCAGAAGTTCCTTGGACTGGTAACGAGAGATGACGGGCAGATTCGGCTATATTTGTACGACGCACGCAATTCCTTGACTAGGGGTGAGAGTATAAATATGGGTTTTAAGGAATGTCTTTCAGATTTCTATTTATGGTAGCTCATACGCAGTAGTTTTTGGCTGCTCCGCGGTCGAGAAGAAAGGTGGTAGTATTCTCGTTATTCTTTTATCATTAAATAATTCAAAGTAATTTGAGTAACTGACCTATATTAAATAGTCACTTTAAATGTAAAAGGTTGGGATAAGAACACAATAAGACTATACTGCCGAGGCTTTTGTTTTTGAAACAATCATGCTGACTCACTCAAGCTTGTTCTTATTGTGCTGGCCAACCACCTTCAAACATCCCCCAAACATTACAGTAAGCTATTGTACTCGATTCCAACGTAAACCTTCCATAGTATTCAAATCAATGTTCATCTCATATTATCATTTGAGTCACCCCAGAGACCTCTTATAACACACCCGACGACATTCTGGTGCTTCAATTACCCCACCATCCGTCCCGTACAGTATAGTACCGTATTCAAAACCAAGCCTTGGAGACCTTGGTTTTTACCGCACGATCCGGTGCTCACAAAATCCACTTACCACTGACATATCCAACCTTTTCTAGTCTGACATCTCTGTGAGGCAACCAATCTGTATATGAGTGCCATGGTTCAGCCTCAAAGTTCCAGAACACCTCGTCATCGACGTCCGAGATACGAGGGAGAAGATGTTTCACCAACGACCTCTCGGGAACTGAGGGGATTCTACGCTTATGGACTCGCGGCTGAGATATTTGCTGTGTGTGGTGTTGGTATGTTTATATTTTCGCTTTTCCCCAAGGAATATATGGCTGACTACTGGGTCAAGGGTCCTTTTTGCCAGTGACATTGGAGCAATTAGCTCGGGAACGTGGGGTCCTTTGGTCCGATAGGACGACGTCGTGTATGCAAAAGGTTGTTAATAATGCCACCGAAATTGCTGTGAATTCTTCATCGGCTGTGCTTGCGAGGGCCGACAAGGATAAGAATAATCAATGTATTGTGTCGGTCTTTGGAACTGAAGTTACGACGTCGAGTTTTGCCATGTATACTTTCTCTATGGCTGTTTTTGTGCAAGCTTTGGCTTTGATATCGTTCAGTTCGGTAGCGGATTATGGTAAGTAGTTCCTTGTCATGGAGGGAAAACCCGTGTTAATTTGCAAAAGGATCCTATAGAAAGAAATTACTTCTGGGGTTTGGATTTACTGGCGCCACTACGTCTATGTTATTCATCTTTGTGGTTCCTCAAATCTTCTTAGTAGGACCGTTACTAGTCATCATTGGAGTAACATGTCTCGGCTCTTCCTTTGTTGTTCTCAACTCTTTTCTGCCAGTTCTTGTAGCAAACCACCCAGAAGTTCAACATACAGAGAGCGACGCATATACGATACCTTTACAGCCAATTTCTCGCATAGCACAAGAGCAAGATTTAGATTCGGATATCAAAGTTTTAGATTCTCCTTCTTTACGTGTATCAAACAAAATCTCCTCAAAAGGAGTCGGGATTGGATACATGGCAGCAGTATGCGTACAAATACTTTCAATCCTCCTACTCTTTGTCCTATCCAAGAACAAAAGTATATCCTCGACTCTTCCACTTCGTCTCGTTCTATTCATGGTGGGAGTCTTCTGGTTCGGCTTTACAATACCAGCTTCTACCTGGCTTCGTTCTCGTCCCGGTCCACCACTCCCCTCCCGCACAACCTCGACCTCTCGAATACAGGGAATATACAGATACACACTCTTCGCATGGAAATCCCTATTCCAAACGGTCAAATCAGCATTCAAACTGCGCCAGATCGTTCTCTTCCTCATCGCCTGGTTTCTCCTCTCCGACGCCATAGCAACCGTATCCGGAACAGCCATCCTCTTCGCAAGAACCGAATTAAAACTAGGAACCGTAGCGGTGGCATGTCTCTCCATAACCGCCACCGTCTCTGGGATCGCAGGGGCGTTCCTCTGGCCCATGATATCGAGGAGATTCAACCTCCCGACTAAAAACGTGATTATCGCCTGCATCATAGCGATGGAGATTATCCCGCTCTACGGACTCCTCGGGTTCATCCCCTTCATCCAAGACCTTGGGGTGGGTGGTATCCAACGTCCCTGGGAGATCTTTCCACTAGGAGTCGTGCATGGGTTTGTGATGGGTGGGATATCGAGTTACTGCCGTGCCTTTTATGGCCGTTTGATACCGAGCGGACGGGAGGCGGCGTTCTATGCGCTGTATGCGGTTACGGATAAGGGGAGTAGCGCGATTGGACCGGCGGTTGTGGGGGTTATTGTTGATAGGACGGGGACTATTAGGGGGGCTTTTGTGTTCTTGGCTATTTTGGTGCTTTTGCCTGTTCCGTTGGTGTGGGCTATTGATGTTGAGAAGGGAGTTGAGGATGCGGAGAGGATGGCGGGTGGGAATGGGAAGAGGGATTCGGGCGAGGGGGAAAGTAGCTTGGGAAGTGATGAGGAATGGGATGGGAGTGGAGATGAAGATGAGAGGTTGATGACGGGACATACTTAGACTTGATAATACAGTATTGTTGAAAAAGAAAACGTTCTTGAGGATATCCTCGGCTGTTATTTTTTATGCTGCTAAGATCGGAGGGGTTGAGTATGAGGTAGTGGATGGATCCCGAATCAACATTAGGTTCTGCTTTATTATTTCTGGCGGTTTTTGACAGACCTGATAATGCGGATGATTTGCAGCGAGATGTTATGCAAAGTCGCCCATTTGGTTTGCAGGGTGATTTAGAGAGTTTGAACCCAATTCTTGAGGTGCCGCCGGTGACGAGAGATATGACCCTTTCTTGAGAAGGGAACGAGTCTTCTATGATGTAGGAGAAGGAGGCAACTTCTTGGGCCGTGTGTTTGCCATTTCGAAATAAGCTGGAACGAGGTTGCGCTCACTCGCTTAGAGTTGTACGAGGCAGTAGTTTGGAGAACCAGAGAGAAAAGGGTTCTCAATAGACCCGAGAAGAGAATTTACTGAGCATGTTTCAGTATCGACATAGCTTGAATACTCCATGTAGAACTTGGCCATTTTACCAACTTCCGCCCAATCGACTGATATATACGTGAGCTTCGTCACACCATACCAGCAGATTGTATTTTTCGAGTCTTACTAATTGCCAAAACGAAACTTTCTAAAATATAACTAGGATCATGTGAAGTCATACACGTACATACAAATAATCATTGTCAGAAAATGCTTCGGAACAAACTCCCCGACTCTATTCTCAATTGCCCCTAGTCCGGTCAGCAAGTTGCATGACAGGGGCGAGTGTGTCAGACCCACTTCAACGAATCGGAGGGTCAGCCAGTTGCAGATTATAAACTCAGTCTTCCCCCTCCAATCCATTTCAACCAAATTGCTTAAACCGATCCTGAAATGGCCAATTTACCAATGGATGGGGTAAACATTCCCGAAACCTCGCGTATTGTAGTGAGAGGTATGTTAAATGGGAAGAATTTACGCAACCTAGAAGAGGATTGGACAGGGAAAAGTAGCACTGCGGAGAGAAGAAAACTACAAAATAGACTAAACCAAAGCGCGCAGAACAAGAAACGTATAGATGAAGAGCTAACTCTCGAATAGGAAGACGTCGAGCGCAAGCTAAAGCGTTGCACTTAGCGGCTCAAGAACCTCCCTTGCAAACACCCCCTCAAAATAAGCGAACCGAAGATACTGCCATTTTTCCCATTCCAGAACAAGAACCCGTCTGTCAAGTACTATCCACGCATCCCTATCAAAAAGTAGAACAATGCATCCACCCCGTTCAATGGGAACTCATCCGGCAAGCATCAAATGCTACACCCTACTCAACTTACAAAACATTCGACACCTACACACAATTCAGCACGCACAACGAACCTATTCATCGTCCTCCCCTTCCAATCGATCACTTTCTTCTGCCTCTAATGCACTTTAACCTCATCCGAGCTCTTTTTCAAAACATCCACCTCTTGGGCCTCGACCCCAAATCAATGAGCCAAGATATCCTCTCACCCTTCTGCCTCCAGAATCCAACCCGTAGACCACATCTTACCTCCCTCCTTCCCCCAGACTTACAACCTACTACGACACAAAGACTCGTTCCTCATCATCCGGAACTTGATATCCTCCCTTTTCCCGAAATAAGAGATGCATTTATCCTCTCTCAATCCAAGTACGACGAGTTCGAACTCTGCCATGATCTCATTTTTGGTGTGGAGAGAAGTTCGTTTGAAGGGGGTGGAGCTGTTATCGGTGATGGTACGGGATTGAGGGTGTGGAGTGATCCGTGGTGCGCGGGGAGTTGGGAGGTTGAGGAGGGGTTTGCGAGGAAGTATTGGGAGTTGATGTGTGAGGAGCTTTTGAGGAGTACGAATATGTGGAGGGAGATGAGGGGGGAGGAACCGTTGGGTTTTGGGCTGGGGAATGGATGGGTTCTGAGGATTGTTGAGGTATGAGGCTTCTATTCCTGGTTGAGAAAAGAAAGTAGAGGAAATTGCATTTCTTTATCTTGCGTGAGTTGGTTTAATGTATTCAATTATTTCATGTAGTTTAGAACAATAAATTTCATTATCCCAGTATTTGAACAGTCAATTGTTTTAATCTTTTTAATAAGTAGAGTAGGAAAATAAAGCCCACAATAAGTCACGCTGGTCCCCCAAAGGGTTCCCTACCACTTGTCTTGTCCTCTAGGTGGTAAGGACTTTTAATGTAAAGTGATCATTGTAATACAAGTAACTCATTCTAAATTACTCACAGTTTCTAAAAGATAGGTAAGCTTAGATACACATAAATACATCTGTACTTGTTTTTCTCAGCGAGATGCTATGATATCTGCACTAATCTTCTCCGCTAATCCATAAACAGTCGAAACTGGATGCCCAGGAGGTAAGAGAGCAAAAGCAGAAGCATCTACTACTCTCAACCCATTGACGCCAATAACCCTGCCTTTCGAATCCACCACCGCCGTGCGATCGGTTGCTCTTCCCATCCGACAAGTGCATGCCGCATGCCAATTCATGAATAGGTTGTTGCGAATATATTCATTCAACGCCGCATCATCATCGATGCCGACAAGTGGACCGGGAGCCGTTTCGTTGCCGATGAGAATCGGTTGCATAGCAGCAGAAGAAATGATCGCTCGTCCTCTCTTTAGAGCCTGCAAGGCGAGTTCTTTATCTGTTTGGGAGGTAAGCCAGTTTGGGTTGATGACTGGGGGGTCCAGCATGGAGTTTGATTGTAAAGTGACTGTCCCCCGGGATGTTGGGCTGACGGGAATGATTATAAAGGATCCATAGCCATTGTAATCTCCCTCGACACCAGACATCCTCACGGAAGCAATTTCGTATTCGATCTCTGGCCAATCTGCTGGATACGTTGAAAGCTGCGTGATTGTTGTATTGGAAAGACTGGAACGGTATGGTTCCGGGAGCTTTTCCCAACCGATGTAGTCTGCTCCGTAAGTTCCATACATCGAGCTTAAGTTGCTGCGAAAAAGTTGTTTTTGTTGCTCGGCAAAAGTCAAATTGGCAAGAGTGTTGAATCCATCAACGCCGACTTTCCAGGTCACTTCAATGTCGATGTGATCCCACATATTTTGCCCAACTCCTGGGCGGTCTGCGATGACAGTAATGTTTTGCTGTGCGAGAGTTTGTGCTGGCCCCACGCCCGATACCATCAGCAGTTGAGGCGATTGGAATGCGCCAGCGCTAGAGACAATCTCCTTTCTTGCAGTTAAGAAGTATTCTTTTGCCCCTGTTTTGACCTTCACTGAAGTTGCTGTCTTGTTGTTCGAGAACATGATTTGCAAACCCCAGGTATGAGTGTAAACTACCAGATTTGTGCGATTACTGGCAAAAGCCTGTTGAAGATACGAAGTCTCTGATGATTCTCTCTGATTTGAACCTGGCATCAATGCAGCAGGAGCGTATTGAGAACCAAGAAGCTCCCCGCCACTGAAACCAGAGACATTTCTAAAACCCAAGGAACTGAATGCTCTCTGTACCCAGCTCGTAAATGGTAGAGCGTAGTTGGGGTATGTAACGTGAACTGGGCCTCCGTTAAACTGTGAAGAAATGTTGGATGGTATAGGCACTGTTGCATTTGCAGCCCTAAGAGTGGTGTTCGCTGCTGTGTAATTTGTACCCTTGGCAAAGAATGGTAGCCAATTATCAAATTGATATGAAGCATCGCCTACGAGGCCTGCCCATTGCTGGTAACAACCTCGAGTCCCACGGTTGTACTATGGAGTTCAAGTCAGCATTTATTGAGCTTGGAAAGTAGAACTATCGGGCACAAAGAACTGCCAAGGTGAAACTTCCAAATCGGAAATTCCTGATTCCTGAATGAGTAGTAGTGGAAATGCATACAATATTTGCATTCAACGCCGAGGAACCACCAAGTGTTTTCCCCCTAGCATAATGAAGTGACCGATTATTTGCTCCCGCCTGAGGTGTTGTAATAAATCCCCAATCAACTGTCGGATTTGCATTTGGATCGTTAAGGGCTGCAAATTCTGGATTATAAGCTGGAACAACACTTTGGTTACCGTTTTCGATCTGATAGAAGCCGCCTGCCTCAACGACCGCAACAGTGTAAGAAGGATCTTCAGCCAGTCTCATGGCAACGGCAAGACCTGCGGTGCCTCCCCCAACGACAACATAATCGAAAGTGGCATTCTCGAAAGTTCTTGCGAATGATTCTCCGGTGCCTGGATTGAAGGTATCACTGGCTGCTAAGAGATGGATGGAATTGAAAAGTAAAAAAGAATACAAAAGAGAGGGCATTTTGAATTGGGATATGACCTTTCATATGCAATAACTCAAGATACCCAATGCTATGATGTTGTAAATGTGAAATGAAAACGACATCTATGTTTATGTTTTGATGTAGCTGTAAAGTACATCATGACGTCTTCCGTTTCTATGGCTGAACGACGCTTTAGACCAACCACCAAGTCGAGCATTTTGTGGGGTTGAGATTTATTTCAATTCTGTTCGGGAGTGGGATTGACTAGTTCTGAGACTATTCGCGATTTGGTGTAGTTGCTAGGGCTGTCAATAGTCTTGATCAACAACGTTCACTAATCACTATTATTAGGATGAAATAAAAACCCCGCATTTCACTCTCACCTCGGCCAATCCCAAGAGAATTCATAATCCCCACTCCACCAATTAATAAACGAGATATGCATCTGCGGCCACGCACCCGCAATGCGGGCATATAAACCCCTGATGAAAAGACGTGCATGGCTGAATAAACCTCGCTTGCTGACTATGGTCCAAGCATCTATCCAATCGAAAGGTTGTGATTGTTTGTAATCATTGTTGAAGCGTGAAATTGGAACACTGGTAAAGAACGTGCATGCCGAGGTGGAATGGAGAAATGAGGACGGTTATCTGGTATAAGTATGGATAATTCTGCTTCCAACTGTTAGTGGGTTTTGAGAGTATCCTCTAAATTCAAGAAGACTTCCTTACACTATACTATTTCAATTACGCTAGAATATATTACTTTATTCGTTCGGGGCTTCAGTCCAAGACAGCAAAACAGCATCATGCCAGCCAATTTAACCGTCCTCGTTGTAGGTGGAACGGGAGCTCAAGGGGCTGCAGTTGTAGAAGGTAACCAACCTCTCTTCACCACAAGAACATGGCGAATGCTAACATCATCCCCAGAACTTGCTAAGAGCCCATCATATGCAATCAAAATCCTCACCCGAAGTGCCACATCAAGTACAGCAACCAGACTTTCTAATTTGCCAAACGTGACACTCTTCGAAGGATCTGCCCACCACGAACCAGACATCCACCAAGCACTAGAAGGCGTTGACATCGTCTACTGTAATACCAACGGTTTTGCCATTGGTGAAAAAGCAGAGATATATTGGGGAATTAGGTTCTTTGAATTGTCTCGTGAACATAACGTGAAACAGTTTGTCTCAGCTCAGGTTTTCTTTCCAGTGTATTCACTAATTTTTGGAATATAGCTTTATATGGGGTTCCATCCAATCAGCATATGAAACCAGTGGATATCAAGCCCGGTTCAGAACAGGTCATTTCGACGGAAAGCAGAAAGTTGCGAACTGGATCACTACTCAAGCGACTACTCCAATGGCATGGAGTATTTTGACATCATGCATGTATGTCGAAATGCTCAATGAGCTTCTGGCTCCCTTCCCAGAAAAGGACGAATCCGGGGAGGAAGTCATGGTCTTTAAAGCACCCGTCGGGTCTGGTGCGCCTCCCATGATTTATCTCGCAGACTTGGGAAGGTATGCACGCTGGCTAATTGAGAACCCGGAACGTTCAAACGGAATGAACCTCAAAATTGCCACTGAACATCTTGGGTATGAAGATCTAGCGAGAACTTACACCGAAATTACAGGCCGCAGAGCAATATTCCGAGATGTCACACTTGATGAATATTTCGATTCCGGACTATTCCCCACGCCTGACGAAAAGGTTGGCCATTCGGCAGAGAAGGATGATGAAACTCTTCAGACTTATCGTCAAAACTTCACGGGATTTTGGAATACGTGGAAGGAGGATGTCGTTGTTAGGGATATGAAGCTGCTGGATGAGATCATGCCGGATAGGGTGAAGAGTATTGGAGATTGGATGAAGCTGTCTGGTTATACCGGTGAGAGAAGCTCGGTCTTGAAGGACTATCGTGATGCTACCATGCCGAAGCCTGGGAATGGTTAGATTGGCAACTACTTCACGCGGGAAGAGGTTTCTTATTTATGAAATGGGGAAATACTGTAAAGTTTATAACCTTGAGCCATTTTTTTTACCTCTTGGCTATCAAGATCAATTGCTCTGAATCGTCCAATGCAACCTTTTCCCAGTATCCTTCCTGGTGCTTCAAGCTAACTGAAACGAACTCGAGAGAGTTATATATTGCTGGTTTTGCTCAGCTATCGTAAGCAGGTTGGGTTGGGACTCGTGATAAAGTACTACGAAGCAATCGAGGCGACGAACGGCGGCAACATGTATATTGGATCCCCTCTTTTGGTCCTAAATAGGGAACTTTTCGGATTTCTCGTTACCATTGGTGAGGTTTTCGTCTGACACGAATAATCTCATGTTGTCATTGCGTAGAATCCCTGCAAATGAGCTTGGCCAGGATCACGGGTCAACCGGAAACCTGAGTCGTCAAAGTATCTCCAATCTTTCTTAGTGCACAACAACAACCACCATCACGGCATCCTCCTCACCCAGACGCACCCACGGAGACCGTAAATCCTCTCTTCTGCTCAAAGTTCTACGCAGCATTCTCGTGGCCGGGGCGCAGCGTCGAGTCTAGTAGTCCAAGTTGGATTCGCAACTGTAACGGTGCCGAGGGTGCCATCGGCGTTAAGGAGTACTGTACATCTTTCAGTAGATCCTATCTCGCTGACTCTTGACCACGCCAATATTCTTCAGTCAATCACTTAGTACATTCACTACAATACATCGCAAATGGCATCGAGGATCTGAATCCTCACTTACCACTATTTAATACACTCGTTTTTTGCAAAATATAATGCTGAAAAGTAGGACCTTTCTTTCCGACCTTTTGAAGCATGGCGCGTTTGGGGAACGATAATGCGAAAACTGGCACCAATATAAACCGGATTATCCCTTTCAATCGGACGACTCCTTCTATGGATCCTACCACGAGCGAACAGCAGAGTCTCGAGGAGAAAGAATCCTCTCCAGATGAGGCAAATCTTGGCCCAAGCCGTAGAGTAATTATCTCGCCGCTTCGACGAATTCAACGGGGCCTTGTACGAACTTCAAAACTGGTCACCAAAAACCCCGTGGTTCTCAAGATCCTTGGACAAAGTCAATTGCCACCAACAAAAGATGGTCGAAAAATTGATTTGGATGCCTCGAGAAACATCCCTCTCATCGATGAAAGAACCAAAAAAGAATATATCAACAATGCCATTCGCTCCAGTCGCTACACTCTATTAACGTTCATTCCACATCAACTATGGTTTCAGTTTTCTAAAATTCCAAATTTATACTTTTTAGTTACTGGAGTTATTCAATTGATCCCCGGCCTCAGTACTACTGGAACCTACACGACAATCTTACCTCTGGCCTTCTTCTTGCTATTTACAGTTGCAAGAGAGGGATATGATGATTTTCGTCGTTATCAATTGGACAAGGAGGAGAATGGGAGAGTCGTTCGTGTTCTTTACGGATTTCGACATGGCTCGACTGGAGGTCACTTCATAACGTCATGGCTTGATAGACTGAAGTCGAGCGGAGCGAGTTTGAAAAATAGGTTGGCGAGCCAAAAATTCATGAAAAGGCTTCCCTTCAAATTTGAAGAGGAGCTTATTCAGGCTCCAGCTACCGAATCCAATCCCTGGTTCAAAGTCAAGTGGATTCATGTTAAAGTTGGTGATATTATTGAACTTGATCGGGATGAGCAAGTTCCTGCAGACATGATTCTGTTACATGCGGACGGCAGAGAGGGGGTCGCCTACGTCGAAACCATGGCTCTAGATGGTGAAACTAACCTCAAAAGCCGCCATTCTCTTCATCAATTGAAATGCAATAACCTAGACGCCCTCTCGAAATCCCGAGCTCATTTTGTGGTGGAAGATCCAAATCCCGATCTATACGGATTTAGTGGAAAGGCTTCTCTGGGTGATGTGACACTCCCACTTACCCTGAGCAATGTTATTCTTCGGGGATGTATCATCCGAAATACTACGCGTGTTTTCGGCATGGTCATCAATACTGGCGAAGAGTGCAAAATCCGAATGAATGCAAATAAGAATCCCGCGGCCAAATCACCCGCAATTCAGTCTATGACCAACAAAATTGTCATTCTCCTGGCATTGTTTGTAATCATCCTCGCTTCAGGTTGTACGGTTGGCTATGTGATCTGGGACCGTACTTTCCAAAAGAAAACTTGGTACTTGGCTAATTCCGGGCTACCGCTGCACGAAATCTGGATCGCATTCGCTATCATGTTTAATAACCTGATCCCACTTGCTTTATATGTCAGTCTTGAGCTTATCAAGCTTGCCCAATTCATTCTTCTCGCAGATATTGAGATGTATGATGAGGCGTCAAATACTCCTATGGTATCGAATACGCAGAATATATATGAAGACCTTGGGCAGGTGAACTACATACTCTCAGACAAAACTGGAACTTTGACAGAGAATGTCATGCAACTTAGGAAGATGACCATCGGAGGCGTTGAATGGAAGCACAGTAGCGAAAGCATAAGGGGAAAAACTACCGAGAAGATAATAACGAAGAATGGAAGCGTGCAACATGAGATGAGAGACATTATCGAAGACATTTCCACGAATACTTCGGACGGCCTTAGCACTCCGAGGATAACTATCGAGGTGCCAATTTCCAAAACTACTGAAGAGACCATTCAGGTCGGAACCTTACATGAGGATTCCTCCGATGACATTGTCAAATATTTGCAGCAAAACACTTCGACTCCTCTGGCATTAAAACTTCACTTTTTCATTCTTTCCTTGGCAATCTGTCATACCTGCTTCCCAGAAGGCGAAAATAGCGGGAAATCCGGATTCCAAGCTGCTTCTCCAGACGAACTTGCATTAGTAGAGGCAGCTCAGGATTTGGGATACCTACTCATCGACAGGAAAACTTATTCGATAACTATTTTAAAGTCTCCGTTTGGCACAAATCCAGGTGATCGCCAAACCTACGAAGTTCTGAACACTATCGAATTTAGCAGTAAGCGAAAAAGAATGTCCATCGTTGTTAGGTTTCCAGATGGGAGGATTTGCCTCTTCTGCAAAGGAGCAGATTCAGTTCTTCTACCAAGATTCCGAAGTGGCTTCATGGCACAAGAAACGGCATCACTCGTCCAAAAACGGCATTCGGAGCGTGTGAGTGTGGAAGTCGAAGAGGCTTTAGCACGAAAAAGCATGGAAGTTGAGTCACGGAAAAGTTTTCAGCGCTCGAGTTTCCAAGTATCCCGCTCGAGTTTAACTATCGCCAGACCTGGACCACCTAAAAGGACCAATAGCAGCAGCTATTATGGACGAAGAAGTATGAGTATTATTGAGCCTGATCTCGGAATGAAAACACCAGGAGCTACAAATGGAGGAGCCCCTAGAAGATCGATGGGAAGCTTCGCAAACGCCTTGGCAGTTCCACCTGGACAAGGTGATTACTTCCAATATGCTGCACATGATCCCCATGATGAAGCCAGTACACTCGAACGGTGTCTCGAGCATATCGATAATTTTGCTTCAGAAGGCTTACGTACACTCGTCTACGGATATCGCTTCCTTGAGGAAGAAGAGTATTTGTCCTGGGAAAAACAACATCGCGAAGCCACAACCAGCTTAACGAACCGTCAAGAATTGATTGAATCAGCTGCCGAAGAACTCGAAAAGAATCTTGATCTAGCTGGGGCAACTGGAATTGAAGATAAGCTTCAAGAAGGCGTTCCTGAGACCGTTGAAAAATTGCAACAAGCAGATATCAAGATCTGGATGCTAACAGGAGACAAGCGAGAAACAGCAATCAACATCGCCCACTCAGCTCAACTATGCAAATCTTACTCTGAAATCGTGATCCTAGATGGAAGCGACAAGGAAGAAACCCTCGTCTCAAAGATGTCCGACACCATCTTGAAACTCACTGCCGGTCGCATCGCCCATTCCGTCATAGTAATCGATGGCCAAACCCTGATAGAGGTTGAAGCGAACGAGACTTTAAACGCACAGTTCTACTCCCTCCTCCTACAAGTCGACTCAGTAATCTGCTGTCGTGCTTCTCCCTCCCAGAAAGCAGCCATGGTTAAACGAATCCGAATCCTCTCTCCCAAGTCCATTACTCTAGCCATTGGCGATGGCGGAAATGATATCGCCATGATTCAAAAGGCCCACGTGGGAATCGGAATTTCTGGCAAAGAAGGACTGCAAGCTGCTCGCGTGGCAGATTACTCGATTGCACAATTCCGATTCTTGCAGCGTCTCTTGTTGGTACATGGTCATTGGCTGTACATGCGGACTGCTAAATTCATCCTCCTGACTTTCTGGAAGGAAATGTTATTCTATGTTGTGCAATTGCTCTACCAACGTTGGAATGGATATACCGGTACCTCTCTTTTCGAGTCCTGGAGTTTAGCGGTCTGGAATACCCTCTTTACATCATTGCCGGTTATGATACCAGGGATCTTTGAACAGGACCTGCCAGCGGAAACTCTACTTGCTGTTCCGGAACTGTACTCTTATGGACAGCGGAATCAAGGATTCAACATCAGGAAATATTGGTGGTGGATGTTCATGGGTATCTCTGAGGGGGTAGGGATCTATTTCCTAATCTACGCACTCTATGGGAGACATGAGATGGGCGACCAGGGGTTATTTGCTCTAGGCAACTTGGCGTTCAGTGTTTGTGTTGTTTTCATCAATGTAAAACTCTTGTATGTATTCCCTTCCTCCATCTCGTCCCCCTTCTCGGCTCGATCTCCACTAATATTTCATCTTCACAGAATCCTGGACTATCAATATCTAACCTGGATTCCCATCTTCTCGGCTCTCCTTACCATCGCTGGCTGGTGGGTATGGAACCTCTTCCTCTCAGCCGCATATAGCAATGCACCGGGTGTGTATAGCGTACACTCGGCTTTCATCGAGCACTTTGATTTGGCGTGGTGGTGTGTTTTCATTGTTGTATATATGGTTTGCATGGTTGTGGAGTTGTATGTTGGGAGTGTAGAGAGACTGTGGGATGATTTTGGTGGTTGGTCGGGGATTAAGAAGATATGGAGGGAGCGAGGAGAGGACGGAAATGGGATTGGATCGAGAATTGGATTGAAGTTGAGGTTCTGGAAGGGGAGGAAAGAGGCTTGAATAAGAGGGGGGCGTTGGATGTGATGGATGTGTATATATGTTCATGGGTATATACGGTATATATGTTTGGGATAGAATAATTCTTAATAGGTCGATAGAGATAAAGTACGTTGAGTTTCACATCACTGGGCCTCCTTCCCTTGCGTCAACTTGACCTCAAAACTAGAACAAGTCTCACGCTACCCGAGATCAAGGGGACACCCCCTCCGCCCTCTGAAAAGCTATCTACAAGAATACTATACACTGAAATAAAACAAAATAAGAAAATCACCAACCCCTCTTCTCCTAAGGGTCCTGGTAAGTCGGAAAAGAACAAGACTTTTAGTCTTCCTGACTCTTCCAAGATCGTGTGACGAAAACTCGAAATCTACTAGATACTTGATAAGAACATAACGCTTTATTACGCATACTTCGTTTATGTATACTCTTCGAGAACCAGGTAGGGGTAGTAAGACCTCGCAACACAATTTGTAAGATCCTATACAAGATTAAGAAGCCCTTCATTTTTTAGATTTAGCGATGTCGTGTAAACCCAAAGAATAATACATTGAATTATTCGTGAAGATTCCAGTACCGTAACAAGATTAATAGAACGGTCATCAATCCAAAAAACATCAGAACAACCATCCGAAGGAATCCACATCAAGCCCAACCCCCTCATCCAAAAATCGTCCCCCCACCCCTCTCCTCCATAACATCCNAAAACTCCTGAAACCTGGTCGTCACGAAGCTCCTCGCATCCGCAATATCGATCTCGCGACTAGTTATGGAGTTGAACATGCCAGTTTGCGCCGCTGAAAAGGGGTCCGGTGAGAAGGCGTTGTGGGTGGTGAAGACTAGTTCTGAAGCGACCGTGATGAAGAGGATGGGTTGGAGACAGCGGGTTCCGGAGGTGATGGGGATTTGTTTTAGGAGGGAGATGGTGTGGAGGGCTAGGGGGAGGAGGAAGTCGGTTGGTGCCTGGTGGTGGGTTTGAGGGAGGAATTTGAAGTGTGGCTCTTGTTGAGAAAAGAGAAAGTCAGACGAAGAGAAATTGTTCATTGAGTCGCTGCTAGGAACGCGAAGCTGCAAAATCGACGGGAAAACTCGATAGATTTGGAGCAGGGCAGCGCAACGAAAGGCCTCGGCTAGGAGGATGTAATGGTCGAGAGGTGTGTTTTCATCTCCAGCGTCGACGAGCGAGGCTTGAGGTGGTGCTTCGAAGGCTAGGAGTTCTTCCTCCAGGATCTTTGCTGTTTCGAGGGTTTGTGTCTGTGAATCTGGAAGCCTCAAATCCAATTCGAATGAGAAATCCAAGTTTAGGAAGTCGAGAGATGCTGCGTCTTGAGCTATGTTCTTTTTGTGGTATCGTATTAAGCGACCCACCTGAGCAAACAGCTTCTGTGCTCTTGGTGCAACCCCTGTCCAAGGATGGGGAAATATCTTTTCTTGGTGACTTGAATCAGGCGGGAAAGACGGTGATATGGCCTCAGGGGAAGTGTTGAATTGAAACCCAGGAAGTTCAACACCTTCCGTATGGTCGTCAACAAAACCTGCAAGCATATCCCAATACAAAATACACTCTTCGAAGAACTTGTTTTGCCGTTGTTCTCTAATTCCTACGTCACTCCCCTGCTTTTCAATTCTTCGTCTATTCAATCGCTTAGCATTCCGTAAATGCATAAGCCCAAGATCTTTCGGATTATGCCAAGCAGTAGTCTGGCCAACCAGAAGTACCGTCAAAAGTGACTTATCCAAGTTCTCTTCTCCGTCAGCCTGGGTTTGATACAGACATCGATAAGTCTCTCGCTGCATTTGTATTCCAACTTGGCTCATTCGAGGGAAGTGATTTGCAAGATATGCAGCAGCCATGCTCTGGATGGCGTAATATATTGGTGCTGAGCCGTCCCATAGTCTACCGATGGTAGATCTGAATGGGTTGAGAGTTCCATCAAAACAGGAAAATATCCGACAAACGTAGTTGAAATAATACTCGACAAGCATTGTGGGGAGATGGAGAAGAAATTCAGGTACGGTTGATCGGTGGAGCTGTTGTCGTATGGCTGACAGACTGTCGGTAAGCTGGCTGGAACTAGATTGCTTTTCTGAAAGGACAGCAGGCGGAGAGGGGATTTCTTCACAAGGCAAAGGGGTTTCCGGGATAAGCACAGGTTCATCAACGGATTCATCTTTCTCTCTTTCCGGTATAACAGATTCTTGCCGATGTTCCTGTATTGCTGTAGGACGTATTTGCGAGATATTAGCCCTAGGATCCAGCAACTTCTCGTGTTTCGTCGACCAGATAAGCGGTTTAGCCTTATAACCAGGACAAGGAAGATTTTTCTTATAGCACTGAACACATTCCGGCTTCTTCTCATCACATTTTAGCTAAGCCATATATAGTCAGTTGCAGTTTCAGGAAGTAAGATAAGGAGCCCCTGTTTTTAAATCACTCACTCGTTTAGCCTTGCATCTCAAGCATCCGTTCCGAGACTTGGGCGCCCGTCTCGGGTTCAGAACTGCTGCGGTACTTTTGGAAACAATCTGCTCGCGTTGCGAAGATACCGGACCCGCGTTTGTGCTCATCATGAAACTTAAGTTGTTGAACTCATCAAAAGTGGGGTGTATTTGAAGGCGTGGTGAACCAACTTTACTGCTTTTTCCGACGGTGTAAGGGATGATATTCTAAATCGGCCCTCTCATGCTTCATTGAGAATTTGGATTCAGAGTAAAATGGAGCTCCAACAACAGTATCAACAACGTTGAGGTGGGGGGCGATGGGGTTTGTATCAAAGATGCTTTCATTGCTTGGCTGCCGTATATGTACGTAAGTGGGGCACTAAATCTGGGGAAAGGTCCTGCTCCGCGTATAAACATGTTTTATGGTTATTCAGATATAAACATTACTACTCGAGTAGGTGGAAGTGACAACTAATATATCAGTACAGCAGCGCGAGCACCAAAGGCTTCTTTCAGAAATTGATTACTTGATTCTTTGATTGTTTTATTCGTCAATGTATGTTACACCTCATCATGCTGTCCGCATATTGCCATATGTTAAACGCCGACGCTTGCTATCCATAACAGAGAATACCCAGGGTATCATAGCCAAATAATGATTCATCCATAATCATCTTCTTCTTTCCAGATTTCACCAGCCCCCACCACTCCCTACCAAATAATACAGGATCAACGACTTCCTCCCTTAGTCATCCCTTCTATCGAATTCCCTCGAACTCCGCTCTCATCTTCATTCTTTCTCTTATAACCACATAGTCTTTCATAACCTTCTCATGCAACTCTCTTGCGTTATGCCAGTGCTTGTCGACAACTGCATCGACTCTCAAAGCTTCCCTATAATTTTCGATCTTTGAATCGTCCTCCCATCCGGTCGAATTCCACGCTTGGTTTTTTCTCGCGAAGAAGTGTATTATCATTTTTGTGTTGAATAAGTCCCAGTCCCGCATGTATACCTCAAATTGCTTCATGTATTTGTCTTGTGCTGGCTTTGAAATACTTTCAGTCATGGTAGGTGGAGGTGGAGCGTCAGGTGCTGGTGGTGGGGCAGGAAGGTTGAGATCCGTGATCAATTCATTGATGTCCTTGACCTTGAGGTCTTGTAAATTAACCCTGAGGCTCTCGGCTTCAACAGGCGACTGCGAATGAGTTGCCGGTCGTTTAGGCCGTTGCGCCGGCTGGACGTTGCCATTCAATTGGGCTCCGTTCGTGGTAATGTCCGCAGTATTGCCATTTGCAGTGCCTGGTACGAATTTAGGGACGGTATGAGCCGATTTGACCGGTGGCGTATCGACATCCATAGCATCTGGGCTTGGCGGATGTCGAAAAGCAGAAGGAGCGGTAGACTTGCCATCGAACAGTGGCTTATGATCCGACATCTCTCCATCATTGACAACAGCAGCAGTTCCCATCGTTGGCCTAGCACTTGTCGTTCGTGTCTTCTTGTTGACAGGACGAGCAGAGCTAGGCGGTGGAATTTTAGGAGGGATAAAAGTTGGAGCAAAAGTTGCGGGCTTGAAAACACCTTGCCAAGCATTCTTCTGGAATTTCGTGCCACCTGGTGATTCCATCATATCCTCAGCGGCATCTGTTGCAACTTGTGGTTCCAAAGGCGGAATAGAAATGGGGCGAGCTTTGTTCGGGGACCTAGATCTGCTGCCATTTCGAGCACGACCACGCGTCGGAGTTGTTGGGGGTTTCTTCACCGGATTAAAGTAGCCAGCTTCAAATACTCCATCAAACTTGTCTTTACCCCAGCTTTCTTGCGTAAACGTGGTAGTGATATCTTCTGGTTTGCTGCTTGCGAAGCCGTTGCTAGGTGGTTGGGTTCGCTGAAAAGTTTCGTTGTTGACATTGAAGGTAAAACTAGAATTTTCAGTAGGATTAGCATTACTCGTTTTCAACTGCTCGTAATTTTGCCAAAAAACACGCGCTTTGCTCGAAGAATCTGAATGTACTGAATGTAAATGCTTTTGAGGCTTTGACTTCTTCAATGGGCTTCCTTCCCCAGCTTCCCGATAGGTATGCCATTGGTCGGAGCTTGTGCGGACATTTGGCGGGATCTGAAACTTTTGACTCTGGGCATCCTTCTCTGCTGGGGCCGCAGTTTGATGCCTTGGAAGAGTGTTTCGTCGTTTGCTTGAGAGAAGACCATCAATCACACTACGCTGAAGTTCTTCAAAGGCTTTCGCCCCTCCACTGGGAGGTGTTGCTGAATCCTCGCCTAATGGAAAAAGATTTGGATAACTGGCAGTCGAGAAACCACGTGAATAAAATTTTGACGAGGCTGTGTCATCGCTTGATTTGTACGTCTCCGAGACTTTCGGGATATTGCAATTGTCTGATTGAAAAGAAGATAGAGGATACTCCTCCTTTGGATATGACGGGGTGAAAAGACGCTCGGACTTGGCATACATCTTAGCTTCGTCACTCTGGCCGTTCTGCTGGGCCGAATCCATGCGAGGGGGAAGATCTGTGGGGAAACGATTTAGCAGATACTCTGCACCAGGATTTTCCATCATCCATTGTCGAAGTGTTCGAAGATTGGAAGTAGGCTTACGTGGGTTGACGGATCCCTGCGCAGCATTTGGTTCCGTTTGCGACAAGGGTGTAGCTCTGTTGACTGGTGGTTTGTTTCTTCGAGGCTTCCCAAAGCTTCCGCTGGTGAATAATAGATCATCGGAACCTGAATCCTCACTTTCAATATGAACCGAAGCTGGTGTGGGCTTGCGAGTTCTGGCAGATGTTCTTTCAGTAGTAGACCGAGTACGCAGAGGCGAACCTAAATTGGGATCGGAACCAGTCCTAGGGACGTCCTTCGTAGTGGCGGATTCCCGTGTACTCTTTGATCTGCCTATGTTAGCGCTTTCATGGAGGTTGAATTTCTCTCCGCCATGTGTTGCATATGGTGTGCTTGTACGTGGCTCGAATTGAGGTCGCTGATCACGAAATTGATTCAGTGGGTCGGCTCCCGCATTGGTAGTTGACGCAGAAGGATTGATAGGAGACGGATTGCGAGGAGGGACTGGTGGAGGTTCTGGTGCTGCTCGCTGAGTAGTGAAGTAGGCACCCCTCGGTGCTGCAGGCTCATCGCCTCCCGGTGTATTTGGCATGAATCCCTTCCTTTGCGGGCTCACACCAGGTGTATGTCCAGCATTAGGAGTTTGTCTTGGTGGGGGTGGGGGTTTCCTGCTTGGTGTTGCTCTCGTCGGCGCGGGCTTACGTGTGTGGTCAGGCCTCATATGCTCCCATGCGGCATAGGTACTTCTCCTTGCTTCTGCTCCTTCCTGCGCCGAATACTGAGAGGCCTTAGGTGCGGCATTGTTGAACTGTTGATATCTCTTCGCGCCTTCGGACGGAGGTGGAGCTGCTCTTCGCGTACCGGAAGGCTTTGGGGGTGGTGGAAACTGCGAGCCTGCATTTTGCCAAGGATTTCCTCTAACACCAGATGATGTAGGCCCAGTGTAAGATGGTCTGTAAGCCGCAGTTCTTCTGTTTGCATCGTACTTCGCTCGTTCTTGCGTATCTGTGAGAACCTCGTGTGCAGACTGGATAAGCTGGAATTGGGCTGTGACCTGGGTCTCGCGCCCCGGATTTCGATCTGGATGATACGTAAGAGCTGTTGAGGGACGAGAATTAGCACGCGATCAGAAATTGCTACCAACAGACCAGACACGCCATACCGAGCTTCTTGAACTGCTTCTTGATTTCCTGCACATCAGCATTAGGTGAGAGATTCAGGTCGCCATAATAATCTCTGGTGAAGTCGGCCTTCACCATTTCGGCGACCCGTCACGAGCCTTCCGAGAAAGCTCAGTTGGGGAAATGTGGGATGCAAGTGGCCGTATATTGAATGCTCTGACCGAAGTCCTGAGGTTTGTTTGATCTGTAGCGAGGCGGCTCTCTTGCAAGCGAAGGAGATTGATGTATAGAAACGTGTACGGGGGTAGTATATGCTGCGGTGTGTGTATGCAAAACAAGATGAGCAGCGGAACTCTGAAGAACGAGACGACGAGACGATGATGGTGGGGTGGAGGTGGAGGACACTGGAACCTTGGAGGGTTGAGTGTGAGTGCAAGTATTTGACGCGACCAAAGTCCTCTATGCTCTTCTGCCTTCCCACGGGTGGGTAAAGTTGGGTGGTTGGGGTCGTGTAGGTACAGGTACGCAGCCTTGGTGGGTCGTCTGATGTTTGATAATAGGAGCGATCGTATGGGATATTCACAACGCGATAGTCAAGGCTTCTGCTGTAGCTTGTATTTGCGCGGAGATGTATTTGTAGTCGAAGATGCGCCGCGTCCCCAGTGCAGCCACATGCAATGCAAAAAAGAGAGACTTGAGCAGAAGGGCGGCAGTAGCTGCGTGAGGTTGAGGTTGTCAGCTGCTGTCGTTCTGATCGACTTGTGCCCAGTCGACTCCTCCCACCCGTTGCTAGGTACGAGTACCCCAGGCCACCACGATAAGCCTCATCCCTGTTTTCACGTGATAGCAAACATTACTCAACTGCAGGTGAAGGCAGGTGGTGGTTGAGAATACCTCATCCTGTCACTGTCTTACAAAAAAATCATTGACTGGTTCTAGCTTGACTCATGTAAACTTCACTTGTTGTTCAATGCTAAAACGCAAGTGATTAATCAACTTCAAGCCGGGCTTGTACATACTCTTTCTTGCGTAGTCAGGAAACCCAACTCCCAAACCATTTGTTTACTTTCAAGAAATTTCTGAAAGTTTGAAAGCTACGTCATAGAGGCTATTCCATCTCGCTTTGTCAACAAAGGCATTGTGCGGAGAGATACCTTTGTCTCGCTTCAGAAGCAGGATTTTGCACACTCATCCCTTGATACCACCGCACTACCCGTTCCCCCAAAGGATCGATAAATCACTTTTTTTTCTTAGTAGGTTAGTAATTGCCTTATTCCACTTTGTAATCTGTAACTTATCTCTAATGATTATGGAGTACCTCTGCTTGTCTATCAACTTCAGCTCACGTACTCTTCCTGCTTTAATCCTAAGGAATACTCGGCATCTGCTCAGCAATAGCTTCTCGACGTTTTCAAAGACCCTGAAATAACAGGGGCTGCTTAGACACGTACCTGGCTCCTGGCTCTCCTATACCTTACAAATCCCCACTATTACGCACTGAAGTGCCCCGTATACTCTAAGCACCAACCAACTTGCAGTCATAACATCTCCTTCTATCGAAATGCAAGACATCAGCAATGACTCAATCCGCCTCTGCCGCCTGTGAATATGCAGGATTCTTATTGACATTCAGTGTTGAGAACTCCCTCAACAAAACTCAAAAATCTACTCGGATAAGAAACCGGAGATGGCTATGCATTTACATGTTGCTTCGACGAGAATTGCCTGTACTCAAGTCCATGACAAGATATGCAAGACGTTTTGTTGATGAAATTTTTGCGCATAATAAGAACGAGATCCTGATGAATGTATTACGAAGGACAAGGGCGAAAGGTGTGTGATTAACATTACCAGCTTGACGAAGCTTCTAATCGTATCGCAGTACATACTCAATCGTACGCAACAGTCCCTCAAAGACAGGAAGGAACGCATACGGGAACCCAAACTTGCGGATGAGAGCCCTTACATATACGCGGGGTTTGTGGTGTTTAGTGGAACGTTAAGAAAAGAAACTCGCTCATTGACTCAGGAAACTTTACACTTGCCTATCCTTAACGGCATTGACCTCAAGCCCATCCTTTCCATTTCCATCTATGTTTTCTCAGGATCAGCGTAGCATGGCCGCGGAGGTTCGATGTTATTTCATTTTGTTTTAAACAGCGAAGGCTCAACGAGAAATTGGTCTTTTGCTTGTTGGTGGGAGCTAGAGAAGAAGGTCTAGCAGCCCAAGATTGAACTATCGGATGAGTCCAAAAGGAAGTGAAAGGTCACGATGTTGTGAGTGACACTGTGCTTTACCAAAACTATTACCGCTTCCAACGCGATATCTCAAGGAAAAAGAAATCTAAAGACTCCGATGACCAACAAGTGTCAGCCACAAGGAGAGATGAGACAAGAGAGCTCAGCCTGGCTATAGGCTAGGAGAACCAAGATCACAAAGCTAAGGATTTTATGTTGATTCCAATCACCTAGTTGTACAAGATAAAAAAAATAAAGGTCAAAAACTCATAGATCCTTCCTTCTCCCACTCGTACTCCACCACACATTTACCCTCGTAGCATATTCCTTCGACCCACGGAACGGCGATGCCGTACCATTGAACGGATCCCTTTGCTCTGCTGCTTTATACAAATCAACTAATGGTCCATGTACCGGCACGATCGCTTTGTTGCGATTCCAATGAATCAACAATGCTTAAATCAAATCAGCATCATCGCCAGATACATATTCAACGAGTCATGGAATAGACTTACCAATGGCGAACAAAGCGTAGGTATCAGCATTATGTATAACAGTAAATGGTCCATCTCCCAACTGAGATATGAGAAGGACATTCCTTTCGCCAATTGCTTTTGCATTGGTAAGTTGGGTTTCATTAAGTCCAGTGAATTCATGCATGAATTGCTATGACATGATGTTAGTCTTTCGATCGATCGTTAGAAATGAAGAAAGAAGCTTAGCTTACGCGTTCAGCTTCATCGCCAGCGTCTATGACATCCACATTCATAATACTACCATTCTCAAAAGGACCTGCTATATATTAATAGAGATTCCCCATATTCCCACCCTGACTAAACTCACCATCACTTGGAAAAGGCGATAGCACAGTCCCGTAAATGGAAGAATCCCCAACGAATTGCACCATCGCGTGAAGAAGCACACCCTGTCTCGTAGCGCGAAACCGTTCCAGCTGTCCCTCTGCCGTGGCACCCGGAAGCATGTGTAGGAAATCTTCAAGAGTCGCCCATTCTTCGTAAAGTATCAAAGTGGGCATTCCTTGACGATCTTCGTATTTGGCGACGAGTGTTCTGGGCTCGCCTTTGGCGTTCATTTCTTTGGCAGGTGGAGTTTTTTCTGCGACTATCTCGAGCTTTTTGGGAACATCGGTGCTTGTTATGATTCCGCCAGCGAGGCGACGGAAGATATCTGAGTACCATTTTACAGTTAGTGGGTGGAATACCAAAGATAGGAGTGGAAACGTACCGATAACTTCTTTGTGATAAGATGCTTCGCCAAAGAATTGGAGGAAGATAGCATCGGTTTCTCGGACACCGTCTACAACGTAGTCGGCGAGTTCGACTATTTGGTCAACGTAGCGGTTTATGTCATCTGCGGTTATCGGACCTGGGGGTTTAGTACCCTCAACTGGGAATCCTTTTAGAGTGATATTCCATTTTGAACCAACGGCTCTTGGGAATATCTCGTTGGAGGCTTGTGCGAAAGCTATGCTCTGTAGGTGGCAGAGGAGGAAAATACGTAATATTAGTTGGATGAGATACATCTCAAGAAACGTGGATACCCAAATGATAGACAGAGGGTTCAAATTTTCCGCCGAAAATATTTGATAAAACCTTTAGGTTTATGTCGAGCCCGCAATAGATAGGAGGGAAAAAATAACTGTAAAACCTAATCATCTTTCTCCTCCGGCTTTGGAAGTACTGCCAGCCCAAAAAGGCCACGAGCTCGCGAAAGTTCGCAATATAGCGGCCACTATAGCGCTTTGAGATTCGTTCAGGCCAAATTTCAAGTTAAGATTACTTTTCGCTTTCACAATTATGTAAGGAGGGCGAATGACATGTTTCGCTAAGCGAAGGATGATGAGACAAGGAACTTCAATACTGACATCGTATTCCACGAACTGTTCAACAAGAATCAAGAATGCCTGTGTAACCAATGAGCTGACTGGATCTTTTTCTGGAATTTTTTAATAAAGGTAGAGACTTTGTGTCTTTGAGGCACTGACTTGACGAGATGAAGTCAATTACGTATTAATATATTGCGTTAACACGTGTGTCAGTGCAGGCCAGCTATCCCGGCGGGTTAGCATCCAGGCCTTAGTATAAGGTACCTGGTCTCAACGGGGACGGAGCAATCGACCCTTTTCTACCCTGCACGCCCTATATTAAAAGATTCGTCATAAGTGTCCTAGTTATTACGGTACTTTGAACACATTCAAAAAAGTCATTATACCAAAGTTCTGGCACAAGCAACTGTATTGTCCTAGCATACCTGTCTTAATAGTAAATCGAAAGTGGGAATTACTCTAAACCGTTCGTATAACAAGTTTATTAGTTGTACGAGGATTTTGAAACAATATTATTTGGACTTACGGGATCGTTCAGAGCAATGACCACGTTGGCACGTTCTTACGAACGCTAGCTAACAGGCATGTCCCTAAGAATACATCCTTCCCTATCTGGCATACTTTTCATATAATATGACTACGATATACCTACTAATCTATCTGATATCAAATCAAGAATATTTATAGATATATTATCCCCCAAAATGCGGCCAGCACTTCCCTGGTCTGTACACTGTGCCAAGAATAGTAAGCGACCCAATAGAACACCAGTTTTAGTAGAGGAATATACCATATTTGATGAAAAGTAAGGAAGACGGCCCTTCTTTCTATGACCAGGCATTGTAACTATTATAGGTAAAGGTAGTTTACTATAGTTTTTCCGCTATTTAGTTATTATTAGCATTCGAGGCTAATATAACTCTTCAATATCCGTTCTCTCGGGCAGTGTGATTTAGTAGTATTCTTTCAGGTTTAAAGCGTATTATAGACCTTTCTAAGAGTACGATATGTAGACGGCGAGCCCCTGAATCTGTAGCAACTATTCGTGCGTTTTTAGGTGCTGTAGAAGTAGAACTATATTAAATTCTAGATACTACGAAAGTTGGTGTTCCTTCCCCTGTATTGGGAGGTCCTGGCCGCAGCTGAGGGATTATAACCAAATGTTAAGATTGTTCATTTCAATCAAATAACATCTCTGGGTTTCTTGAATTAAGAATAAATTAATTCAATCACATGCTAGTTGAAACGATATTGATGAATGGAATGATTCCATTCATGGACACGCAGCAACATGAGAACAAAATTAGCGCAGTTGTGTTAGAAGAAATGTGATACGATAGAAGTCCTCTCGAGATGTTGCGCGACACAAAGCCCTCCACCTGAGCCTGAACATTCTCCTTCTCCATAAAAGCCTCATCGAGACGGCCAACATGTTTGATACTCTTCTCTTTCTCTTTCTTCGTGCACTTCCTCTCTCGTTGGCGGCAGAATGCGGAACAAAGCCGCTCACCGAAATCACAGACAACAGCACATTCAAAGCACGTAACTACCAAGAAAATTGGTGGATTGCCAGAGAAGCTCTCTGCTCTCAAACGGATCCATGTTTCGATGGAAGCACAGATTGTACAATCCGAGTCGCGATCAACCTCGCGAGTACTCTTGCCCTCTCCAGAAGTGGCCCAAAGGAAAACGCAACTTTTGAAAAGTGCTGGAATGGTACTGTAGGTTTCTTCCAACGGACAAGGAAAACCAGAGTCTTCATTGACAAATGAGTTAGGCAGATATCATCGAGCAATGCGTGAAAGAAGCCGGAGTTGCAGAGGGTTCCTTGACACTTCCTGAGGGTGTATTTAAATACGGAATCGAGAAGACGGAACCAATTCCAGATATTGGAGGGGCGGCACTTATGGATAAGACATTGCCATCAGCTCGGGTCGAAATTCCAGTACCAGCACCGACAAACCAACCACCGCCAAAGGAACCACCAAAACCAAATTTCGACGACGCTTATAATGTAGTTTGTGACTTGGATGGCTTTAAAGGCTGGGGATTTAGTGGCTGGGCTTGGGGTGACCAGGTATGCTACTTCAACTATCCAAGTTCCTTGACTCTGTATAGTTTACTTATCCATCCATGGCTAGATATCCGATCCCACAAAAGCAAACACAAAAGGCTCAGGTTATTCCGCACCTGGTGATTGCCACAGAAATCCCGACGGACAATGGAACGAAGGATTTGCGTTCCAGGGGTGCAACACGTATCGGTTATATACCTTTAAACGAGAAGATTGCACAGGTGGGACAGCAAACAAAGAGGGCGAGGATTGGTCTTATGCTATTGACGGCCCGGGATGGCTTCCGGAGAGGATAGTTGGTCCTTATAGGAGTTGGAGGGTATTGGAAGGAGAGCCACAAGTAGCCCCGGAACCTGGAACGTAAGTGGGTTGTACTGTAGATAACAGCTGTAGTCTTTTGTTCGGCGTTTGGAATTGTAATTTGAATTACGATAACTATACTCGGTAAAACTCAAGCTAAATAGAACACCTGGTTTGAATTTAAAGAATTAGTCGATTCGACCTCAATTTGTTTCAACTTTCTGGAACCGGTTCCGGAGGAAGATGCGTAATTTACATTTGAAGTTGAAGGTAGTGTTAACATCAAGGATAGAGCAAACCCTTGATGTGGTATATATGCTAGGGGGTATGCAGGGAGATTCGAGTATAGTTCGATACCATCGCTTAGCGATTAAATCATACCTCCGAGCAGAAACAAGAGAGAACAGAGACTATATTCAAATAAGTGATATGGGGTTATTTGGGATATCACCAGTGAAAGGAGCACAAAATAAGCCCTTCCCGTTGTTCCTCGCATATTTGATCTTAAGTGGAGCTTGCTATGATCTTTCTCTTGTTATATACAAATTAGGGATCACTACCGACAGGGGATCAGATTATTGATTAAAATTATTGGTAGAGTTGAAGTCATTGTATGGCTTGTTTAATCGCAAGGAGGAGTTTGTTGTGTATGGTTGCCGAGCGTGAAACCTTGATTTAAGCGAGATGAAGGCGCTTTACAGTACAGTGTAGGTCCAGAAAAATTGAGAGTGAATATTTGCGCCTTCTTTCCACAGAAATATTTCTTTTGGCGAAGTCCTCGTTCAAAGTCCTCCCAGATCATCGTCAGGCTTCTCGTCGGGAGCAAAAGTTCAAAGTCCGTATGTCAGATCCAGCAGCCTGCGAAATCAAACAATTCCAAAGCTCAGCCTTGAATTGGAGGGGCTCTTGGAAACAAAATCGTAGGTTAACTCATTTATGCCTCCTGTCAAATGAATTTCTACTATACTTATTGATGCCGCATTGCCGAGTGTTTTATTCGTGAAGCTTGATCCCATTTGGGAGGCGGGTTTTTCATGGATACTGTGCTTATTGTGGATCCCCATCTGCACAGCGCACAAGGCATTGAGTCACAGTAATATGTCATCGAAAACAATATTTGTGCGACTTTTTAACGTGCGGTTGATTCTGTAGATAATTCGCTGTGACTCTGGGGGTGACAAAGGTCGAGGTTCAGCTCGGGCGTAGTCAGCCCCCGAATTATGTTGGATTGTGGACCAACGGACTCTTCTATCTTCCGAAAAATGGATAGTTGGGTCTTTACGGAGTCATTTCGCATAGAATATTCGAATATATTTCTACTTGTGTATACTTACCCACGCTCTTGAATTACCCCCTTTTACCTACCAGTTATATATAACCCTGCATTATTCCATTATCTTCTAACAGATACCAATCTTACTGTATTTTCTACCACACAACGAACCTTCTACATCGGCCTTCAAATACATCAGTATGTCCTCAGTTCCACCAAGAATCGCCATCGTTGGCGGAGGACCTGCTGGACTTACAACCGGAGTACTTCTCCATCAAAATGGCATCCCATTTACAATTTTTGAGCTTCGTCACAAGCCGACCCCTCTGGAGCTCGCTCAGCCCATCGGGATGCTTGATTTACACGAAGAATCTGGTCTTGCTGCTATCAGAAAATGTGGTTTGTTGGAGGAATTCCTACCTCTCACCGGGGATTGTGCCTCAGTGATGAAGATGACAGATAGAGACGGAAACGTTCTCCTTGCTGACACCGAATCCAATGACGATCGCCCCGAAGTCTCTCGAAGCGCTCTCAATGAGCTCTTGATCTCCAAATTACCTGGGGAATCGATCAAATGGGGCCACAAGCTACTCTCTGCGACAACTTTGGACGATGCTGAAGTGCTGCTTGATTTTGGGGGGCACGGAAAACAAGTCTTTGATCTGGTTATCGGGGCTGATGGCGCCTGGTCGAAGATCCGCAGCATACTGACATCTGTGAAACCGCATTACTCGGGTAGACATATAATCACCCTCACTATCAAGCAGATCACAGTCAAATATCCACAACTCGTCGAGCTGGTCGGTTCTGGAACTCTCTTTGGTATTGGAGGGGATGGACATGCGGTGACGGCGCAGCGGGGTGCTGGAGACACGGCGAGGATTTATGTCTTCATATCAAACCCAAATGTCGAGTTCGGGAACAGCTCAGGCCTGAAAGGCAGCACCGTCAAGAGCGGTCAGAATCGACTTCTTACCCTTCTTGATCAATGGGGTCCTAAAATCAAAGAGCTGGTGACGATTGGATGTGAAGAGGAAACGGAAAACAATCCTGATGCGAAAATGGACATCAGACCTGACCACAGCTTGCCTATCGACTTCTCCTGGAACCACAAACCGGGAGTGACAATTATTGGAGATGCAGCTCATTTGATGCCTCCATCAGGCGAAGGAGTAAACATCGCAATGTGGGACGCAGTCATGTTGACACAGGCCGTAATCAAGGCTCATGAAAAGAATGAGAGCGGGGCAGATTTCCGGGCAGCTTTGAGTCCCTTGGTGAAGGATTTTGAAGTCGAAATGCAGGCCCGGGCCAAGCAGGTTGGCGAGGAGTCTGCGAATATGCTCGGAATGATGTTTTCCAAGGATGGCCCCCAAAAGATTGTGGATCTTTTCAAGAGTTTTTCCGCTGGGCCGAGTGAGAATGGAGTATCGCTTACTCGTATTTACTACTGTAACTTGCTATCCAATTGTTTTTTGGGAGGTATTGCGTCAGGGCTAGCTTTCTCATGGTCTCAGTATTTTCCATGTTGAGGGAGACGAGAAGAGGCGAGACTTAAGGCTGCTGCTTCGAATCTGGGTATCTTCCAATCTCTTTTCTCTGACTCCCAAGTATGTAGACGTCGCGCTACAATAGCGAAAACAAAGTCGCCGATGATAAAGGAAGTAAAGACTATGAACTCGTCCAAAGTTCCAACCCCCTCTCCCCCCCTTCAATCGCGGGGGTGGGGCTAGTTCATGGAAAGACGTGCACACAAACCCACCACTCTATAATTACAACTTTTCTTCCAATGTTTCTTACTTCACAAATATGCGACATACTGTAATTCAGTCTCTAAGGAAACTCTCTACTCAACCATCATGCTCATACCTTCTCAAAATTCCATGATGCATCCTATTTATGGAGCGTTCCACTGCATACAGTAAGCCACAGAGTGCACGTGTCGAACAGCACCTTTCCACATCGCCTCACAGCCATGAGCTATTCCCAAATCAATCGCATCTTCATCTTCATGTCACAGGCATTGCCTGCTCATAACACGTACAAACCATGGAATTCAACCTAATAGTCCCCGTACCGCGCGGGGCCGCAGGACAAAAGGGCGACGAAGAGATCAACGGAAGGCTTTGGCGGGTTACCGGCCCCCACGATAACCAGGAGATCACAAAATTGAAGTTCAACTGTATCTCTTACGTCTGGGGTCTAGGCGTCGAACCGAAAGGAAGCTTTTTCGATTGTAAGCGAGAGATTTCAGACCAGACAAGACCGGCTCTTACGGCTGCTATGAAAGCGGCTGAGAAATTGCATGCTGAGTCTGGAGAAGAAGAAATTGATGCATTTTGGATTGATGCAATATGTATACCTCAACTTGAAGTACCAGCACGATTCAAGACCCTTGAAAGGTGTGTGGAAGCCATATGATTACTGGGCATTTTCCGTATTTGACCTAACTTTAACAGCATGGGATTCATCTACAACGCTGCAACCACTGTCCTCATCGTCCTCGCCCCAACCGTCTTCGAGACAGTCTATGTAGCCTCTTCTAAGACCAGCCCAGACCCTCTCACTCTCCAGCAAATGCAACTCCTAGAATCCGATCCCTGGATCAGTCGCGTCTGGACATATCAGGAACTCATCAATGGCCATCCCGCCTACTTCACCACCTCCCACCCAACCGAAACCTCCATCATCCCTTCAGAGAAGTTCTTCAATTGCGTCGGCTTTTCTCTCAACAGATGGAAACGCACGACCGGCTCCTCCCATCTAACAGCCAGATCAACCTTCCCCAACCTCAATACCCTCGAGGACACCATAGGCGACTTGTTAATGTCCGGAATCTTCGAGATGCCTGCTCTGAGTATTCTAAGCAACATAGCCTTACGAAGCTTCGATCCCAAGTACCCGAAAAACAGATTATTAGCATGTCTCGGTGCGTTAACAACAGAAGTGAGTTGGGGACCGCCATCCCTAACGATGGGAGCTCTAAGTGAGAAGTTTATGAAAATCTGTGAAGACAAAGGGGATTACTCCTTCATTTTCACCGCGGATAAAAGGATGGATGTTCCTGGCAAACGGTGGAGACCTAACCCCGATCAACCCGAAGGAGCCGAACCCGTCCATCTTGTGCCGTTGATCAATTGGTATTGTAATAGTGGTGAGACCCAACGCGGACATTTCGACGCCGAGGGACTTGTTTTGGAAAACCTGGTGTTGCTTCAGCAGGCGGAGAAAACGGATGCCATGGTTGAAAACGAGATTGATATCTTCTTATATGGAGACAAGGATGGTCGAATAGGGGTTCTTCCCCAACAAGAGACGAGTGCAAGTCAATGCACTGCTCTGCTTAGGTTTTTCGTGCAGATTGGGTTCAAAGGATGTGCTGAGCCGATAGTATGTGCCGAAGGTCTATTCTTCCCGCAAGAGAATATTAGTCAGGAGCATGGAGTTGAACTCTTTGCCTCCCTCAGTCTTCCATATCTGTTTGGCAACGTTGGGTTGGCAAGGTGGAAGGAGAATTCTGGAATGAGATACTGTACAGGTGTCTTTATCGGAATAGCACAAAAGGAAAAGTCTCACTCAGTGCAGATAATCTAGAATGAAGCGAAATCTTAACCTATGCTTAAATTCTCTATCATACATAATCTACCAAACGTTTTTGTACAGGGAATCAGGATGAATATGATAGAGTACGAATGATAACTGGCAAATTCCCGTTGATCCTTCTTACCCCTGATCATGATGGAATTAAGCGAGGGGATAGATAGTACCCCATGGATGGATGGGCGTTGAGAAGACAACCACACGAATTTGGTAAGATAAGAAAACAAGTTCACTCAATCGAAATTTTACAGTAGCAGGTCTCAAAAGACATTTGAACACATCTCTCAGTACCAATAAATTTCGTGGCCGACATAGTCTTCTAGTTAACCCATCCCTCAATAGCCTCATCAACCTTTGATCTATACACTTGCTGAGTCTTACACTGCTCCAAGAAAACCTTGTACTTG
The DNA here is from genome assembly GCA_900184765.1 of Hymenoscyphus fraxineus. NCBI lineage: Eukaryota > Fungi > Ascomycota > Leotiomycetes > Helotiales > Helotiaceae > Hymenoscyphus > Hymenoscyphus fraxineus. The sequence continues at coordinate 1,146,193 of LT855411.1, forward strand.
ATATCAAGAAGCTTGCGCTCCTGCTCGTTCTTTCCAGGTCGGGTAACCTTACCAGGTTTACTCATACGATCCATGATACTCCACAAATCCTCCGTCTTGCCTTCCTTATCGGCACTTGCGGCTTTGGCTCCTAACATGGCAGCTCCGTGGACAACCGCGGCATGGACGTATCTTGGAATCAAAACTGGCATGCTGCATGTTGTGGCCATCAGCTCCATGAGAATCTTGTTCTGACATTGAGAACCGGACATGAAGATGCTGGTAATGGTATGACCGGATTCGTTCATGGTCTCGATGATTTGTCGGGTTTGCATGGCGATAAATTCCATGGTGGCATAATAGTAGATAGCAAGACCGTCCATGCTGCGATCACTACTAAGACCGATGACTGAACCTGTCATGCTAGAATCGGCGATTGGGGATCGGTTACCCCACAAATCACCGTAAAAGAAGAAGTGACGTCCAAGGTAAGAGACAGTAGGCGCTTGAGTCTTCTCCATCAACTCCTCGAGATGAGAGTTGAGGTAATCATAGATACTGGTGTTAAATGACTCGGCCATTGACATTGTCTCGTTATATGCAGGGTGGGTCTCCAAAACATGCTTCAATAATTCTCCGGTCGCTGATTGACCACCCTCAGCCATCCAGAAACCGGGTAAAAGGACGTCTTTGTATGGTCCCCAAACACCATCAACGAAGACAGGTTCCTTGGACATGGCAAGATGGCAAGTCGATGTTCCAGCAACCGCAGCCAACCGGCTGAATGCTTGAGAAACGTCGTTTTTTGGCACATGGCTGTCCAATTGACCGCCGCCAAGATGGACTTTAGCACCTACCGTACCAACCCAACCAGCATATGCGTCTATGACACCACTTCCAACCGCAATACCAGCAGGCAGACCAAGTTGACTACCAGCCTTTTCGCTAAGTGTGCCGACAAGTTCACCTGCGCTCAAGTATTTGCCGTTCTAGAATTATTAGCGTCGGTTTTTTATGAGGCCAGGAAAGCTCACCACCCCGTCAACTCCACCCATTCTGATGAAGTTATCTTTGGTAAGGTCTCCCAGACCAATTGTCTCGTAGAAGTCTTCCTGCCATCCCTTAACACTTCCATCTACACCGACTGGCACGAAACCCTGTTTGCAGACCGTACTACAGAAACTTCTGGTCTCGTTGCCAGTGGCCAAGTGGGTCAACGCATCAGCCAAATCATAGAACTTGCATCGATCGAACATCTCTGGTGGCATATTGTTCTTCAACCAAAGAACCTTTGGAATCTCCATCTCAATGCTCATCTTACCGCCAACATAACGAAGAAGGTTGTGCCCAGTAGCATTGATCTTCTCGGTCTCCTCAATTGGTCTGTGGTCAAGCCATAAAATGACATTGCGATCATTTCCATCGTTTGTAAAGTTTGGACCAGTGACTGGCATAGGCTCGTCTGTGTCATGGGCAAATACGGCGAGAGAGCAAGTGGCATCAAAACCAATACCCCTAACAGTTGTTGGGTCGATGTTGTGTTGGCTCAAAGCTCTTTGCACACAGGTACAGATACATCTCCAAATGTCCGTAGTAGACTGTTCATAATATCCCGTCTCTGGTTGCCACAGCCCAATGTTCTCGGTAGCCACTATTTTGTGTTAACTTGTGTGACTTGGAAATAGGCCGAGGTGGGGTAGCTTGGGAGCGTGTCGCTTAGTGTCCGGTGGCTTTCAATTGTGTTGGGTGAAGCGGGTGTACCTACAGGCCTTAATGTCTCCAGAGGCATCAATGATACAAGCACGGGCACTTCCCGTTCCCACGTCGATTCCGATATAATGGTCCATGTGCGGATTGAGATCGTTGTGTGGACTTGGAGTATGTCAATAAAGAGCTGCTGTGCGAGGAGCGGATGGTTATGAAGGATTCTTACTCCATGCTCGCTTGCCGCGAGGGCTTTCGGAAGTTTTGACGGAAGGGGATCTGTGCCATGGTGAATTACGGCCTTCTATTTGTTCTTCAGGTCAGCCAGGGAAAATTCAATTGGCAGTGGTGTTGCAATGTCTTCTTGTGTTGCCTCAAACGCGGGGTAATGATTGGCGCTATCACGGGGCAGGCAAAGTGAGGAACCAAAGGTGAAGAAGGAATGACTGACAAGACAGTGGTGATGTGAGTATATGAAGGAATGCTGGTGGCCGACGAATGGTGGCAGCAGAGGGCGTAGATGTTCGGGAAAGCTGCAGATGCAGGGCCAAGTTCAGGTTCAGGTTCCTTTTTCTGGCACTCGAGTAGACGGGAAATAGCGGGGTCTTGGAGGGGAACGTTAGTCGCTTCTCAATTGTTGGGATGGAGACAAGCAAAGGTGGTAGCACAACAATCTCAAATTTCGGGTGCGATGATGATTTTGTAGAGGGTTTGGGAGAAATGAAAGAATCGATTGTGCTGTCGGGGCTGGTCGTCAAGAATTGGATGTGCTGGACTGCAGGCAGGAGCTGATACTGCTGGTCTGCCCAGTCAAACCCCCGCCTCGTCATAATCCCCACTATTTCCACTTTCTCCCCATGCGTCCCTATAAGAAGTAAGATGTTGAGCATCACAGCTGGCCATCCGAGCCATCTCATCTTCACGATGCCGATGGAGTTAAATAAATGGGGTCAACAAAACCAGGGAATCAAGCAGAAGGCTCAGAAGGAAAAGAAATGCCCCACGTACAGGAACGTGGAGGTATCAGGGCTAGTAGTGGTACACCGACTAGTACGAGTAGTACGAGTATAAATCCACCAACACCGTTTCTGTGGCACGAGTTGGAAGAGGGGCAGCTGCAGCACTTCAACGACTCCACGCCAGAAAATCTCACGATGTTTCCCCGACCCCATTCCGGGGAGATCAGAGCTACTCCGTACTGCACTGCAGCAAAAAGCATCTGTGATCACCGCATATGCCTGCAGCATGTCTCGCTTCGTCTCCCTCCAGCTGCCATGAGGCATTTTGCCTGTCACACGCACCAGCCAAACGGCCTTGGACTATAATGTCGCTCAGATAACTCAGACATAGACACCGTGTATGAGGGGGGAAAAGGTTGACAAGAGGCATATCTTTTCAGGGCTTCCTTCTAATTGCGGATGGGGGCTCTGGAGGGAGGTCCTGTAGGTATGTACCGAGTACCTTGGTAAGCGGTGTGCATCGGAAGTGCATTTCCAGAAAGTATCTGTCGTGTCGACAAACCTTAGGGCAACCTTAAGCAAGCATGCGTCTCGCTTCTGATGCGGCAGCCCTGGATGCAATATATGGGAAAGCGAAAGTCGGTGACCGAGTACCACTCGAGTATATCTACCAGAACACATAGGTAGGTATATAGAATATGTACCTAACACACGGAGTACCTACTTCTTAGGTACCTATGTATACCACTGATTCATTCTCATCTTACCAATAGGTAGTAAAGTAATAGAGTAAAGTAATAGAGTACTTACCTACTTCGAGAGGTGGTAAGTGACGCTCCGCTGGCTCTCCGAGGGCCACTGCCGTGGAGGCCGGAATCGCTACGCTCCAGAGTTATGTTGCATCTTAGTTATATGTTGCTTTTTGCATCTTGCATCTTGCTCGATAAGGCTTTACTTAAGTTTTAAAGGGAGGAGTAGTAGAGAGTAGGTATTGGAGCGTAGCGATTCCGGCCTCCACGGCAGTGGCCCTCGGAGAGCCAGCGGAGCGTCACCCAAGAGTGTTCAAGGTGGTTCCAGGTTAGCATGAAATCCGTGGGCGAGAATGGGGGATCGGCTCGTCTCATCTTTCCAAATGCTTGATGGCGCTCGATATAATGTGCAGTAATATTGTTCGTAGGTAGTAGCAGTTAACTGTGCAAGGCAAGAGGGACTGGGACAATTCAAAAGCTTCGAGCCGTTTTAGATGAAATTCGGATGGAATTGCCCCCTACACCCCCTACACGGCACGGTTAAGAAAACACGATTGCCGGGCGTTTGCGTCTACTACTTGGAAGTAGAATCTGGAGCTACTCGTACAGTACCTAGGTACCTAGTAGGTAGTCACGGACAACCTTAATCTGACAAGGCCTCCAGGCACCTACAGGTCCCCACAGCCAATCACTCCACTTAAAACGTCTTACTGTGGCTAGCGTAACGGAAAGTAGCCTGCCAAGCATCGTAGCGCCGTGCAACTCGAAGCTCACTCGTCACTCACACCATCAAGCAGCTGCCCATGATCATCACTTGCAAGATCGTGGTGGGTAGGTTCCAGGTTCACATGGTGTTTTAGTGCTCACGATATCAACAAATAAATCCCGTCCGCACCCGCGTCGCTCAGAATTCGCTCTTTCTGCCACCAGCAATCAACACACGACAACCAACACACACCTCGCTCTGTGCTAAAAGTGGAGGAAATAAGCAAACTCGTCAGCTTCGACCATCATCAAATCCGTTCACTGCTTGCAACGCGCCCATCTCTCATGCCTCGCGCATCCCTTTCATCTTCGTTTGACAATCGACGATTACCCCCATCATAGGCACATAGGTCAAGCCAGGCCAGGTGAACCACCAACCAACCCACGTTTCTCTCCGCTTTTCTCCATTAGCCTTATCCTATTTCAAACATCCGCGTGGGCAGTGGCGGCAAATAAAATAACACTGTACCATGCCTTCATCACAGGATAACAATCCCCCACCAGTGAGGGAACCCCCTCAGTCCGCGACCGACATGTCAACTCCCGCATCTCCCACTGATACTCGGCATCCCTTAACAAGTATGGATGCAGTCGCACAACATGGGGATGGGCCTTCAAGCTCCCATTCCACAGACAATATGCGCCGCAGGCTAGAACCTCAATCATATGGTACGCAAATAGCTGAAATAAATTTACAGATGAAACTACGGCTTCCCACATTCTTTTCTTGTACCCATTTTGCTGAAACTAATCTGATCTCAAGGCACTATTTCAACGCCATCTAGTTCCCACGATCAGAGAGCCAGCGAACCATCGCGCGGAAGTGAACGGCCACCACCAATTACTGTGGAATCCTCCCGTTCTGTTCAAGGTGCCCGGTCCCCAAAGCTAGGCCCGGATCGCGGAAGGGTTGGCCAGAAAGTGCCCAAAAAACCTGGCATGTCCCGTCGAGCCTCATCGAACCCCCAGGGACCACATCGCGGGCAAGAATTCTCTGTGGACGACGACGTGACAGAGATTGAGGGGGGCGGTAGTTCAGCACGTCACAGTGCTGCCTCAGGGTTTGGATCCGTTCGGAATCAAGGGGGGTCATCCACAGTCAGGCGTCGCCCTACCACACAGCTGCCCACATTGACGAGGGTCGATTCATCGCGGGGCGAGGAGGAGGAAGGTCATACTGAAGGAGATAGGGCTAGTCAAGCAGAAATGCTGCCCGAAGAGACTGCTCCAGAGACGACGGAAGAGGGAACACTAAACGAAATGGAAAACATCACGCCGGACTCGGCTGACGATGATAGTTTGAGTGACGCGGAAAGCTTTACACTCAAGGATCGACAAGAGGCCATCAATGAAACTCATCCATTTGGTATTCGAATTTGGAAGCCAGCTCTTTACAAGAAAAGCAGATCAGTACAAAAGACTGCCGAGGGCGATATTCACTCTTCTCCAGGTGGTAAAATCAATGCCTGGTTGATTGTGTTCAACATTCTGTGGACCTTATGCTTTGGTTGTTGGCTATTTGTTATTGCGGCTCTTGGTGCCATCGTGTGTTTTATTGCCGCTGCGCCAAGTGCTATTGCATATGGCCGTGTGCTATGGGGTCTAGCATGGTACCTCCTTTATCCGTTCGGCAAATTTGTTCGCTTAGAACAAGACGAGGCTTATGCCCACGAGGACGAAGGCGAAGGACGGAGCATTACAGAGTATGAGCAATGGCAGAGCGGTGACATAGAAGACGGACGATTATTCTTCGGTCCACAAGGAAGCAGGTCCATTGTCGGAAGGTCTAGGCGGAGTATCGACTCAGGGGTTAGCGAGACAGATAGTCTCCTAGGTCGCTCACGACGAGGTGGAACTACTCCTCGAGCATCTTCCGTTATCCCCAACAAGCGAAGACTCTTTGGGCGTGGTGAATGGAACACTGGCCGAGTTATATTCTTCCTATTCTTCTATGGTTTGGTAACACCGCTACTGCTACTAACCTCTCTCATCTGTTGGTTCCTGGTCTTCACGATACCAATGGGCAAAGTCACAATGCTAGTTTTCTCTCACCTGAGGAGGCACCCACTCGCACTCTCCTTTGAATCTGATTCAACTTATTCTCGAGGCGCTAACATTCCAAACTCGTCGATTTTACTCTGCACTTACCGTGCAGTTGGCTTGAAATACTGGAAATATACCATTGATGGTACCAATATCTTCCTGATCAATTTGATGGGTGTTGTACTGTTTGTAATCTTTGATTATTGGGTTCTCGTCGAATGGTTCAACATAGAAGACTTGCCCATAACTAGCCCGGCATTTCTATTTGTGGCAGCATTGTTGTCAATCATTCCACTCGCTTATTTTATCGGACAAGCAGTTGCCTCGATTTCTGCTCAATCTTCAATGGGGCTTGGTGCTGCTATCAACGCCTTCTTCTCCACTGTGGTTGAAGTGTTCTTGTACTGCATTGCTCTGAATCAAGGAAAGGGACAACTGGTGGAGGGAAGCATCATAGGGAGTATTTTCGCTGGTATCCTTTTTCTTCCCGGACTTTCCATGTGTTTTGGCGCGATCAAGCGCAAAACACAAAGATTCAACGTCAAATCAGCCGGTGTTACCTCCACCATGTTGTTATTTGCCGTGATTGCTGCCTTTGCTCCAACCTTGCTATATCAAATCTATGGCACAGTGTGTACCTCTTATCTTTTTATCTTCTTCATTCAAATGCTGACAATTTTTAGCACGAACTCAATTGCCTGACCTGCGTTGATAGCGAAGATAGCACGTCTAGTCGAGATTGTCGGCGGTGTTATTTCTCCCAAGTGCCCGCTTTGAACGACAGATTTTTCATCGAAGCTATCCGGCCTTATTGCTGGTTTGCAGCTATGCTTCTGTTCTTGTCCTATGTGATTGGTTTGTTGTTCACACTTCGAACACATGCTGCTGTTATATGGAATAACGAAGTGGATGAGAAGAAGTTGTCAGAGTCAACCCATTTAGCTGCATCACAGCCCACGCCTCATGCACGTCTCCTAAGACACGGTAGCACTCAGCAGAGCTCTAGCGATGCTACCGCTCGCGGAGCCGAAATTCGTGAATCTCAACTTTACAAACGTATTCTAGGTCAATCCCTGAAACAAGTTGGATTAGGTCCAAGGGACGATGGAAATACCCCAACTCCTGTCGCAACTGGTCCAAATGGTGGTACCCAAACCCCTCACCTCCCACCCCCAAAAAGTGGTGGTAATGATAGCGTGCGGTCTGACCTACGCATTCCTGGTTTATCAGAAGCGGAAAACACAAATCTTGTCCGAGAAGTGGCTGAAATGGCTGCCACCGCTGCTACGATTGCTGCTCGAGATGCCACACGCGCTCCCCGAAAGACTTCTATCGCTGCCAATCACCCAGCGCCTAAAGTACAAGGTCTTCGAGCCGGCCATGCCATCGACGAGGTTGTAGAGGCCGATGCACATGCAGCCGGTGGTGGACACGACGCGCCGAATTGGAGCAGAATGAAGAGTTCCGTTATTCTCTGCGGAGCTACAGTATTGTACGCTATGATCGCTGAGATCTTGGTCAATACCGTGGATGTCGTACTAAGCAATGTTGCCATTGATGAGAAATTCCTCGGCATCACTTTGTTCGCTCTGGTTCCAAATACGACAGAATTCCTGGTAAGTTTTCATGGTGTATCTCATTCCGTTTAAAGCTAATGCCATCTACAGAACGCCATCTCATTTGCCATGAACGGCAATATTGCCTTGTCGATGGAAATTGGATCAGCATACGCTCTCCAAGTCTGCCTTCTTCAAATTCCTATGCTTGTATTGTTCAGTGCCCTGACTGCATCATGGTTCACGGGACCTGATGCTGCTGATCATACATTCAGTCTCATCTTCCCTCAATGGGACATGGTGACGGTGATTCTATGCGTTTTCCTCCTCAGCTATATGTACGGCGAAGGAAAGAGTAATTACTTCAAGGGCTCTATCCTCATCCTGAGTTACCTCGTGGTCATTGTCGGCTTTTGGTTCTCGGGAATGACGGATCTAGAAAATATGGGGATGAGTCGGTTCGATATTATGGATGCCGGGGGAAATTTCAAGACAATTGGGAAGGGCCATTCGGGGGTGGCCTTTCAGTGAGTGATATCATGAGAGAAGAAGAAGAAGAAGAAGAAGGAGAGAGAGAGAGAAGAAAAGAGGCGATGAACGGTAATGCATTTGTGCAAGCGCAAGAAGTATAGATGGGAGAAAGGTTTCCTGGGCATGAATCATCATTTCTCATATCCAGCGTTGGCGTTACAAGGGGGAAACTGGTTTCTTTCTCTTTTCCTTTCGTTTTTGAGTTGCTGTTGTTCACTTTCATTTTGATACATCGAGGCTTGACTAGCTGGATTTGCTGCTTGCTTAATTCCCCCTTATTCACGTTTTTTTCTCTTTTCTTTCGTTGTGTTTGTTCTGCCCCCTTGGAGTTGTATTTTAAGAATTAAAAAGAATTTGAAGATGGGATGGATGCATGGTGGGGTGGGAGAGGTTTGGAGGGAAGGAATGGGGATGGAGGGAGGGAGGATGGATGGATCAGTCTCTTTTGCTATGTTGTATGATAGATGGGTGGATGTGGGTGTGGGTGTGGATGCATGGCTGGGATGGTGGGATAGGGGATGGGGATAATTAATGGATGGCTTGATTACTCGAATTCTGGGCTTCTGTGTTTGTGCGTGAAGTTTATAAAGTGAGTCTGTGTGATGGGTTACAGTATACATGAGTATTTATTTGGAATTGAATCACTAGGTTCGAATCACAGTGACACTGTCTGCCTTGAATGGATATCGTTTCAAAACATTTTTTGCTGTTCGACTGAAAAGAGCGGCTCAATTGTCATAGGTGGTACGTGAGGTGGGATACCATTATGTGAGTATCCGAGTGGTCTGATTAGGCAGGTCATATATAGTATAGTGGAGTCTAACTCACACCCTGGGTGTAAAGAATCGGAGGTCGGCCCCCATCTTGGGATTGGAATTGTAGCTGTAACTAAAGTTTACCCATTCCTCAAAGGACGTACATACACATTTGTTGCAATGATGGTCCTAAAAGTGGGTCAAGAATTATTAGTGGCTATTCTCATGTGCTGGTAGTCGCCTCGGTCGGTTCCCCTCTTCTTTCGCTTAGGCTCCCCCGCTCTCTTCCCTTCTAAGCAAGTCGAAAAGAGGGGAACCACGGCGGCTGCCAATATGTTGAGATTAAGTTTCAACCAAATTGGCAAGTGTGACCGGCTAAGCTTTCATGAGAAAGTGGGAAATCAGGTCTCAAGACGCAGCTATCGAGGATCATTACTATGTACTCAGGATGGCGGTACAATTAGTGTTTCTATAATAGACCTATATACCGAATGACAAGGATCCCCGCATTTCGGAGTCTAAGCAACAATGAAAAAAGTGTAAGCCTAGTTAGGAAGGCCGGGCATAATTCCAGCACTGCATGTACGCCAACTTTAGTCAACCACGTTTGCGTCTTTCGCGGTGTCACTATGCTAAGGGGTACAGAGACGGTGGAATATCCAAGATAGGTAAAACCCGCCGTTTTTACACCCAGCAAACACCAGCTTCAACAGTGTATAGAGAAATTAGCGTATCTCAAATCAGGACATAAAGGTTTGCCTTCGCTCGCCTAAAATGACTATTCTGTCAAGTCGCGGCGATCATAACTCTCCACTGTTTTCTGTAATAGTTGTCTTCAGAGAGTCTTCTTCTACTACTACTACTACCTATTGCATATATTCGAGGGAACAATACATTCGGTATGCATTTCCTCGCTATTGCCACAATCTTCTTGCTGTCGGTGGTGAGCGGTGTTCTCGGAGTGGCATCACCTGGATGTGGAAAGGCAGCGGCTTTGACCAATGGCAACCATACGATAAACGTCAATGGCAAAACGCGCGCTTATATTCTCCGCTTGCCAACAAATTATAATATCAACAAGCAATACCGCCTCATTTTTGAGTTCCACTGGGCCCACGGTAGTGCAGGCCAAATCGTCCAAGGGGGATACGCACCATCCTACTATGGCCTTCCTCCACTTGATACGGCCCAAAACGCCATCTACGTCGTGCCAGAAGGCCTCTATGAAGGATTCGGCGAGTCAAACGGACCCTACCAGGGTTGGGCAAATACGGGCGGGCAGGATATAGCTTTCACTGATGCCATGCTTACTACCTTTCAAAATGGACTTTGCATCGATCAGAATCTTATCTTCTCCATGGGCCACAGCTATGGCGCGGGCATGTCGTACGCTCTTGCGTGTTCGCGTGCTAATGTCTTCCGCGCCGTGGCCATCAATTCCGGAGCCTTGATAAGTGGCTGTTCGGGCGGAACGTCCCCAATTGCTATGTACATCCAGCACGGCTTGAGGGACACGACCCTACCCATATCGGCAGGAAGATCAATTCGAGACCAGTTTGTGAGGAATAATGGCTGCACTACTCGCTCTGAGACACAACCTCCATCAGGTCGCCACACGAACATAGCATATAGTGGTTGCCAATCTAGATATCCCCTCACCTGGGTCCCCTTTGATGGTGGACATGTTCCGGCACCGACTGATCAGGGCTCTTCCACTTCCTTTACTCCAAGAAACAACTACGAATTTTTCAATCAATTCACTTGAATGGGGCAGGGTAGATTTTCCAATCTCACCCGTTCTCTGTTCGGAAAAAGACAGGGTAGTGATGCTGTATACGCAGGGGATTCGGTCTGTTTTGGTGTGTTTTTCATGTTGCCTTGGGACGGTCATTATCATGTGGATACAGATGGGGAGAATGTTTCGCGTGGCCCAGTGTATATAGCCTTCGATTCTTGATACTTTGCAATAATTAAAACTGTTTTCATCTGTTATCACTCCTTATCTTTGCCTATATCGCTATTTTCTTAGCAGTCTTCTACTTGTGAGATTGCTGAGCCAGACCTGCCTTTTGATATCTAGGTATTTGCCTAGTTGAGGGATGCTGCGTCTCTCTCTAGTAGACTAAGACCCGACCATCCCTACCTTTATACTACCAAGCATTTTCAAAGGCACGTGAAATTGTTTCTTGCAAGGCTCATTCATACATATTCTGTCTTAAAACTCAGCAAGACGTTCGCTTGCGCTTCGGCAGGATATAGTCAGCGGAAGACACCAGGCATCTTCCGATTATTACAGAGATTTAGTGCCTGCAAATGCACTTTCGATTAAAGAAGCCATAGGAATTGTTTGTGATCTACATTTTGAGGTGGAAAAATAGTGGATGATATTTGACATTTATATCAGGACTTGAGTAGACGTGCTTACTTGAAACCTTAAACCTCTACGTAATTCCAGCCCCCATCACTGCCATATTTTGGACAAGAGTCGTCTAATGGACAATGAGGACCTCCTCAACAACCTCGATGTTTCCATCCAGCCTAAGATGTGGACTGTATTTCTAGTTCTCTGGTAATCGTGTAGAAACTAGACACGATGCGAGCGTCGTGTTTGTTCCTCTCGCGTAACCCCACAAAAGCCGCAAAACAAAATGAAAATAATAGCAACGAAAGCACTTCACCCCCGCCGCATCCTTCTGCCGTTATTATTCCGACTCTCCCGAGCTCATCGCTTATACCAAACGCTGCAATACGATTCGTCGCACAAAAGAAGTACCCGCATTTTAAGCGACAAATCTTCATATCCTTAAACAAGAGATCCACTGCCACCAAAACTGGGATTAAACCTGTCCGCCTGGCCCAGTCAGTTAGTGTGTGTTCCCACAAGCGCCAACTTCCAAAGCACCAGCACGTCTAACTGTTTCGTGTACGATGAAAAAAAAAGAGGAAAGTAGAGTGCGTGCCGCCACAGGCCCACGGGGATAGATTTGCTAAGCTAAATGAAAAACTCAGTACGTCTGGTTTTCGACCTGGCCGCCGAATGGTGATGGTTTTTTTGCCATTTTTCTGCTTCCTGTCTTTTTTCTTCTTTTTGGTGGTGGGTGTATGCGGTGGCGTATTAGGAAGCCGGCTATTATTGGTATACGGGAGGTAGTCGTTGGACAGCTAATTCAGTACGAGTGAATAGAGTTGCAATGTCGACGGATGTTGATGTATTTTTTCTGTATGGAAATTCAGCTCCAAACAGCGGCCCTATAGGAAATAGCATATATATAAATATTACTGCGCGTAGAATAGTAGTGATTCGAAGGTAAAACACTCGAAGGATCTTGTAATTAGACGAAAAGACTCTGTTTATATACATGTGGAATACCTAGTAACACATGACCAGATATGAGCTCTTTACCCTTCTTGTGACATAATACTCCCCTTCCCTCTGTATTCCCTATAAATGCCTCTTCTAAAGCCTACTCCGATCCAAGAAGCCGAAGGTGAAGGAAGGTGGACATTATTTCCATTTATTGGTATTCTCCTGCGCATGTGCACTGAATAGCATCGTCCGGGTCATCAGTGCTTTCGACCTTTGCAACCGCCTGTTGAAATGATTATTCAGTGATAGGATCAATAAATATGGCATAAAACAGGAGAGAGAGAGGGAGTATAGATAGAATAACTTACAGTTGAACATAGCTTTTCACAATGAGCATCAGCGCCAGGGCGATTACATTTGGCTGCTGTAGGGGCAGCGTAAAGGGCTAGCGTGAAGAGAATAGCAAAGAGCTTCATGATGAATGTATGTTGGGATGTAGAAAGTAAAGTTGGATTGATATTTGATTGAAGAATGAAGTGACACCGATCGACGGGTTGATGAATTGATTGATTATCGAATGAAAGAAGGTCTTCTATCCACAGCCTTATGTAGGTAGAATATTCCAAGCTTTGAAATTACAAGTAAGAGGGCTTGTAGTTTATCCCATAAAAAAAAGGCTTTTTTCTATGTGTGATCTACGCGCCGAGCGTGCAGTCAATGATACGCACTTCCAAAAGCCGCTGCAAGCGATAGCGCAGATACTGTACAAAACGAACTAGCTATAAAGTATTGTAGGTATTTCAAGTTACTTCTTCTAAGAGTCTGCAAATTCTTAACCCTCAAATAAGAAGTTACAATAGCCAGAGGAAAGCCTTCCTCCTCTTCTTCTTCCGAGGAGGAACCCAAATTTTATGCCCGTCGAAGGCTGTGCAAGCAAGCCAACTTTGAGAGCTTCATCCCCCGGAGTGGCAGCTCCATGGCATGCTAGTTATGGCAAAGAAGGCGGCGAGGTTTACGGCACTAATACTTCGTAGAATGGATATGAACCACTACAATAAATGCAGTTCTTAGCATCTAACAACCGTACCAAGTACCTATCAACCTAAGGGTAATCTATTCCATAGAAGTCCATCGGGTAACATCCCCTTCCACACTCAAAGCATCTTAATCCAACCCCCTCTCATCCCTCATCATACCTCTCCAACAACCCCACATTCCAACTCTGAAATTTCCTAGCGCTGGGCGGCAACATCGTAGCACTACTCCTCAAACAATCCACAACTTCCCCTATGGCTTCAAGCGGCAGTGACAATTCCTCTGTATCCTCCCTCTCCTGGAGTTTGGCAGCTGCTTCTTCGTCGATGGTATTCCAGAAGACTTTCATAGCAAGTTTTCCGGGTGGGAAGGAATTTGATGAGATATCATGCGAGTGTTTCTCGTCTTCCGGGCTGTTCGATGCGGAATAGCGTAGGCCCGGGGTTAGGATCCATAGCGAGATGAACAATGAGGATGTAGATGAGGAAAGTGGAGAGGTGGTGATATTTTTAGGTCGAATTGCTAGACCAGAGGTAGGCTCAGTTGATGGAATAGGTGATTGGGGTAGAGGTAGTGATTCGCTCATAGACGGAACAGCTTTCGAGGATACTAGAGATGGTTTCCAACCCATTGGATACAACACAACGCGTGAGGTACATTGAGATTGCAAAAGATGCGCCAGCTGAGCAGCTACGAAGTAATACAAGGAGGGAGAGCTTGATTGTGGCGAAGGTGTTGAGCTTTTGGACTTCAGTCTCCATTTGTAAAGTCGAATTCCTTCAGCTTGATCATCGACTCTTCCAAGGTATTTTTGGCAATTACCACAGTCAATTGATCGGTACGCAGAGTGGGTTTGAGATGGTTTTATTGTCTAAGATTGCATTAGTTACTATATAACTAACTATTCTATGGTACAACTTGAATGACCTCTCGCCGTTCATACTTGAGAGAACCATGCTATCATGTTGCTTCGACAATAAATATGCCTCATTCTTATCCCATGTTATCCTGCAATCTCTGGAAAACGTGGCGGGCAATGAACGAGTTTGGTCTCCTCGCTGCCAAAGAGGTAACCCATAATCCGAAGAAAAGGGTAGGTCTCAATGACTTGTCCGCTGAAACGTGCGGAACGGAGACCAAGTGATCAATTTTGGGTATTTGTATCGGTGATCAGACAACTGAAAAGCAAAGAGCTTGCATGGCCACCTTCTTGATACCCGTGAAAGAAACAAAAACCCAGAAAGAAATACCAACAGAAAAACAAGAGATTGAAACCTTACCTGCAAGCCAGAGCAATCGCTTTCAGATACCAGAAAGGTTGTTGAATCGATGAGAGCAGTACCAGAGCGGGCAACAAATTTTGTGTTGGCCCCGTAGCCTCTGTTGGCATTCGAATCGGCTAGACTTTGGCCACTTGCGCCATTAGTCTTTTCATGCTCTGGCACATCAGGCTTATGACAATGCCAGAACTCCATCATCTCTGCCCAATTATCACTGGGTAAGTCTTTCCACGTGTTGATGACACCTTCTTTCAACACTATTGTATTGCAATTCCTGCAAGCATATTCAAGATTGCTTCCTAGTTGCTTCGCGGACCAAGGTGCCTCGTTGTCTTGCAGTTTCTCCATTGTAGAGGAGGCTGGTGCTTCCGCTAAAGGCAACCTCCATGACAGTTCTTTGCTACCCAGAGAAGGGGTCTGAAGACGAGTATTGGCAGCTACCCGACTAGGGAGGCTCAGGGAAATCGTCTCTCCGGCATGAGTGAGAACGACGCGCTGACCCTGAGAAGCAAGCTCTGCTTTTGTCGTTGCGTCACATGGTGTATCCAAGGAAGCAAAGACCGAGATCTGACGGATATTTGAAAGAAGCTCGGCATATATTAGAGGACTTGTTCTTGTCATCTTGACGTTTGGTTGTGGTGTCGATGAAGCATGGGAGAGGAAAGAGCGGGCGGAGGATGAAGACGCGATCAGTATGAGGATTCTCAGCCATACAGACTCCGATAACCGGCCCGAACTCGCTACTTACCCGGCACGTCTTGGTATGAGCTCATCAAGGGGCTGCAGCCTTACCCCACACTTTGACAACCCCAACCATTCAAAGGCTAAATATCAGGAGACTCCTAATACCTGGGCCTTGAGCAAAACAACTTCACGTTTGTCAAGATGTCTGCTCCTATGATTGCATGGGTGCCTCTGGTCAACCGAGTACACAAATATCTCACAGCCACTAGCGATTCTGGACGTTCAATTGACCTTGAGAAAGTCCCAATCCACGATGTAGAGACCGCGGCAGAAAAGAGACCTCGGACTCTGAAGCACTTAATAAAGGCAAACCACATCAACTACTCTATATTGTACCACGATTTCCAATACCACAATCATCTGCCGCACCTCCTAGGATCCGCATACATACTAGGTGCAAATCATGATCAACTACAAAAGATTTACGATGAGGAATCGAAAGAGCTTGAGGAATGGAAAGACTCACCGACAGAAATCACAGAGCTTGATTGGCAGGACTATTTAGGGCAAAAGAACTACCAGAGAGCTTATGTGGATTTTTTTGAGGATGAATTGGCATTGAAGCATGACTACGATTGGAAGAAAGTGGCCGAGGAGTATCTTTTTCAAGGAAAGACGCCCTTGATCAACGGACTTATTGCAGGACGTAAGTTACCACGGAATTTTGGAAGCTGGATGCTAACAAAAACATAGTCGGACACCCACTAATACATCTCGGCTATGCATACGAACTCTCGAGTAAGGAATTGGGCATGGAAGCTCTTGCCATGTCATGCACAACCCATGACTATCTTCACAAATATCTCGATGATCCATCATATACAAAAGAATCGACCTACTCCACCACTTCACCTCTCGAAATCCTACACAAGATTGCGGACGACAAGAGACTGGACGGAGTTTTCAAGGAAAAAAAGTACCATAATATATACGCTTTATTCCACGAGCACGAATCTATCGTTATGGAGCACTGGAACGCTTGGAAGATCTCGGACCCCAAGAAGCAATTTCAAGAATCACAAGAAGCCGCAGTAGCTCTGTTAACAAGAACGGTAAAGCCCGGAACGCATGCTTATGATTTCTTTCTGGTACACACTCTCACCACCAGCCACGCTGTACGAATTCTCCTTCCAATGATACCAAAGCGATTCCACATTAGCCTCGTGAGACAATGGTGGTTGTTGACGATTGCCGTATATATCGCCCAACTGAGACCAGAGATCAATGACGATATTCAGCCTAAACCCGAGAAGCAATGGAACTACGTGGATCATATGGCATTAAATTCTCCATATGCTACAGATGCTCATTATGTTAAAGGTATAATTCCAATGTCCATTTCTAGAAATCCGCAATACTAATTCAGATCCCAGCACTTCGCGCCATGAAAGAAGCAGCTTTCACTTGGGGCGACGTACACGAGAGATATCTTTCAGCAGCCGTTCATTTCGCAGATGATTTCAAGGGCTGGACGGGATTCGGCTGGATGGAAGCTGAGGGAGAGGTCAATTAGGAAGCAGTATGCATATGAGGATATGAGGACATGAGATACGAAAATTGTAAAATTACATTTGTGACATTGGCTTTAGCTTTGGGCCGGCTTTGGCGTTCTCATTTAGCAAGCGGGTCGCTTTCAATGGTAATTAATCAAATTAATCAATAGCTAGGTAGCTAGGAATTGCAACGTTTCTCCCCCATATACCTTCACGTCGACTGATCATGAACTCACAACACCCTCCCTCACTCCCTACACCAATCATCCTCCGCACAGCTTCCCTCCTCCCCCATCTCTCAATCACAGAATAAGACCAGCGGCACTCAACCACAGTCAGTTCACACACACAGAAGCGATCAGATGGCCCTATGGGAAATGAGACGACGTGAGTGACTAACTGTCGGGCGCAAGAGACAACATTAGATAGTTTCTCGGTATCCTGCTGCATTACTGGGTGATTCCAGGTGTGTGGGGTATTTCTTTTTGCTGCTTTTCTGGGGGGAGGGGAAGGGGGATGGGGTTGAGTTGTTTTTGTGGTATTTTGGGTCTTTGGATCTCTTAGAGCTTTTGTTTTGGAGGGGTTGGAGGTGGAGGGAGGAAGGGGGCATTGGTGGGTGAATAGATGGGTGATATTACTAGGAGGAGCTACTATATACATGTAGCTCCCTTGGAGATATTGAAGATGAGGTTAGGGATAAGTCTCAAGAGAAAATGGTGGGTGAGTGTTTTGATATTGTAGGTGATGCTTTGCCCTGCCTTCATGGACTCTGTAAATACAGTACGACAGACGGCTGGGAAGAGAGGGAGTTTCATTATGGTAATGCTTTTATTCAAGTAACATTTGGTATCTCAATTACCCCAATTACACAAGTTTCCAACTCCAGCTGCGCCAATCCATATCAACCAGAACTATACAATTCGATCATTCAAAAGACTTCCTCAACAGAATGTCCAAACCACGATCCAAGCTCATCAGTATCATTCTCCTTCTCGGAACTAAAGTAATTCGTCAATCGCGCAGAGTCATCTCCCTCAATCGGCCATTCCACCTTGGCTGCCGCATTCTTCAGGTCCAACATATCCTTCGCGGTTCCCCAACTGAATCGACATTCGTTTCCCCAGCCAAATACTGGATCCATGTTTCGTTTTAACCAGCCTGAACACCTTGCATCTGAAGGGTATCCTGATCCCCAGGATGCCTCTTCTGGCGCTTTTGTTCCGCCCATTTCTTCGTCTTCGTCTTTTGAAGGCTCAATGTAACTTTCGTATAATACTTCCAATGCGGCATCTCTCGTGACCTTTGCGCATACACTAGCGGCACTAACGCAAGGATATAAACTATCCGCCTTCTTCGCAACCGTGACCTTGGCCGTAGGAAATATCTTTGCTAATTTCTTCTGATACGTGTCTGGGTTTCCAATCGTATCAATGAAAATCTCCTTCACATTGACTCCCTTTTTATAAACTCCTTGTATCAGCCCAATAGTCGCATCCATAGCTTGGGCGTTTAAATTATAAGTACTGATCGGCTTCATCATATTCGCGCCAATATCTCGCGCAGACATGACTTCGACCGCCCATCCACATTGCGTAAAAAGATCGGTGTTAGGCGTACACAATTTCTCCATGAGATCCGAGCGCACGGCAGGAGTCAGGACTTTACTGTCGTCGAAATGATGGGTTTGGCGTAGTAAAGGATCAGATAATGGGAGAGGGAGATAGAAAAGTCCGTAGACCATAGGTCCTAGAACTGGACCACGACCAGCTTCGTCGACTCCCAGTGCGCATGGTGGACCAGCTGTGGGCTCTGCGTCGGGGTCTGAATTGGGCGTTGGGAGGAGGGAAGGTGGGATGGGGGAGAAGTGGTTGTAGGATGCGCCAGAGATGAGGAGGTCGTGATGGATGGAGGGAGCGATGAATACATCTGAAGCTGGGGTTTCGAGGGTGATATCTTCGTCCATTTTTGTGTCTGCCATTTTGTAGTGATGTGGTGTTGTAATGTTGATATGCTGGTCCAAAATTGTAACTTCTCATCTGGCGGCAGAAATATAGAAAACGCGACTTGAATTGGGAGACGTGAAGTGAACGCGAAAACTTTACCCAGAGTTTACCCATACAGACCCCTGCATCTAGCGAAAGCATCCTATTTTGACAGTACCTAGTACTTACCAAATCTCATTGGAATGAGAAGCTTGCGACGGAAAGTTCTAGATTGATAGAAGCTTTGAAATGTGATTTGTTTAGTGCATGTCAAAGTTTGCCTGTCAAGAAAATTGCAGTCAAATTACAATCAGATTACTTTAATTCCAAGGTTGTTTTGAAGTTCGTGCTGTAGATCACGAGAGTCTTGGCTGCATGTATGCAGGTGTGTCCGTCCGATGGATCCCGTCCAAACTTTCCATCCCATCCCAAAGGAGAGAGCGCGACTTTTAAAAATAATCAACCCCACCGACTGCCAGCGCAACACAACACATCCAACGAACAATATCCACGCGTACTTTCGCGTGTGAAGCTGTGATTATCTCGCTCACTCTTGCATTGGCGTCAAGCTCTTCTATCACATCTCAACAACTCTACCGACGCTACGCGCTCTCACTCGCACTATTCGGCGCATGTTGAGACAACACCACGATGGCACCTAACGGAAATACTGCGCAACCAAAGCGCAAGAAGAATGAGAACCAGTACCTGTTTGATCTGGGAGTAAGGGGAAGGTGAGAGCATACTGACCACGAGTTTGCGACAATGATTATTTACTGATGCCATTGTAGGAAAACTGGACTTACCCTCCCAGATACTGGCATTCGCGACGAGAATGGATTGGAACCGATGGATGGATTGTTTTCCTCCCCTGAAAAGTCGGTCAAGGGAAAGGGAAAGGCATCCAACGGCTATCCCAACAGGACAATCTCAAGCGACGAGGAAATGGATATGGGCAGCAGTATGTACTTATAACATAGACCCCATGAGTGAAAAGCTAACATTTCAAAAGGCACGATTCCAGAGCCTGAAGATGTCCTTGAGCAACGCGCAAGCTTCCGCCTACCACCGCGCTCAAATTCTCCGATCAAGACGTTTCTGAAATCTCCCGCTCGCAAGAACCCATCCTTTGGAGGCGGCGTCTCGTCACCCAATAGAGGATCAACAGCTCCGCCGCGAACGGCGTCTGGGACAGTATCTGCGTCTGTTCGACGAAAACTCGATTTCTCTGGAAACGAGGAGGACTCTAACCAGGTCGCGGTCGGCACGAATAAAAGGGCCAAATCCGCATTCCCAGTCGCAAGTGCTTCAAAACTCAACGGTGCAACTCGGCTCGTTCCACCAGCGCGGAAGGACTCGGTTGAATTGGAGCTGGAAAGTAGGGAAGACGATTATTCAGCTGCGTCTGATGATACAAAAGTTCTCGATGCAGAGGACTCGATACAAATGGTGGATTATGAACAAGACGACGAACCCGAGGAGGACTATGAGATGATCGAGGCACAACAAGAGTCAGAGCCCGAATCTGAACCCGAACCAGAAGTACGACCAATGAAGAAAGGAAAGCGCAAGGTTGTAACCGAGGAGGAGGAAGAGGAGCAAGAGCCTGAGCCAGAACCTCAGCCCAGCAAGAAGGGAAAGCGCAAGGCGGCGTCTATTGAACCATCTGAAGAGCCTGCAAAGAAAGCTCGAGGACGACCAAAGAAGATCGATGCCCCAGCAATTTCAGAAGAAGAGGAAGATGATATTCCCAGACCAGCAAAGAGGTCGCGACGTTCGCTTGAAGAAGCACCAGAGCCCGTGAAGAAGAGTAAAGGTCGCCCTAAGAAAGCAGCAGCGCCTGAACCTCAGCTGGAAGTGGAGCGAGCATCGGAGTCCGAGCAGGAACAAGAGCCAGAGGAAGAGCCAGAAGAAGAGCCAGAAGAAGAGGAGCCAGAGCCTGAACCAGTACCACAAAAGAAAGCAGGAGCAAAGAGGAAGGTTTCTCAACCGGAGCCAGCTAAGAAATCCCAAGGAAAGCCTCAAAAACCTGTTCAAAATGCCTCGAGAGCCAACGTAGCAAAGAAAACAAAATTAGTTGCGATACCAGAGACACGTTCGCCAGAAGTCAAACGTGGCCCACCTCTTCCAAGAAGTAATCAAGGACTAATGATTCTTCGACGAGAAAACCCTCTAGATGGAGGCGCGGGATTTCAGCGAACACGCTCTGGACGTAACTCAATCAAACCTCTTGCCTATTGGAAGAATGAAAGAGTCGAATACTCGGATGAGGAGACCGAAGATAGCTATGGAAAATTCATGCTGCCTAAAATCAAAGAAGTCGTTCGTGCAGATGAGGTTGAGCCAACAAGACATGCGAGAGCAGCATCGCGACCTAAGTCAGGCAAATCAAAGAAGCGTCGGGTTGCCATTGAGGAAGAAGACGAGGAAATTTCTGAGCCTTGGGAAATCGAACCTGGCAAGATATATGGAAATGTTCAGGAATGGGATCCCGCGGACCCGACTGGTGCTGAGACTGATGAGAGAGAGGATGAGATTGCACTCTCTAACGCCGCTATCATCACCCGTGATGTCGGAAACAGTACTTTCAAGTTTGCAAAGACACACACCCTTCCTTTCTTCGGATCTGGCATGGTTGATTTGCCACCTGGAGCTGCGAAGAAACCTAAGAACTCGCGTAAGATGCAAATGGTATTCTTCGTGTTCTATGGTCGAGTTAAGGTTACAGTCAACGAGAATGAATTTCGAATTGGTAAAGGTGGTTTATGGCAGGTTCCAAGAGGTATGTTTGCTTATCCCTTCTGGTTGTCCAGCAATAACTAATGCATTTTGATAGGAAATTTCTACAGCATTGAAAACGATTATGATTCCCCGGCTAGGATTTTCTTCGCTCAAGGATGTGAAGTAAGCGAGTCAGCCGATGAAAGTCAGTTGCGTTGATAATTTTGAAGGGATTGTTGTTTTTGTTAGTAATAGTTGTTGGAGGTACACTTTTCTGCTAAGGCGGTGAATTGCAAGGAGTTTTGGGGGGAAAGATACTCACATATGAGCTTATGATTTTGCTTCATTTCCTGTGAGGGAGGGGAAGAATCAGGCTCTGATGCATCTTGTTTGTAGTATGAAGATTTTTGTTAAATTTCTGGAAGTAGTCCACCGAGTCTTCAAGGAGAACAAATTCAGATTATTTCATCCATGATTCATCCATGATTTATTTCAAACGCAAAAATTTACTTTTCTTTTCTTCTTAATAGCTCACACATTTCCTAACACTCTCCGCTCTCTAAAGGCAACCTCGGCAGGTAACCTAAAACTCGCACAAAACATCCTCTTCTTAGGCGCCACATCCCTCACCTCATACACAGTCACCTCCTCATCCCCAGGCTTAATGGTCCACCCCAGTTTCTCGGATATCCTCTCACAGATCTCCTTCGTCTCCTTGACGTTATCCTCGCTCTTGGTGGAGAAACAGTGCACGTGGACCATGGGTAGCTTTACGGACGTGTGGGGTGTGAAGAGGGACTCGTGCGTGTGGTAGAGACCGTTGAAGGAGCCCAGGAAGTCGATTGCTATGGCGGGCAGGTTCATGACGAAGTGGTTTATTGTCTGGGGGATTGTGACGGTTTCTGGGGGTGGGAGGTACTGGACGGGGGTGCCGCGGGAACGTCTTTTTGGGGGGAGGGTTCGAATGCGGACGGGGAGGGAGAGGAGGTCGTCGGCTGCGAAGCGGATGAAGTCGTGGCCGTCTCGGTTGAAGGGTTGGACGTAGGCTGAAACCTGGTGGTGTATTAGTTTGGTGATTCTGGGAATTGAGTCGAAAAGTAGTCCGTCGAAGAGAGGTGGAATGAGGTGTGGGGAATTTGTTAATTCCAATATTGACCATTTCAACAGAGAAGCGAGAGATTTGAACTGTATAGAGAAAGACATACCTTATTCCTCGTAATAGCATCCTTCATACACTCATAACTCTCAGGATTCAAATCATTCGCCCAAACGAAAACGCCCTTCTTGCCTGCTGGAACAGCAAAAGGACCAACTCCCGCCATAACATCACAAACAACCTCCCCCTTTTGGAACAGATCCACAAGTCTCTTGTGTTCCGTTTGAAGCCGACTATTCCAATACACTTTCGAGTAATTAAATCGGAATAGACAATCCGATTCGGAGATTTCGACTTGCATGTCATCTGGTCCAGCAAGGACTTCGTATGCGAAGGTTCGGAATTCGGATTGCGAACCTACATCGTCGATTTTGTTGATTACTGTTTTGATTCCTGGGTTCTTGTCCATGAGGACTTCGGCGATGATTTTCTTGTAGGGGAGGTATTCGTCTCGGAGGTTTAGGTGGGCTGTTTTTATGTTAGTGTATATTTTTCATGAAAGGAGGGGTAGTAGATACCAACATGGCCGACGGCGGCAAATCCAACTGGTACTTCTCCCAAAGCATCTTCTGGTAGCAAAGAAGTCATAACATCAACTAGAAAAGCTCAGCTCTCTTCTTGCAATGCCTTGCAATATATCCACATACGTACGATAAGTCCAATAGTCATAATCCAGCTTCAAATCATAATCCACGATCCCCACACTCTCATCCTTCACAGCCTCTTTCAACCACGGACTCCACGTCGAAGGATCTACCAAAAATTAGTCCCACCCTTCCAATTTATTTGACAATTTCTCGCACCTCCAGATTTCACCTCTGGTCTCAATAATAAACACTTCGCCCCCTTCGTCGTCGAAGTAGGATCCGGCCTCACATTCAGAAGTCTTTCAAGTTTCAAAATCTCCCTACTCTGCTCAAGTCCCGTTTTAATTTTCGAGATATCCCTCAGATTCTTGACGCGCACCGCCGAAATGGGGAAAGTCTTGGTGAAGAGTGCGCGATCGAGGGCAGCGGTTGCGGAACGAACAATTGGGGGTCGCAGTAGAGCCATGAATTCCGTGGATGGTGAGTTTATGGTTTTGTCATTTACGTCCTGGGAATATAAGTTAGTTTTCTGGTTGTAATTTGGAGAGCAGTAGGACTTGTAGGGATTTACGAACTGCCATTGCGTCATTTCCGTGATGTTGGATTTGGATTTGGGTGAGTCAAAATGGTCGGGATGCGATGGTTTTTTGAGGTGTGGATTCTTTTAACGAGGCTGAGATACTGTACGAGGGGTTTTGCGCTTAGACCCTCATTGGATGACGTCGAGTCGACGAGGCGAGGCTGCAGGTGGCTGTAATTGCTTTAGCTCTTGGGATGTTTTGGAATCTCATCCTTCTTTCTGAATTTCCTCAAAGGTACAATAATTCTGTGACAATTCGAAATGTCGGCAAAGAAAAGAACTCTTGATGCTTTCTTCAAGCCTCCTCCCAAAAAAGCACGCGTCAATGATACGGAGCTATCTACATCTGAAAATGGAGCTGTAGAAGAAGTACGTGTAGGACTGAATCCAAGTCATCATCATCAGAGGCTCTAACAGAGCAAATAGATACAATACTCTCATCACCAAACGTATCCATTCCCAATATCGCAGTTTCCGAAATCACTTGAGTCAGAATTGACGTCGCTCCCCTCAACCATTGGAAGAACAATCAACGATCAGGCCGACCTGGATCTACTCTACTTTGAGCCTTACTTCCCCAAGTATCTTGAGCGTCAAGTCTTTCAATTCCTTCGCTCAAAACTGCCTTTCTACAGAGTAGAATACGATATCAACAGAGGTGGTGTCGTGACCAGAATAAAAACGCCTCGGTATGTTGCCCCCCGAGGAAGAAAAAGGATCATCACTAACAGAGGTTGGTAGATATACAACCGTATTTGGTCTAGATGAAACTTCAAAATTCGACGAGTCTGGTGAAGTGATTGACGCAAAGACCAAAAAGAAGGTATTAAAGGATAGAAACTATACCAAATACCCACCTCGACCAATTCCCAAATGTCTGGACGACCTTCGAATATCGACAGAAGCAGCCACCGGCTGCAAATTCAATTTTTGTCTCGTCAATTACTACGCTTCAGGCTCAGATAGCATCTCATACCATAGCGACGACGAAAGATTCCTCGGAAATCTCCCAGCAATTGCATCCTTCTCCCTCGGCGCACGAAGAGATTTCCTCATGAAACATAAACCAATCCCACCGAATGACAACGCGCCACCGCCACCAGAAACAAAACCGATCAAATTGCCACTGGCTAGTGGAGATATGATTCTCATGAAAGGCAAAACGCAAGCAAACTGGCTCCATTCAATCCCCAAGAGAACAGGAAAGAACGCAGAGGACGGAGGAAGAATCAACATTACCTTCCGAAAGGCAATGGTAAAAGGAGGGACCGAGAACTATTATAATTATAATGTTGGGACCGGCCCGGTCTACGTATGGGATGAGCAATCAAGAGAGATGAAATTGTTCAAAAAGTAGCCATTCGTTGCAAACTCTACCTACTCTAACGGCCAAATCGCATCTGAGCGTTTCCGAAATTGTATAGCGCTCGCAAAAACACCTGATAGCCGACTCCTTGGTTATCTTGAACATGGAAGATTTCCGTGAGTCGAATTTGCCAGGGTGGGTAACCTGATAATTCGACTGTTGGACTGAACAATACCAAGAGATCTGGCTCGGCCATTACGCTTTCTGATATTTCTGCGTTAATCAGTTCTGCGTTGACATCTTTAGAAGAAATCTTTCCTCGCTGGGTCATATCTGTGAGAGTTTTTGTAAGATCTACTAATGAGTCTCGACCATCTTCCACGGAGAGAAGGATGACGGATAATTTCTTCGTCGGCGCATTCTCGCTAGTTGGTGAGGTATCCACGGGAGCCATATGAGGAGCGCGCAAGGAGAGCGCGGGGTGCTGTGGTCCTAAATAAGATGAGAGCTTTCGTTGTATCGCAGTGTGCGTTGCTGGGAGATAGGCCTTCAGAATACCTTCGTCAAGTTAGCAAAGGACTTGACCTTAGTCAGATGATGCCCTTACCAGTTCTCTCGTATATTGAGAGAGTGGGTATCCCAATACAAGCACACCAAGCTGATATTTCGGCAACTTCGTCTACAAGGGCCTCCAACCCAGATCCTCCCCTCCCGCCGTCTTCAAGCTTCAATATAACACTGACGTGCTCGGGTAACCGTTCCAACCCTTTCACGTCCTTCTGAATCAGCTCTGGCGTTCGATGGTGGTAATATAGAATCGCAAATATGCGGTCCTTCACACCATGGTATGCCTGACGAAGACGTATATAGACGGAGAAAAAGGTGTGAACTATAGCGAAAACTAGCGCGTGTAACTGGTTCTTCAGAAAACCGCGGATGAGTGATATGGAATAACTGTCTTCCGGGCCGTCAGGGAGGTTCCTGACCAGGCCATTACTTTTGGATTTTGAGGATCGCGGCGGTGGATCTGGAAGGAAAGGCTGTAGTGAATATTAGTTAATCTTGCGTTTCTTATTGTATCGGATGTTGTACCTCTATGAGCTTCTCTCGCTCCTCGGGAGTAAGCAAGTTGTGGTTGAGTTTTGCATCGCGCCGATAGAGTTCGGTCTCTCGTTTTGCGACTGGCATATTAGGAAGTGGAAGTGGAAGTGTTGCGATGAAGCCCTATTCGATAAAAAAGGAAGTTGGACGAAGGAGCGTGGAGAGTTGGAGTTGTGTCCCGGAAAAAAGAAAGGTTGCCATGGAAGGATTGCGTGGAAGCTGGAAGGCTGTGTGCCAGTTGTCGCAAGGCCACGGGGCTGAGCTTTGAGCGGTCGGCGGTTGCTCCAAGGATACCTCCGTAATGCGAGTGAGATGGGATGAACCTCCGTAAACTTGCAACTGACACAACACCGCCTCCCACCTCCTTCATTGCGATACTCTGAGTAATCCCCAGATGGCTGATCGGTAACCATACTTCTCGATGTAGTACGACTAAGCCGACAGATCATTCGAGTTGACAATGGCATCTCAGACTCCCGTTGGCGGGGGAAGTGGCCGATCGATATTCCCAAAGGGGCCCAGCTTTACCTTGGAGAACTTCTCAAATAAGGATTTCATTGTCAGAGATTTTGTCGAGGATCTTGCAGAAAGTGCGGTTCCTGTAAATCGGCGTTCGGGGCCAGGACAACAACCCTTTGATCCAAAACCTCTCATCAGGACCTTTGAAAGTAAGGGCTCCCTTCCCCTGATACTTGCTCGAAGTCTAATAAACCACAGGTGCCCTTGCACAACTCGCGACTCTCTCCGAAGAACTGGGAGAAAATGAAACTGAACTTCTTACTTCAGTGCGACGGGCTGAGGTCCAGCACCACCAGACTCTAGATGATTTGGGGAGGAAGCTTGACGAGTCCATAGATTCTTATGAGACACTTGACATTGCTCTGAACCAACCTAATGGAACCAATGGGAATGATATCAACGGGCGGAATCACGACGGAGGGGGTCTAGTTGCCGTGCAGATTGGAGAGAGATTAGAAGCTCTGGACAAGCAACGAAGACGAGCGCAGGACGCCAATTTCCTAATACAATGCTGGATAGAAGTCAGTGAAGCTGGGCAGTTGACGTCTTTAGAGGATATGATAAGACGGCAAGGCAGTGGGGACAATAAGGTGCGATGTGCTGTTATTGCTCGACAACTTATGAGAATGAGCCAGAGATTGGATCCCACGTCCTGGGCACAGACAAACGGTTCCAAAAAAACGAATGGAGTCACGAATGGCATTGTTGGATACAAGGGACATAACACCCGAGAACTAATAGAGAAATTTTCGGAAACGTTGGAGAAAGACTTATTGAAGCAATTCGATGACAGCTACCGAAGGCAAAACTTTGACGACATGTTGGAATGCGCAAAAGTGCTGCACGATTTCAATGGTGGATCAAGTGTCGTTGCTTTATTTGTCAATCAGCATCAGTTTTTTATTGATCGAAGTCAGCTAATTACTGATGAAGTGACAACGGACAATGAGACTTGGGAACGGCTAGCGGATCCAGATTCTGATCCACCAGGAGTTGAACCAAGCTTGCAATCGCTTGTTGATGAGATCAGGATTGTCATGCAAGACGAATCATTTATCATCAAGCGAGCATTTCCATATTATGAGGTGGTCTTGACCAAATTTATTCAGAGAGTCTTTCAGCAATCTATTCAACAACGATTGGAAATGGTACTGGAAAAGGCCGATACTATATCTTCTTTAGCCTTTCTGAGATCACTGCATGCCTCGCGAAGTTACATCAATAATCTGATCGAAGATCTCAAAGCCCATGGCCTGACGGAACACCCGGAAGCCTGCACAGCTCAGACTGCATTAAGTCTTGACCAGCAGCTGGACGAGTTATTCGTCCCGTATCTGGTTGGAAATTCATACATAGACCGAGAAAGGAAGAGTTTGGAAGAACTGTCTTCGTCGCTGCTTTTCAAGTACACAATTTATCACTCGCGGCGAAAGAAGGCTCCTACCGGTTTCATGGCATCTCTGGCTCAACAAGGAACACAACTCTTATCAACGGCAAAGGACGCTTACATTGACCGCTTGGATTCATCTGAACTCACGGCGACGCAGAAAGCCATGATGATAAGAGTCGCAGGCCTTCAGAATCAAGACAACAGCGCCAAGAACGAGATTGAAGTCAGTGACGAGGATGGATTGTTGAGTATTCCGAATGCCAAACGAATGCTGAAATGGTTGGCCGAAGGTGTTCGACGAGCACTCGAACTTGGTAGTGGGAGCGATACCCCCAAAGATGTATCAGCTTTGCTCAATCTACTTTTGACCAGCATGGGACAGGTCTATATCGAGACCGCGTTGGATGCTGCTGCAGATATGTCTCTGTCTCAGGAAACTGTCAAAGTGGAACCAGATATCACCTATCTGCCCCAATTGCAGCCAGCCATCACAATTACCAATATCATGTCGCGGTTTATCAACACTGTCCTGATCAAATTGGCGGAGTCGAACACAACAGTAAGACGATCAATGGAACTACAGGCCAAATCAGCAGTAGAGCGGATTGAGTCGAAAACGAACAATATTGTTCGAAGCACCCTCACAGTAGTTATCAATTGGGTTACCCGATTGTTGGCAAATCAGAAAAAGGCGGATTTCCGACCCAAAGATAGTGAGCTTGATGGGTCCCGTGGAGTTCCTGGGTATCTCGAGACCTTGCAAACAGCAACATGCGGCTCAATTTGCACCTTCCTCGATAAAGTGGCCCTAGCAGCTTCCCAAGCGATTGATGGCCATAATTTGGAAGTCTTTAGTTGCGAACTGGCCCTTAGCATCAGAGATCTCCTCTTTGAGCATTTTAAGAAGTTTCAGGTCAACGCTACTGGTGGTTTGATGGTGACCAAGGATATGTCAAGATACGTAAATACACTGAAGAGTTGGCCATTATCAAAGGAAGCTGAAGCTGGTGTAGAGCTTCTTAGTGAGATTGGTAATTTCTTCATCATTGGGCCGGAGGCTCTCAAGGAGAGATCAAGGAATTTCCAGATCGGGGCTGGAAAGAAACTGCAGAAGCCTGATTTCAGAGCTTTTATTTTAAGAAGAGATGATTCTTCGAGTGTGGGAATTCTGAGTGTGCTTGCTGGGTTATGATGATACCATTTAATAGAAACATTTTAGAGACCAAAAGTGTAATCTGGTGTAGGGGAAATAATGTGATTTGAAATCAATAGTCGAGTTTTTTCCACACAAAATCCAGAGCAATTCGCTATATGAAATGAACTCACCCTTGACTTGGTAAATCCTACTACCTAATGGAGGCGCATTAAAATAATAAGAGTTCGTGAGAGTAGCGATTCTGTATCTATTTCCCAGGATGGCCAATTATAAAGCTCATTCGTGATTACCAGTATATCCCAAACGCCACCCAATGCAACGCCAGAGTTCCTCTTGAACATGTTTGTAACACAATACACCAGATCGTACAGTCTATCATCTCGTCTTCTAGTCTCTCAGTTCCGATGTCCCTCAAGGAAGATTGAACCCAAAGCCCGCCATACAGCTTTTGTATTTATCGATCGTGGAAGCGCAATCCTTCTGTGGGTCTTTGGCATTGCTGAATAGCATACATTCGTCGCGCGAGGCTTTTTCTTCTTTACATACGCAGCATGGCTATTGGGAAATATCTTGTTAGACATTCGATTCGAGAAAACGGGACGGCGAAAGGTACCTTTGGATTTGATGTTGCTTGGTTGGTTGCTGGTAGGTTTGCGCCGGTGGCGGTAGCTATGGAGCCGGTTAGCAAAGAATTGAGCTGAAAGCTGAGGAACACGAACGTATGGAGACACTTTTTGAGGCCATTTCTAGGTCCGCGATTTGAAGGCTTTGGTAGTAAAACATACAGGGTCTGCGAGATTTTGAGATTCGGAACTGGAGTGAGTGAGTGAGAGTTATTGACGCTGACCAACTCGAACTCCACCAGCACTCGGCCTTCGGGACCCTGGAAAATCGTCCCGACGACTCCCGAGGATTCACCGATGTATTGCAATCTGCCCGCATCTGAAAACAAAACCCCCACCAAGGCTCCTTGCTCCTCCAAAACACCAAGAACGGCCTGCATCTGCATCTGCATCGCAAACCTTGCATCGAATCAAAGAAAAGGTCTCCGCTCTTGTATTTCTATCTCTTATTCAACAAACAAATACCATGGCACCCTCAAAAATCTTCACCCTCGAAGGGAAGGGTTTGAAGCTCGATACCGCGGCGGATGCTGAGGCGCACATCAAGCCCCTTCGGGATATGGTTGATGTGGAGGAAGTTAGGTTACTCGGTAATACTTTGGGAGTTGAGGCTTGCGAAGCCATAGGAAAGGTTCTTGCGACCAAGAAAACTCTACAGGTATGTCGCATACATGTTCAAATATGTTATTACCCCTCCATTGCTGACATCCCTGGCGCAAAAGATCGCAAACTTGGCCGATATATTTACAGGGCGACTTTTGGATGAAATTCCTAAAGCGATCTCTGCACTTCTTACCGGTCTACTCTTGTTACCGAAACTCCATACCATCAATCTCAACGACAATGCCTTTGGTCTCAAAACTGTGAAGCCTCTCGTCGAATTCCTCAAAGCACACGTGCCTCTTCAACATCTTATCCTCAATAACAATGGTCTCGGACCTTATGCTGGTATTGAAATCGCTGATGCGCTTTCTGCGCTCCACGCAAAGAAAGTCGAGGCCAGAAAGACTGATGCTACCGTACCGGATCTCGAGACAGTCATCTGCGGTCGCAATCGACTTGAAGCTGGCAGCATGGAAGCATGGGCTAGGGCATATAGTCTACACAATGGCGTAAAGGTCGTCAAGATGGTTCAGAATGGCATTCGTCCACAAGGAATTCAGCAATTGCTCACAAAGGGTCTTGGAAACGCAAAAGGAATCAAGACACTTGATCTTCAAGACAACACCTTCACAATTAAGGGCTCAAAAGCATTGGCGGGTGTGGTTACTGGATGGACCGAAATTCAGGAACTTGGACTTGGTGACTCGCTGCTGGGCTCTAAGGGAGCGGTAGCTTTTGCCAACTCGCTTGGGAAGGGGCAGAACAAGAAACTCGAAATTTTACGTCTGCAATTCAACGATATTACCTCGGCAGGGCTTGGGGTCTTCGCAGAAGTCGCTAAGAGTTCTTTACCAGCTTTGAAGAAGATTGAGCTTAATGGTAACAAGTTCTCTGAGGAAGACTCGTCTCTTACTCAGTTGAAGGATCTTTTGGATGACCGAAAAGAGAGCCTTGCTGGTGAAGTTGTCATTGAGGACGACTGGGGTGTCGACAGTCTCAGCGACCTCGAAAGCGACGACGGAGAAGACGATGAGGAGGACGAAGAGGAAGAAGAGGAGTCGGAATTGGAAGAACTTCGCGAGAGAGAGGTTGAAGCCGATGAGAAGGTCCGCGAAAACGAGCCGGTTGTGGCACAGAAAAAGGATCCTGTCATTGATGATGAGCTTGCGGGCGCGCTTGAGAAAGTCAAGATCTCGGCTAATTGAAGCGAGGATTCGAAAAGAAAAGAAAAGAAAAGAAAGAAATGGAGATTTTTGCCTTCTTCTTATTTCGGTTGAGAGAGGAATCAACCCACACACCACCCTACATATACCCCCTATACCGTTCGATTTCCTTTTTCCTTCTGTTTTGACGCGTAGCAGATGAGCATTGCACATAGAAATAAAACCCTTTTTGATTCCTAATTGTTCATGCCTCTTTAGTTTTGTGATTTTTCGAGCTGGGTTGGAGATGATGTAAGAAGTGAATGGAGCTCCGGAGGGCATCAAAGGTCTACAGCAATCGTGCACCAAAGCATTCAAGCTTGGCTCGTCGTTGCGTATTTCAAAATATACTTTCATCTAATGACGACGATTTTCAAGTAATATAGGAGAGAAGCCACGAACGAGTATCTGGAGCGCGGGAAATATATCAAGATTACAATCTACGCCATACGATGCTTCCCTAACCTATACACAAGCGGAGAGAACGTCGAAATATCATGTCTCCTAGACATCTATTGAGGTGAGTCTATAGGCCATGTCTACGGTCTTCTTTCTTTAACCACAACGGACTCCTACAAATTCCTTCACATCTTGACTGTACATGGATTATAGCTGCTGGTAGACGGCGTATTTTCTTCTTTCGGTGGTAGATTGTTTTTCGACGGTGAAGTCAACAGATTCTCTTCTTCGTTGGGGAAGAGTTGTGATTAGGGTCGATATCGAAATGGTGGGGATTGTTACTTGGATTTGGGAGCTGTGGATTGATGGAATTGGAGTTGGGTTTGTGGGTGGATGGGGTGTTGTTTCCGGGGTAGAGTTCCTGATCTTCTATGATTGATTGGTGTTCTCTTGGTTCTTTACTAGGAATGTTTGGTTGGTCTATTTAAAGAGGTTGCTGTGGGTAGGCGGTAGGAGAGGGGTGTGTTGAGTGATTTGGCTTGGGTTGTGGCTGGGGATGCTGATTTAATTTATTTTTTGAGAGGGGGTAAAGGTGTAGGACGTGTGGAGTACGAAGCAAAGAGTATGTATTAGCTGGTTCTAGAACCCTTGATGGATATACTCAAGATGAATAGATGGATTGTGGGAATTGCAAGATAAAAAGAGGGCTTTTTATGACGTGTGGATGTGGAAGATGAGGGATTGGGGAACGAAGTGTTTTTGAGGCTAAATTAATTGGAAGATCTACAGTATTTTTTTAAGAACCATGAGATGTGAGTCGATTTTCGGAAGGGCATTATCGATATCATGGAGTGCCATGCAAAGGGTGTGGTGGGAGTTCGATATATCTCGTGGATTGCTGTCGATTGAAAATAAGTAATCTTACTATTTGATATTTCTGTAGTCCTCATAAAGTGGTTTACAATAGCGTCCCGAACCTTTTCAAGTTTGAACGAAAGCCTTTCGGTGGTAGATCATGTTTCGACGGTAAGAGAATCCTTTTGAAATCTACGATACAACATTGTAGAGAGAATTGCTAGTGTAAACCCAGAGGACATTTTTAACTTCACTTCTTTCAGGTGCCAGAAGGATTGTACGATCCAGGCTTTCTGGTCTCAACTTACCTCGTGCTCCGAACCATGGTGCCCTGGGAAGGACGTCGTAAGCTCCGCCGAATAGATACTTGATCTAGAGTTAATCAATATATATATCACTTGTCCTTCAATGCATTTGTTGCACTTCGCTCTCCTTTTGATTCCAGTTTCGTGAGACAAGTAGAATATCCGAATGATCGAATAATAGAAATGGAATATAGTATCGAAAAGTGGAGTCAGTAATGACTGTATTATCATGCTTGATCATTGATCATAGCCATTGTCCAAGTATACTGTCCCTGGGACAACTTGATAAAGTGTGCTGGTACTGTAGTATGTTACACGTAGGGAATTGCTTCATTTTGGGAGAATCATCAACACTCAACAGCGGAAAGCATCGAAACTTCTTGTGAAGACTGGAGAAAGTTTAACTGAAATTTGGTTGTTGGTTGAAGCATAATATAGGCTAGGTTGTATGAGATGCTAAAGGTCATCTGAGAGGCGTAAAACTCAAAGGACCTGAAGATATGAAGTATTTAAGTATGTGAACACTTCTTCTTGGAAGTATACCAATCTCCCCTATTCCTATCGCTACTACTACCACAAGTCATAGGATCACTTCAGTACATTCTGAACGTTATGTACAGATGCGCACGTTACTCTGGCGAGCATTCCAGGTAGATGCTATCAGAACCTCGTGATTCTTTGCTACTCTATGTTCTAGTTCGTTCTATCTTGTCGAATATTCTTATGAACGGTAGGCGAGAAATTGACGACAGACAGATATTTGACGGTAAAAGGAGGAGGTGGGGGTTACTGTAAGCGAGCAACGTATCAGACTTGATTTCCTCCTTGTCTTTATTGTACAGGTTTAGATTTAGGTCGCCTAGGGCTAGTGATTTTGAGCTACTCTGATCTGTGTTTCTTCCACAGCCAAGGTGTTTAGTAAATTTTCCGCGGATTTTGTGGCTTTGCACCGTGAATTCCTTCAGTTCCTCTTTTTGTATAGATATCCATCTTACCTTAGAGTAAAGTTTTACAGGAAATGTATTGAGCTCTAAGTTCTAATTATCCAATTCACAAGCCCCACTTGTCTCCCAAGTTCAATATTGAGGTAATCTTCATACTTCTCCACGATTCAATGTCCCGCAATTAACAGCTAAGGTTTCAACCCTGCCGCAAGGACGATTGAATAAAGATATACGATATGTTACTAGCACCTAGGTGAACTGATATATATCGATGTAAAAATAGGAAAAAATTAAACACAACACAGTCTAGGATCCCAGGACCGGAAATTTACTGTATACAAGCTTTTGATACATGGACGTGTGGTTAGCATATATAACACTTTTTCCCCTTCTATTTTTGACCATAACCTCAAATAAACAAGCTCGACACGTTTCAATTTGTAAAGCTTGAAACTCTAGATTCTTAAAACCTGCGAGTATCACCCTCTCTCCAGGATCAACACAAAGACAACAATTCTTCGTCGTATTTCCATGCGGTCGTGTTGCTCTCAACAAGATCCTGAATCACAGTCTCACCTTCCCATGGCTGGAAAGCATAATCCTGCCAGTGATATTACATCCTCAGACCGATGACGAGATATCAAGAGAAGTATGCAGTTAATCCAGAGAAAACCCACAAGGACATTACGAGCAAAGAAGAAAGAAAGTCATTCTTCGCCATCTCTAAAGAGTTAGCTGTTGAGGATCCAGAGCTGCCGCCCCCCCTCCCCCGGTCCATACAATTTCCCGTCGCGTGCTCAGTGGAGAACAGTGAGTGTGGACTTCGGGCTTTTCGTGGATTCAATAGTAACCCTTTTGGCTATGTATGGCACTTACTACCGCAGGGATTGAACTCAAGCCAACTTGATAACCTCATAGAACATCGCATTAGAGCCGTAAAAACCCAAGATTGCAGTAAAAAGACGAACTCATTTCAAGAACCACACAGGCTAGATATCATCGCACTATCCCTCACCCACCTTCCTAGAACAAGCCAACGAAGAAACATCAAGAAGCAGGCACAACCTTAGGCACAATCCACCACTCATGATACCCCTTCCCATTCTCAGGAATCTCAACTTTAATCCCCACATCTCCACCATCCTTCATCCCCACCACCGCCTTCTTAACCGCCGCAATCGAAATGCCCGTGAAAATACAAGCCTTCAAACAATCCTTAACATTCTTCAACCAACTATCATATGAACCCTGACAATACGCATCCTTAGCACTCAACTTGCTGATGATCTCAAAGCCCTTCTTGGCTGCTAGCGCGGATTCAGAGGCGTATTTGAGGAGGTCCATGGTGGATTCTTCGGGTTGTGCTACGACTTTGGAGAGTTCGTCATGGGGGACAAGTTCAGGGAGGCCGATGAGTTGGAAGGGTTTCATTCGGACTTCGTATCTTTGGAGATCGTTACTATATGGAAGGTCGGGTTTTTTGATGAGGGAAAGTCGATTGAGTACGGTGAACAGACACGACAATGCGTCTGCGAATCCGTACGTGGCGGTAGCTTCCAAGGTGGAGTAGTTGATGAAAGACAAAGCATTTATGACTTCTGTCTGCTTCTCAGGAACGCGATTTTGGCGAGAGGCTCTGAAAGTAAAACCCCTAATTCGCTCGAGATGGCGAGCTCGTGTTTTAGCGATGTATTGCAGGTACCAATACATTGTTGCGAGTTCATCTGATTGATAGATCTCAAGCTCAAATCCCATTTGAACTAGCCACTCCATTTGTCGAAGTTTGTAAAAGTATGCCCATGATGATAGAGGAAATGAGTATATTGGCTCACTCGAGATGTGGGGATCATTGATGGACTCCTCACGAGTGTATTGGCGCAGATCCACATCCATCTCTTCGGCATCGAGTTGGAGAACCTCCCAATCCGCAACAAGGCGGCAGAGCGTACGTCTGATACGACATCGATTTTGGCAAATGGTGCGGAGGATATCCAAGTATGATCTAGCAGCTTGAGAACGGAAGCTTTCCATTTGGGCTGCCATCATGAAACGAGGATCGGTAGGTACTTCTACTTCATCATTTCCGCGATCAAGAAGTATGTTTGCTGGAAGCACAGTGCTCGATAAATCATCGTCGAGAACTTGGCGAATTGAAATAGATCCCAGAATGATCATATCTGCGAATATGTAGTGTTGAAGTAAAGTACGAACGTAGACTGACGGCTGAGGTTTTCGTGCTTGAAATAAGGAGACAAAGGTCTATCTTAGTTAGTCCATATCAAGATGGGCCTGGTAACGCTGAAAATGGATGCGACTTACCATAAGACTATGTGAATCGTAATATTTCAAAACCTCTGCAGCAATAGAGCCATCCCGGCAGAGTCTTTCCAAATGTTCACAGGTGGCTTCCCAGCTTATCTCGACTATAGGACGCGGAGGGACAGTACTGGCCAACTTGCGTTGTATTTTAACACTAAAAGTCCCAGGAACTGGTTTTCCCAATGTCGCTGATGATTTGAGAGTTGGTAGGAGAGTTTGCAGACCAGACCAATGTTCTTTGATGCTCTCCATCGAGTCTCTGGAATTCACATCTTCAACGGCCATCAAGAATTTCTTCCTAAAGCTGACCCTACAAATCAGAGCATCTCTGATTTCAGTTGACATCTCCGTAGACCCAGATAGCTGCTCTTCTGTATCTCTGAGAAGCTGAAGAATCTCATCTTTGCCAATGTTTTCAAGCAGGCTTCTGTTGAAAGTGTGCGTAGCAAAATCCTCTTCCTACGAAGTAATTTAATGTAAATTTTTTTTCATCGGGGGATTGTGGCCTACCTCATAGTAATGCTCCGCTTTGACTCTCTCATTGACATAACTACAGGTCTTGATAAGACCTAGGCAGTATGCCCGGAGAATCTGGAAATTTAGCGACTCATCCTCACTAGTTTCACTTCTGTCAAAGAATGTCTGGTTGATCTGTGTAGGACAGGGATCCAGGATTCTGTCAATGTATAAACTGGTGAAGATGGTTTGACCTAAAGGATGACCGATATGCCAGGCGACCTACGATATTAGCTCTGAACTTCCATACGGAACCCGCGGAAACTCACCTCATGGCAAAGAAGTTGATCGATAATCCCAATG
Source organism: Hymenoscyphus fraxineus (assembly GCA_900184765.1). Lineage (NCBI taxonomy): Eukaryota > Fungi > Ascomycota > Leotiomycetes > Helotiales > Helotiaceae > Hymenoscyphus > Hymenoscyphus fraxineus. The sequence continues at coordinate 1,183,660 of LT855411.1, forward strand.
ATTTCTTCGGGAAGTAATGGTTGACTGAAGTCATAGTCGTCTTCCATCGTCTCGCCGGGCTCCAAATAACCACTATCCATTTTCGGATCCATAATCTAATGACCTTTAGTGACTATCCCTCTCACAGCCCAACCCCGATAAAAACTCACCTCTAGTGCCCCAACCGACTCAAAAAGAGTAAAGAACGGATCTTTGATGAGCTCTCCAAGTTCCAGTTCTGTAAAAGGCATAAATAAGCACGTGATCGTGCAAACATAAATTGGGATTTCGCTGCTTACGTTGGGCAGCATGAGAGAACTGTTCTGTGATATCAATCGCGATAATCCCATTGCTCTTCAGCTTGGGAGTGGGAGGCGGCTCGCCGTTCCATGCTGCAAAGGCGTTTGCGGTTGCACTGCTTGGGTTTTGGCTCTCGTCGATATCTATGGCTGCTACCTCTGCCCGGATTATGTTAGCTCATCCAGACCATCTGGCTTGGTTTCATCTTACGAGCTGCGAGGTCGTGAGTCGCCAAATCATGGTTCTGGCTGAGCATGATCGCGCAGAGAGAAGTCTTGTTGTGGGCTCGCGTGTCAAGCTGGAATTCTGAAAATGGTTGATGATTGCGGGACTTCTCGCTTGAAGGAGTGCGGCAGCGATGCGCTTGCTTCAAGGCTAGGTGCGAGTATATATTACCTACTTCTGTTTGTACACCATTCACCTAAATTTCCACCATTTAAAATAGCATATCACACGGCGTTACAACCATCTAGTGATTTCCGAGATATACGAAGAGATTTCTTTGCAAAATACTGAAAAGACTACTGAAAAATTGGAAAGATAGGGTCTCCCATTCGAGCGTTGGGTCGGATGCTATGCCAGGGCTGTCTTATTGTAGTATAATGCAGATATATGTTGTTGACAAAATAACTGTCAGTTTTGAACTGTTGGTAGCACTCCTCCGTTTATGTGGTTCGCGAATAACATGGTCACAAGCCCAGTGGAAATCCTACCCTTTGTACCAGCCCGTATACCCAGAGAACTCTATCCACCTCATTTCATATCACTTCAATCGCGGGAATTTTGCGAAGCTGTAGTAGTCGGTCTCTTCAATTGTGGTGTTGGAGGCTCTCGACCATGAATGATACAATGTACAATGTCGTCGCCCTTGGACTCATCCTCTCTTCATCCTTCCGGTCCTTCCAATATATTCCACACCCTACGATGATGACGTAGACTCAGCCATTGAAGCAGCATTTGCGTCCGCAACGCTCTTCATCTCTCCCTGCTTGCCGTTCTGTTTCCGAAAGATACCAGTCAGTCCATATTCCCATCCCAAGATCATCCACAGATCAAGACTTCATCAACTCACGTTCCACTTGGCGAATCTCAATTCCATCTCTCCTCTCTTCTCGGCTGCCAATCGCTTGTCATCCTTCAAGCTGCGTCGGACGACTCGTGCGGCGACGGAGAGATATTTGTTGTAGCTGTGAAAGAAAACCTGTCAGTCTGGGTTGATTGCGAGCACTTGTCCTGCCGGCCATTGAGTGGGCTCCGAGAAACTGAAGACCTAGGAGGACATACGTAAGACCTGAAGCTTTCCACGCGAATGCCATTGTGTATTTTGGAGTGTGGGGTGAGATGTAGTAGTGGGTTGCTTGATGTTGCTGGTAAAGCTAACTCTTGAGCTTCTCCCGCCGCAGGTAGAAATCGAAGTTCCGGCTAGAGCACGTGACTTCGGGGTTTGAAGGACCCGGCCGTTGAATTTTGGGGACATAGCTAATATCAGAAAGTGTCTTACAGTTGGTCCAACATTTTACAATACTAATCGCTGAAAGTTTGAGTATTACTGAACATAGAAGATTTTTTTCATATCTACAATACACTCTAAGAGCTGTTAATACAACCCGCACCCAACTCCTCCAATGCTTCAAACGTCTAAACCTTGAGGCCAATCTCTTCTGCAAAAGGAAGTACATACAGATCCCCAACCGATGAAACCGTTGCTTTGCCTTCCAGTAAAGCTTTTGCTGCCTATGTAGAAGTTAGTAAAGGAATCATGGAAATCAAGGAAATAGAAAACATACTGCTTGCAACTTCTGAGCGCTCACGCTCTCAACACTCTTGCCAACCTCACTAATTTGGAATGGTTTTCCACCGTGAACCAAACCAGCACCAGTTGCTACAAGGCCAGCCTCAATGTTCTGTCCTTCCTCCAAAGCACGATATTTAGCGATGGCCACTGCTTTGGTGAAATCTTCCTTGCTGATGGAACCTTCTGAAATGCTTTTTAGAGATTTGATAGCCTCTGTAGATGCATCACGGATTGCCTTGGCAGAACCACTGAATTGAATTGCTAATAGACCAGTATCGGAGTAGGAGAAGTGGGTTGTGGTAGCGCTGGCTCCTGGGAATGCGGATGCTGCTTTTGATAGCAGAGAGAATCCAGGTGACCATTTGATACTTGATTTACCACCAAGAAGAGCTGCAAGAACAGCCATTTCTGGTTTGTATGAGGCTCCTGAGGTGAAAGAACTGGATCCTGGAAAAGCGATAACCATGGCGTTGCCAGAAGCGTGCGAAATACGTTCTTCACCACCATAGTACTTTGAAGAAGTGCTCGTGAATGGATTTGCGGAAGTAGCTGGAGTTTGAGAGAAGAATTGGCCAACCCATTTGGAAAGTTCCTCCTGAGTAGCTCCATTTGCAACAACCGAGATGTTTGGCTTAGCATACGCATCCTGAGCGAATTCAGAAATTGAGCCGGCGTTCAGGTATTTTGCCAACGGCGTAGAGGATGTTGGGTAGAGTGGGTTTCCAAGACCTCTGTGGAAGGCAATGCCATGAGCTGAGTTGATGGCGAGCTCGGAGACATTGGCTAGAAGTTTCTTTTGAGATAGGTGGATGAGCTCCTCAACCTGCTCGTGATATTCATGATCTAAGAGCACCTTATTAAGACTTGATTGGCTACATATCAAGGCCAAACATACCAGTGTATTTGGTCTCGGCGACAACCTCTCCTAGAAGTTCTGTGAAATATGGTAGGTCTTCTCGGAGGAATTTGGCTTCGATTACAAGTGATTCTCTGGTGTGGTATGCATTCAATTGTCCACCTAGAAGCTCAGACTCTCTTGTGATTCGAAGAGCAGAGCGTTTTTGGGTGTTCTAGAGACCGGGAACGTGGTTAGCCTCAACTGATACCCCATCCTGTAGCCCACCAAAATTGTTACGGACCTTGAATGCGAATCGTTCTAATCCAACCGTAAGACCCGGCAATTGTTCGTATCGGGTTCCAGCCTTTGCTACGACGGCAAGCTTTGTAGTTGGGCCTGCGACATCTCTGCTAGCTACCTTAATACCGCCAACATCTGCAGACTCGTAGGAAAAGGACGTCTCGCCGGTGGAAACAGCAGCCAGACCACGTCGAGCGGAAGGCTGCACGCAGCTTTGCCTGCGAAGGGCAAGCTGCGCATGTCGTCCAATCGCCGACCGTGAGATCATCGTTGGGATTGTGCGAGGATGAGGGGTCGCTCTGGAGGAGGGGTGGTTGTCAATCAGGTCGTTGATTGAAGCTTGAGAAATCGTCCGTCGGGGTTGTTGTGCAGGGCTCAATTCAAAAGTAAATGGCCCTGTCGTAATTGGCTGACAGCCTTCGGCCACAGGGTGTGGTTGTAGCAAAATGGGGAAAGCGGCAGTGGTGTACCAATTCTCTCCTCAGACAATTGAAGTTATTAAACTGCCACTTTGGGACTAGTCAGCTATAAATGAGCATTATCATGGTATCAGAATTACTGCTAATAAACCTAACTCTTTCGCATAAAAATTCTGTCAAGTTCACCTTCAATTGCTTGAGAAACCAAAATAGCAAGAGCTACCTACTGACGGCCGCTTTATTAGCCGGGTAGGCGCAGGCGCAGGCGGAGTGAAGCGAGCCTCTCACCTTTTTTCCTCCCCCGCCCCTCCATTCATTCACCAGATAGAAAAACCTCGAACGACCGCAATATAATACTCCAACTCGCCGACAACATTCAATGCGGACCCGGTAGCACAAGTGGAAGCTCTAGAGGTCCCACCATAGTCTCTAGCAGCACAAAAAAATGTCTGGAGTAAGCGCAACCCACCTCTTTTCTCTTTGCGACAGACGAGTCATCCCATCGCAGAGCTATGAGCGCGAGCACGAGCACGAGCAAGAATACTGACAGCATACAGACTAAGCATGCCTTCGAGCTATGCGCTCACCTGGTCAACGAAACCTACGGCGAATTAGCTTCGGTATGTATACTCCATCTCAACTTGAAGTCGGCGCGATTCCTATAATTGTCTAGACTTTTCATATTGGTGGTTTCTGACATTGGCGCAGCGCATTTTCACCATCCTCCTTCGACGAGGCCGACTTCCAATATCTGCCCTGACAAAACATACGCGCATCACTTCTCGAGCACTTCGACATGGGCTCGCAGTCTTGATCCAGCAAAATTTGATATATCACATCAGCGAAAAAGGAGAACCGACTTACTATGAAGCAAACCCTGACGCCGCATATGCCTTGGTGCGGTCGGGCAAGATCATGAATTTTATCGAAGACCGTTATGGGTCTTTGGCTCGAGACGTAGTCAAGATCATATTGCTCCTGGGTCACGCTCGTATATCCGATGTTATAGCCCAATACAAATCGCAGAAGAAAGAAGAAGCAAAGTTGGCGAAAAAGGCAAGAGAAGAAGAAATCAGGCGGTTAGAAGAAGAGCGGGAGGAAGAAGAGGAGTCCGAACACCCACAGACCAATGGTACCAAGCCACATACAGGAACAAATGGAGTTGGCGCGCATGTCACTATACCAACTGCCACTGATGGTCAGCTGAATACCATTTTGGCCCGGCTTTGTGAGGATGGATTCATTGAAAAGGTCGTCAAGGGCATGTTTCAGAGCCCTGCCGATACTTTCAATCAGCTAGAAAAGGAAACCATCCGTGAGCAGTACCAGGGCCAAGTAAAGGGTGGTAAACAACAGGAGGCAGTTGACAAGATCGTTTGTGCGGAAATGAGGAAGATGCGATCGCATGGACCTGACTGGAGACCACAAGTAACCAGAAAGAGACCTGCAAATGGAGAGCATCTCAACGGCAATGATAGAAGTGGCAAGAGAAGACGACTATCCCATAATGGCTTCGCTGCTGACGACTCAGCTCACAATATAGACGACAATTACGAAGATGATGGTGGAAGCCTCGACGTAAGTTATAGGACTCTAAGAAGTCGCAGCGTATACTAACTGTAGAAGCCGAGTCTAGTTGTGCGTATCAATCATAAGAAATGCCAAGTTGTTCTTCGTAACGTACGGCTTGTTGAATTAGCCGAGCTAACAATTGGAAAAACAACGTCCCTTATCTACGCTGTGCTACTAGATAAACTTGAAAAGCAGCTCAATCGGTGCAAAAAGGACCCAATTGTTGACAAAGTAGACGACGACGCTATCCTTCCTACAATTAGTACCACGATTCTCTCCAAGGCCCTCGAAGACACGGACATTGATGCGAGTGACGGCATTGGTAAAGCCAGAGCCGTAGAAGCAGAAGCGAATGGTACAAATAAGAATGGGCATGCGTCTGGCGATAACGAAGACGACGATCCATTTGATGAGGAACCTGTTCCGGTACGACCAGAAAAGCGCCGAAATTTGGGGTCTGCACGAGAAAATCACATCCTTTACGTAGGCAGCCATCTCGATTTGCTCCAAAAAGAGGGGCTGATTCATTTGGAGAGCAATGATGGCCAAGGCACTTATTCTGTTCATTTTGAGGAGATAATGAAGAGGATCCAAGAGTTGGAGCTCTTTCAGATCATAGAGGAGAACTTTGGAACCGAAGGTCATCGCCTGGCTCGCCTTCTCCACAAGCTCGGAAGACTTGATGAAAAGGCACTTGAGAAGCGAGCCCTCATGCAGCAGAAAGACGTCCGAACCAAGTTGGCTGCAATGCAACTTGCCGGCTTCATTGAAATTCAGGAAGTTCCCAAAGATCTGGCGAATCGTGTCAATAACCGCACTATCTTTCTTTGCTTTATCGATATTGAGAGGCTATCTGATGTGCTCTTGGACAAAATTTATCAGTCAATGTCTCGGCTTTTGCAACGGCTTGTATTGGAACGGCGTACATACACAAGCGTGCTGGAGGTTACAGAACGGTCTGATTTGCGGCACGCTGCTCCAGAACATTATCTCGAACCGAAGCAATTGGAACAGCTTAAAAAATACCAGCGGAAAGAGGAATTGTTGATGGAACAGATCGGACGCTTGGATAGCCTTGTTGGCATCTTCCGTGACTTCTAGGTGGATGACTCTGGCGGAGGGAAAACATTGGGGTGGAACTTTGATACGATAGCTTTGTTAGGCGAGTATTTGCATGGGTCGGCGTCGTTTTGCAGCATTTAATGGCAACGGCGTTAAAAGAAAAGCAGTGATGACGGATGTCTCCTGCTCTATGGATGGATACCTATCACTGAGGTACAATAAATTTGCACATTTTTCTCATACAGTAAATATCTGCATGGAAACAAGGTCTCGTTGCTCTAGCTATGGCCGGGTCTCTATTGAAAATACACTTTCTTCACTTGTAAACACCTGTCTTTGTGCTCTTTTATGATTTTTCGAATGACATTGTGTGATATTTAGAGGTTTGACCATAAAATTACCCCTATGTTAAGGCGACATGTTTTGTTGTCGCTGGAAGGGGAGGACTTCTTAGGTGCCGTGGTGAGGTGAGGGGTCCTGTTCTCGCTCGGGGAAGTTCCGGCTCCTTACGCCATCGATGCAGGCACTAGCATATTTTTTGTGAGTGTTCGTCAGATCAAGAAATATCATCGAATTTTTCTTCCCCTCTTTCCCCACGCTCTCTTGTCTCCTACCCAGCTCCTTTGATTCTCAGGCCTGCTGTGTCCGAAGCTTCTTTCACGAACTCTCTCAAGTGCGACCAATTGATCGCTGAATCTTCCGCCATCATGTCTCCCATCGCAATCGCTCCGATTGCGGGTACGAAAGATTTCAAGAGGGAATCTACTTTGGCACGGTTATTGGGGTCTGGTATGTTTGGAAATCTGCTCTCTTATAATACCTGGAGCTTGTACTAATGCGAATGATTGCAGGATCTGCTGGTATTGCTGAGCTTGCGGTTTTCCATCCTGTATACTACAGCTTGTTCCCAGAGCAATAAGAAGCCCTGCTGACCCATTGAAGGTCGATACCATTGCAAAACGATTGATGAGCAACCAAGGAAAGGTAAATTAATGTCTGCGAGTTATAGAGACCGAAGTTGGGACATGTTGCTCACAATTGCCACAGGTTGGTTCTGCTGCCAAACTAAATGCCGTTATTTTCAAAGAGAAAGCCGGTGCGCCCGCTGGCCAGAAGTTCTTCTCTCTGTTCCCTGGACTCGGATATGCTGCTGGATACAAGGTCAGAATGTTGCGAGAAATATCGGTCGAATTCATATTGATTTCAATAGGTCCTCCAACGAATCTACAAGTATGGCGGGCAGCCATTTGTTCGCGATTACCTTTCCCGAAACCACGGCAGCACTTTCAATAATACATTTGGTGACAAGACTGGGAAAGCCATGATGTCTTCTCTAGCAGGAAGGTAAGAAAACTTTGGTGGCTTTTTGCGTTTGCTAGTACTAATACAAGTATTCGCAGTGTCATCGGTATTGGAGAGATTGTTCTTCTGCCTCTCGATGTTCTCAAAATCAAGCGTCAAACAAACCCAGAGGCTTTCCGAGGACGAGGAGTTGTCGCAATCGTGAAGGATGAGGGGTTCGGTTTATACCGAGGATGGCAGTGGACTGCTGCCAGAAATGCACCAGGATCTTTCGCTGTTGGTACACCTGATCACTTTCATTCTTCCACGCTAATATGATTCTAGCTTTTCGGTGGTTCTGCATTCACAAAGGGTTACCTTTTCGGTCTAGAAGATTACAACAAGGCATCTTGGTTCCAGAACTTCATTTCTTCCATTGCTGGTGCCTCTGCATCGCTCTTGGTCTCAGCACCTCTCGACGTTATCAAGACCCGAATTCAGAACAGAAACTTTGAGAACCCAGAAGGTGGTTTCAAGATTGTGAAAGACATGATGAAGAACGAGGGAGTTACCAGTTTCTTCAAGGGTTTAACGCCAAAGGTTCGTTCATATATCGGCTGTTCTACTTCAATTCCTTGCTAACAATTCAATAGCTCTTGATGACTGGACCCAAATTGGTCTTCTCTTTCTGGCTCGCCCAGACGTTAATTCCGGCTTTCGATATTGCCCTATCTCCTAAATAGATGATTTGATGGCTCTTTGATGAAGGTAAAATGTAACGATAGGTATTTGGTTGGTGCAATGGTTGGGGGGATCTGGAGAAAAAAAGTGTCGGCGTTAAGAGTTTTGCAATTCCAAGAGGAACATAATAAACTCATCTGTACATATATTTCGCGTTTAGCTGAGAAGGAAAGCACCTCTACTCATATCAAAAGCTCCATTCAATGGTTGCGTGGCGTGATTTCAAGAGCTTCAGTGAGCTGGTGCAGGGTCACGGAATAATAATGAATGGATTGTATGTCACCTTATTGTTGGAATGTCTCTTTCGATGGTTCAAAATTATTAGAACACAGAACACTTTACAAATTACTAGCCACTTAAATCTATAATACCTCCAAAGGACAAAGGAAGTCAGAACATTGATTTAGTTTTCATAAGGGCTTGTTTTGTGTATTGGAGTTGAGGAGTAGAGTATGGAAGTGGTCATTACTTAATTAACTTGAAGGGGTTGGAATTCTACTCTAATCTACTCTCTTGGGATTCAAAGCTACTCGCATAGGGTTTGAGTACAGTGGAGACTGGAGTGGAGTAGTACTACACCTAAGTAGTATGGTTCTTATTGTTCTAAACATCTGGTAGATCTCTTGGACATTATGTTGTATTTTGCTTTGGTACGCGTAAGAGGTACAGGGGTTTTTTATAAATAAGATTTACGTACTACTGCTACGAGTACTCTACTTGACTCTACCCTACTATTCTTTTATCTAGTATAAATATAACTTCTAAATTCTAATATAATAAGAACTTATTTTATTAGTATATAATTGTAGATAGTAGCTATATTAATCGAAGTATACTATGGGTATCTATAAAGGTAGATATATAACCTTTTAACTTGGTATGTATATATCTTAGTAATACGTATAAGAGTTAAGGTAGTTAGCTAAACATTTCGTTATATTTAGATTTGTAAACAAATTTAAGTACATCTGCGCGCAGAAGGTTATTGGTAGTGCAAATACAAAAACTGAGTGAGCCAAATAGGACTTAGCGAACTGAAATTCGATACCCTTAGAATGTCGATACCCTTAGAATGTCGATACCCTTAGAATGTCGATACCCTTAGAATGTCGATACCCTTAGAATGTCGATACCCTTAGAATGTGATTTGGCTTAATCACTGGATCCTGAGGAATCAGTGCTTGGGTCAGGTTCACTAGAGGATTCTTCACCAGAGGACTCTTCTCCGTCTTGGGACGATGCTTCCGTATCATGTTCGTTCGACCGATTCGACGTAGCCTCCGAGACTTGGGAAATTTCATCGCTATCAGTAATACGGTAACACTCACAACAACGAAGCATAATCACCGGTTTAAAAATCGGCATCTCCGCAAGGACGCGCTTGACAAAAGGATGCTCCTCCTCATAGAACATGTCATCCGGCATCTCATCTAAATCATAACCGTCTCCCCAAAACTCTGCCCCCTCAGCGTACGTGCGAGGGTCTCTTATAATCTCATCTTTTAAGGTTTGAGGCTGTCCCGTACCTTCTTTCTTATAGAACTGTGGAATCGCGAAGTTGAGAATCCAGTGAGATTGTACTTTATACTTCCACCGCCCAATCCCGGAATAAGGAGGCCATGAGCCGAAATCCATCGAATCAGATTCGTATTCTCTAGCTTTCTCCCAAAGCTCATAAAGTCGATCGAGCTCCTCCTCATCGTCTGCGTCCACAAGCACAATCTTCTCATCCCCAAGAAAGCCAAAAATCCCACTCTTTGTAACAGCCTCTTCTCTCAGATGCAAATTATCCATCTTTATCACCACAAGCCATTCCCTCCTCGCTTCCAATTTGGCCAACTGCTCAAACGTCGAACAGGCAGGCCACAGTCCTCCCTTTGCAAAGGGATACAAAAAGTCAGTGGTAATACATGCACCAACCCCCCTCTCCGCCATCTCAATCAAATAAGGAATGGGATCTGGAGACCTGCGTCCCTCTTCAACCTCTTCAACTTCACGCCGCGCATTGTAGTTCATGTGCACGATATCAGTCTCCGGACAAAACCACATATTCTCAAGAAACATGTAGTATCCGGGTGTTCGAGTCGGCCCATTTTCGAAGTGATGATGGAGCCGTTCTCAAATGCCACACTGCGGGATTCGCGACATACGCGGGTGATGAGTGGGGGACGGGAGTTGAGGAAGGAGGTGTAATAAGTGCCTCTGATGCTGTGTTCAGAACGGTCTTCCTGTGGGGCTAATGGACAATCGTCGATTTCCATGACGCGGTGACGGGGGAGGCACAGTTTCCAGATGGCTCTTCGAAGTTCGAGAGGGAGCCGAGGAAAGAAGGTGAACACGATGGGTCCATTTTGTTCATTCCTATGACTTGGAGAAGACGACAATGGGGAGGAAAGCAAAGCGGGGGAACGACCAAATAATAAGGGGTGGAGACTTCTTCTTGGCATGTTGAAGAGGGAACTAAGCGATCAATTGAGACTGTGAAGTTGATTTGTTGTATATGAGAAGGAATATTTCATAACAGATTTTTTCCATTGGAAAGTGGTTGCAAACTAGTTTATTAGCGTGTCTCTCAAAGATAATTCTGAAACACCACTCAGAAGTTATAGAGCATTGGTCTAACAAATTTAATCCCTCTAGTTCGAAGTTTATCGTGAATTGTGTTGTTTCACGGGCGCACGGTAGTTTCATGATGTGAATACTAGTATATACACTTGTTAGACATAACCCCTTGAAGGTAAGGGGGGGTTAAGATACTCGGTTACTACTCTGTATATACTATATAAAACTTATCAAAAAGTTATTATACTAAACTTCTAGTACAAGTAAAATAATTGTCTTAGTATACCTAGGTTAATAAAAAGTAAGCGTTAACAATTATAGAGAGGTGTAGACAGAGTAACGACCACGTTAATTAGAAGGTATTACCTATATTCTTAGTCTAGAAATTCAATGTGCTTCCTCTGGATTCACATTCTTCATATAGATTACGTAAACAGAATTAGCTACAAGGCTTCTCACGGAAATCCTTTAACATCAAACGAGAAACACTCCCGATATTAAACCATGACTGAAATTTTTTGAGTACCAAGTAAAACGGAAAGCTTCTTGCAGCTCCCAGTGCTACAAAAGAAAGAGTCGCTTCATTTGAATCCTGATACCCTTTTTCAGCCTCCACTGCCCTCCAGTCACACCCATCCGGCTATTCCCCGCCAAAGTTTACCCAACCCCTCCTTCCCCCCACTTATCTCACCCATCCCCTCTCTTACACCCAGACAAAGTCCTTAAATCAATACAGTGTCAAATAAGCAGTATCGCCACATCAAAAAACAACAACCAGCAGGTGGTGTGGTGTAATGGTAGCACGTAACGTTGTGGTTAGGGCTTTGCCCTAAATCTACATTAATCCCGTTTCAATCAGGGTTCGATTCCCTGCACCGCCATTTCTCGAGGGGAATGGATTGAAGATGAAAACGGTTTGATTCCGTTAATGATATTTTTTGGCCATTTTTTAAGGGGGGTTTGGGAGGGAAGGCTAGGTAAGCCAGGCGAGATAGATACCGGGGGTTATCGGAAGTTTAGCCGAGATATACTAAAAAGTATTTTATTTTAGACTAATAAAAGTAATTACTCTAAAGGAAAAGAATAATAAAAGTGATTGCCCTAGACATTTTTAATATTAAAGTATTTAGAATTAACTTACGCTAATAGTTGAAAAAATCATTATTACTTTTCTTATTTACTAGGAGGTAAGCTGAAATAACTATCACATTTTTTTCTAGCGGGTATAGGTACTCGAGTAAGTAGTAAGGTAGATTCCTCTGGGTAGGTAATCTGGTGGTAATAATAAAGGCTGAGGGAGTAAGTAAATAGAAGAGATATGGTTAAGTTGTTTAGTAAAGGGGTGTTTATAATCCTAGTAGATTATTATAAACAAAGCTTTTTTTCTTAATAATATCCCAAGAAACTCAGATTCCTAATAATTATTACATATCGTTCTACAAATTTGAAGTCGTTCTCCTCCAAGGATTCGAGCGAGCAATTATCGCTTGTCCATCTTCAACTGGGAAATCTACAAAAGAGCCAACACAATAACTACCCCCGACTAAGCAAAGCCCCCCAAAATAGTCCAAAACTACTGTACACGTACACAGCCGGCTTTCACTCAACTATTGGCTTACCACCAAACTACCTTTCTCCAACAAACAACCAACACTGCACAGCCTCTCCGTGCCGCACCCACTCACTCCACCCACCTGCATTCGTACGGCCCAACCAATCACATCCCGATACCCTTCTACTAGTCGACGAAGACGGCAATCTGAAGCGGGAATCCTGCAATGAGTACTAAGGCAGTACGTACATATATAGAACTTCATATGCATACTCCATCAAGAATCGAACTCTAAATCCCTTTACGAAATAGTATGTGGCGTTTTTACGTACAGTAGGACGAACACCAAGGCGTAAGATCGTAAAGCTGACGGGAGGCCTCGATAGTACGTGTCGGAACCCCGAGGGTCCGCATCTGTAGTAGACGAGGGCGGGTAGAGTTGGGGAGTGGGGTGTACTTGTGAAGCTGGTGATCTGTGACTTGAAGGTGGAAATGGAAAAGAAGTAAGTTCTGTAAGTTTGAATTTCATGGATATATTTGAACGCCGAAAGAACTCTTTTCGAGTGCAAGTACTGTACTATATCAACAGACGTAAAGAAAACCCCCCAACTGACAAATTATCAATCTTGATAGACCCCATTCCTTTGCAGTTCAAACCCTAGGCGCACCGCATCATAAAAAACGCCCCAGCACCTGATATTACACTCCTCAAAAATGAGATTCCATTCAATCCCCCACCAATACATGCACTCGCACCATTCACCAAACCACCTACTGATGCTGGTAAGGATTAACAACCCCTCCTTGACCTGGCCCCATATTAACCTTTATATCATGACCATTTCCATTGCCATTTGGTGCATAACCCTGTTGCTGAGGAGGGAAATGCGCTTCTTGAGGCAAGTGTGGTTCTTGGGGTTGGGCAACCATCTTCTCGTTGTTGGGGTGGTAGCCGGTTGGGATCTGGGCGTTGTTTCCTTGGTTGAGCTCGCGGTAGTCGAGTTCTTTTTTGGTTTGGATTGCTTCGCAGCATGCGCAACCTAACATATGATTAGTGTTTTATTTTAGGGGAAAAGAGTGGGGAGCTTACAGAATGCAGTGCAGCATGCGCCGAGGGAGGAGCCTTCGAGGTCTGGAGGGGGATTCGTTAGTAAAGGTGCTTAAGGCAGGAGGAATGTGAGGAAGGCAGGTCATCTCCCTTCCCAAAGCTCGATCTTCTGGATGATTGGAAAGATCCAAGATCCATGAGAAAGAGAAAGTTCCACTTTCCAACTGAGAAGACACCGAGCTTACTTACCATATTTGTCATTCATGTCTTGACGATCAATCATTTGCAGAATCCAACCAACACCAAAGCAATATTGCAAACCGCACCATCCCATACACCATCCATTGAAAGTTTCAGGGTTTGGTTCATTCTTCTTGATACGTTCGTGATTTTGGCCAACGAGAACGCAGGTACAACAGCATCCTTTAAGACCTATTTGAAAAATGTAAGTGTAACTCAAATCGAAGTTTTGGGGGTAAGGCGAGTCCTACAGAGACCACATGGCATGCAGTTAAAGAGACCGTTCTTCCATGGTTGAGGCATTTCGTACTATGAGTGAATGGAATTGAAGATTATGAGTTGTACAGAAGTTTGTGGAAAGGAGAGGGATAAAATTTTGGGAAATGGGAAATCAAGATCGACAAGTGAAGAGAGGAAGCTGAGATATAAATGTAAAAAAGTGGGGCTGTTCTGAACCGCTCAAGATCTACTAATTCCTCTGCGGCGCAGGGCTTCAGCCCTGTTGGCTCAGACTCCCTACAAAGGGGGATTAGAATGTCTCCATGGTACAAGCCACACGAGTGGATAATCGCGTCTTGTTACCGCATGCTCGTTAATGGGGGCCAAGGCTGAGTGTCAGCAACCGTTGTTGGTATGACTCTACCAACGAATGAGGTACCTCGTTACTGAATGATATACTGTAAGGAGTATTTACCCGTCTGGAAGGATTCCTGATGAAACGTGATACAGCATTGAAAACAAATAACTATTCCTGATGCGACCCCTAGAAACACTTGAGCAAGCTACATAGGTAGCCGTCAATGGGGGCTGCTATTCCAAATGTCATCCCAAATTGAAGAACTATAAAAAGTTCAAGAAGCTCAGTACTGTTTGTCAGTACTGGCTGTGCGAAAGACTGGAGAAAAGCCCTTCGAACCTTCCTGTGAATATAATCTGGCCCCGATTAAACAGTTAAAACACGTGCGCAGGAAATTAAATCAAGACATGCTGGCTGCCGATTGAGGTACGCAAACTCCTTAGAGAAAAGGAGCTCAATCCTGTGGCTAAGTAGCATATTTAATCTGAACGAGGTACTGATTACTGCGCAGTGCAGTATTAAAATAGCCTTATACACATGCACAGTGTGAGACCCTTCGATCCTTCGATGTCACATCAGCTGGCTGGGGCTGGTATCCAATCTCAAGGGGAAATTCGATAGCATCACCGCTATTTTGTTTTCTTTCCAACGTGGAAAGCAGGCTGCCGGAATCAACTACACACCCCCTCGATTGTCGTTGAGTGCAGCTCGTTTGAGGTCGGGGTACTGTAGTGGTATTTTATATATGAGGTTGTCTTGATCCCTTGTCCGACCAGGGCAAGTGTTGGGTACCCCTCGCTAGCAGGGTCGCCCCAGTTTTTATAGTTAGTTGGTATCAACGCACCCTGATTTCTGAGTACTAGTGCTGAATTGTTTGTATTTTTCTTGCTGAGGAAGATATTACTTCGAAGCAGATGATTGGGGATCGTGAACTAATATCTCGTCCTTTCTGTCTTACTGTATATACAAACTATAATGCGCGACTTCGGTCAGCAAAAGTAGCCCGAAGTCGAGCATTGAAGACCAACAAGCTACTCGAGTGCTATCTCCTTGATATGATCGATCTAACCGAGAACAAACACGACATTGGGACAGTAAGCTACAGAAAACCCTCTTGTTACCTAGGAAGTTGTCAACGAAGAAAACCTTTGATTTGAATTACCATTAAACTGGCGTACCGTCTTAGCTTCTCTATGGTGCAGAGCCTGTCAGTACAGTACCGGGTGTGGACTTGTACAGGAGTACTCCACCAGAGTTTTCGCGCATATCCTGAATTCTCCTGAAGGCGTCTGATATCGTAGAGGAGTATATGGAGTTGAGATCATTATCATCTGTGGCCGCGATGGAACCACAAAGATCGTGCGGGGAGATTATATCGCGCTTTGGCCTTGCATACAGTCCGTATCTGGTCAGCACCAACAAATATCCAACACTGCGATTATACTTTACTTTAAAATTCTGAAGCCTCATTTTTTGCGGCTTCCATATCACTATTGCCAAACCAAGAGCTTCCATGTCTCCAAAGTCTGTTTTGATCACTGGCTCTTCGGCTGGTGGCATTGGTAGTGCCATCGCCCTCAAGCTCGCCAGATACGACCCCTCAAATCACATCTTTGCAACCGCTCGCAACACATCTAAAATCTCAGAGGAACTCTCCAGTCTTCCAAATGTCACTGTTATTCAGCTGGATGTGTTATCAGAAGAATCGGTAGCAGCTGCTCTTCAGGTTGTAACTGACAGTGGAATTGGCCTTGATGTGCTGTTAAATAATGCGGGTACTGGCTATGCGATGCCCATCCTCGATGTTGACATAGAAAAAGGAAAGGAATTGTACGAGGCAAACGTTTGGGGCCCTATTCGACTAATTAAAGCCTTCTCCGGCCTCTTGATCGCGAGTCGTGGTAGGATTGTGAATATGAGTTCAGTGGGTGCCCTTGTTAATACGCCCTGGATAGGTGAGTTCACACAGTGCAGAGCCCAGCTCGTCGTCTTGCATTCCAGTTGTTAGTCTAATCCTGTCTGCAAAGGTGTATATGGATCATCAAAAGCTGCACTGGTACAACTTTCGGAGACGTTGCGGCTTGAGCTTTCACCTTTTGGTGTAGAGGTTACCACTATCATGGGGGGAGTTGTTGACTCCAAATTTCATGCAAACGACGAATTTACCTTACCAGCAAACTCTCGTTATGCTTCGATTGAGGAGATCATCGCTAGCTGGGCAAGTGGGGAAGCAAAGCCAAAAGGTTGTTCTGCTGAGACGTTTGCCGAAACTTTGGTTGAAGACATTGTTGGCGACGGGAAGGGGAAGAACTTGATATACAGAGGTCCTCATGCTGGCATGATCAAATTCATGACTGAATGGTTCCCGACCTTTATGGTGGTGCGTAAATCTGAAGCTTCTTTGCGTGTTCAACTTACTCATAACCGATTTTTTCACAGGACTCGTTCATGAGTAAGGGTCAAGGATTAAAAGAACTATCAGATGAGATAGTGAAAGGAAAGTGAAGGTTGGAATTGGAAGGAACCCATCTATTGACTGATGCTTGTAATAGAGAATGGAATCAGTAATGAATCTCCCCGACTTTACAACTTCCCAATATCATTGAAAACTAAAGACAGTTCAAGTGGCATTCTGAACTTTGATGATAATATGAAGAATCGATCAATCATATTCAAGAAGGGCTTCCAAGAGTTCGCCAGAGTGCAAAGAAATGCTTCTACCAGTAGTTCTGGTGTTTGACCGAGATTCTTACTAATCATATGGTGATACAGTATACAGAAGAAACTCGACTCAAGGATACTCATATAAGGATCTCCTCGGTTACATCCCTGAATTTTTGGTTCCCAGAGGGTTTTTTGCACCTAAAATAACCTCGATCCAAAAGGAAATACTAGTCTACGACAGCTCAGAAAAGGGATCAAACGACTCTCGAGTCCTAAAAGGTCCCCGCCCGACCGTATCACTGTATCGAGTTTCTCTTGTAGAAGGATTGCAAAAGCTGTTTCAGACCTTACAACATGCAGAACATACTGAAGACTGTGATGGGCGACGAGTGAAGTGAAAAACACAGCTTTTGGAATTTACAACAGAAAGATGACATAAAAGAGTGCCGCAAGGTGAGAGGTTTTGAAGACTGTCCGCTACTTCCCAAAATTGGTGACAATTCTGTCGCCCTCTTTCATTGGACTTTCAGCAGCATGACTTTCAAGGGGTGATTTCGATAATCACCTAGAAGCACTGGTAACGGTGATATCTTGCTCATAAGGTTCATGAGGGTTCCAGCTTGAAGGAAAGGCTAAAACAGTGTGCAACGATCGCACCAGAAGTAAGATAATGAGCCACTGGGTTTTTATGCTTGAAATCTTCCTAGTGAACTTAACGCCTCGCAAAATCATCGAGTCAGATATCGATTTGTTCCTCGGCGCAATCGTACCCTAGGAGTACTTTCGATATTAATGGATCATTTCCAGCTGAGAAGAAGTTGAATTGCAACAGAAACGGAGTTCGCTCGCTAGCTCAACATTACCTCAGAAGATATCTACTTGACGTTTTTAAGTTCCATGATCGGCATGTCCATCAAGACATGATATTTGCTTCATTGCGGACCTCATCCACAAGATCCAGGGCTATTTGAGACTTGAAGTCGCTTGCTCCCAGAACTGTGTGGCGAACATATTAACTCTGTGCCACACAACATGCTGAGACTTCCAGACTTTCGCATCTGGCGGGAGTTGTAGAGACATATTGCATTTTGTGTTGCATCTCCCAAGCTTTGGTCGGGGGGGTCTTCCGGGCCTGTGTATCCTTCCGCATATTGTCGTCGACCTCTCGATGGACCACAGCAGATCATGGCTCCGCATTGACTATATTGCGGTCTGCAGACTCTTCCGGGCAGTGCTGCTACCCCACGTTTGAATTCTTGACAGGCTGTAGTAAGGTTGCACTGCGTCGATGTCTTTGGTCGAGGGCTGCTATTTGTTCAGAACCACCGCTGGAGAGTTGTGTGAATGCATGCGGACTTTGCAGACACTTTCCCCCCATTCGAATATCCACATTTCGACGTCGATTCGTTGGACGCCATCGTATAGAATTGTCGTGTTGCTGGTGGTTGCGTCCTATTCGAGGTTGAACCATTCACACGCCCACTGATGTGCGTAGCTCTGCATGCCTGCTATGCGCCCAGTCGCCTCACTGTGGACACTCCCGTGGAATCAATGCGATATTGCAGTATGATTCTTGGAAGTCTCTGGATTTCATCCACTCGAAGTTGCTAGAATCGCGAGCTTCATACATAGCCACTGGTGTTGCGGTTGTCGTTGTGATTGTCGTTGGGAGAGAAATCTGAAGCTCGCTCTCGCAAGCATCGGGCAGCCACCTGGACTTCCCTCTTCCCAATCAGCACGTTCCACGCACGATCGCTGGGCACCGCAGCTAAGAATAACCTCCGAACACAACAACCAACCACTCAACCAGACATCTGCTTCGCCAGACCCTCCCCCAAGAGCAGAAATTGAGTCTGATCCGCGCATTACCATCACACTGTCATCCCACAGCTTCATTTGCCATCTTAACATAGTTTGCGCGACGTCGTGAGCTCCCACCTCGGTTTGCAGACCAGTTCGGAAGTGGAGGAACCATGGCGGAAGACCCAAGTAAGAATCTTCTCTACTGCGCTGCGAATTTTCCCTTTTTTTAAGCTGGAGTTCTCTTCTGAAGTAACCGGAAGCTGTGTCCCAGAGGGTACAAGGCGGGAATCAAGAAGAATAAAATCCAAAAGCTAATGTAATGGTTCGGACAGCGGCACCAAGCCTAAACCTCACCCCAGAAGAGAAACGGGTATTTGGACAACTCTTCCGGCAAGCGGATACGGAAAGCATTGGAGTAGTGACGGGAGAGGTTGCGGTCAAGTTCTTCGAAAAGACGAGGCTTGAGCCGCGCATCCTGGGAGAGGTGTGTACTTGAATACGATGCAGTGGATATACTTGGAGGAGCATAGCAGGAACATTGCGAATTAGAATGCTAACCTCTCTCTTCTCGCAGATATGGCAAATCGCAGATAAGGAAAACCGAGGACTTCTTACGCCTGCGGGCTTTGGTATTGTGCTTAGATTAATTGGGCATTATCAAGCAGGACGAGATCCGACTCCTGAGCTGGCCCTTCGTCCTGGACCTCTCCCAAAATTCGACGGAGGCTCCCCAGCTGGAGTGATTCCTACGGCCCAACCTCCCTCGGGTCCTCCACCAAACGCCTTACTGCCCCAAGGGACTGGACCAGGTCCTATTAGAGTTCCCCCGTTGACACCCGATAAAGCCGGTCAATATGCTGCCCTGTTCGAGAAGTCCGGAGCACAGAATGGGCAACTCCCTGGAGAGCAAGCTAAGCAAATATTCGAGCGGGCAGGCCTACCTAATGAGATTCTTGGCCGAATATGGACTTTGGCCGATACAGAACAACGAGGTAGCTTACAGGTGACGGAATTTGTCATTGCGATGCACTTGTTAGCTTCATTCAAAGCTGGTGCGTTGCGAGGACTACCAAACGTCCTCCCACCAGGTCTCTACGAGGCAGCCGCGCGACGACCAAACAGACAAGGCTCTATACCAGTTATCCCAAGACAATTCAGCGGAAACCCTGCTCAGCGTGCTGGAAGCCCTCTTAGTCGTCCCGCTTACACTGCTCCTCCTCCACAGTACTCCCAAAACACGGGTGCTGGACCTGAATGGCTGATTACACCATCGGACAAGGCTAAGTTTGACAGCATCTACATCACCCTGGATAAAACCAATAGAGGCTTCATCACTGGAGACGAAGCGGTACCATTCTTCAGCGAATCTAAGCTTCCGGAAGAAGTACTTGCTCAGATTTGGGATCTTGCCGATGTCAATCAAGCAGGCGTCTTGTCAAGAGATGAATTTGCTGTGGCCATGTACCTCATTCGGCAACAGCGAGGAAAACGGGATGGTAGAGATTCATTGCCGACTACTTTACCTGCTAATTTAGTTCCTCCAAGCTCCCGGAATCAGACCCGACCAATTCCAGCATCAACAGCTCCAGCTTTCGATGCTACTCCAACCCTTCCCAAGTCCGCTGCCGAAGATTTGTTTGGGCTTGATGCTCTATCCACCCCTCCCCCTACTGCCCCTGCTCCGCTCCAAGCACCCCAGTCTACAGGTGGCTCGGGCTCGTTTGTAGTGAACAATGATCCTTTCGGAAATAAGGCTCCTGGTTCTCCTGTCCATAATCCATCGCTTCAGTCATCATCTGTTTTCAAGCCATTTACCCCATCTTCGTCCTTTGGACAATCTCTGAATCACCAAGTCACCGGTGGATCAAGTGGTTCTGCACCTTCCCAGCCAAGGAGCTTCCAGCCGCAAATCTCTGCGACGGAGGACCTGCTAGGAGACAACGACCCAGAGATCAGCAACAAATTTACAAATGAAAGTGCAGAGCTTGGTAACTTATCGAACCAGGTGGGCACCTTGACAACAAAAATGCAAGAAGTGCAGGGACAACGCGCAGCTTCTCAAGCCGAATTGGGCCAGGCCAGCGTTCAAAAGCAGCAGTTCGAACAACGCCTAGCACAACTTAGGGCTCTATATGAGCAAGAAGCACAGTCTGTCAAATCTCTTGAAGAGAAGCTTAACATTTCTCGAAACGAGACTAAAAAGTTGCAAACTGAGATTGCAATGATCGAAGCGACATATCAAGACCTGCAAAACCAGCACAGACAGACTTCTATGGCACTCCAAGCAGACCAGCAGGAAAATGCCAACTTGAAAGAAAAGATGCGTGTTGTCAATGCAGAAATTACGCAATTGAAGCCAGCACTTGAAAAGCTGAGATCAGATGCTCGTCAGCAGAAAGGTCTGGTGGCCATCAATAGAAAGCAACTAGCAACTAATGAAAGCGAAAGGGAAAAATTAAAAACTGAGGCGCAAGAATTGAACAAGAGCATCGAGGAGGATACCAAAGCTTTGGCCGGGGCATCTAAGGTACATTCTCCAGTAGCAAGTCCAAGCCAGGTTGCTAGCCCTGCTGCCTCGACAATGAGTGCCAACAATCCATTCTTTCGACGACAAGGAAGTTCATCTGATATTCCAAATTCTCCATTCTCCCAACCAGCACAGCAACCAGATCGTTCCTTTGAAAACGTCTTTGGCCCGGCTTTCGGAGATGCTCATGTCGCCAAAGGAGGCCCTCCTCCTACGAGTTTCAAACCTATTTCCCGAGACCAAACTGGAAGTGGCGAGTTCCCCCAACCATCTGCTTCATCCCCAGCAACTTCTCACCGCGAGTTGCCTTCACAGGCAGCTGCACCACCCCCTCCCCCAGAGTCGCGTCAAATAAGTTCTAGTTTCCTCCCATTTCCGGATCACGACGACTCAATCACGTCTTCTCGACAAGTCTCCGCGCCTAACAGCAGATTTGGGGAAGGATCAACAGGTGCTGATACACCTACGAATTATATGGGGACTACCCCAACAGGATCCTCTAGTGCTGGGCCCGCCGAGACTGTGCAAGCAGCTTCTCCAGGAATCGATCGCAACGCAACCGCTTCGCCTGCTACAAGTACTTCAAAAGGCCACATGCCAGGTGCTTTCCCCGGTGATGTCCACTCGCAAATTGTCGCAACTCCCACCGGTGGGAGCACCTTGAGCGACCAAGCTGCATCTGATCCATTTGCCATCAGTAAAGAGCCTGTTCGGTCTGGTAATGCCAAAGATGATTTTGATGCTGCATTTGCTGGATTTGGAAGCTCTGCGAAACCACAAGAGCGGATGAACACTGGCTCTTCGGCCGGCGGTGGAAATGCTCCTGTATTCAACAAGGAGTTTCCACCCATTGCAGAGCTGGAGAACGATGACGATAGCGACAGTGCTAGTGAACCTGGAGGCTTCGATGATGACTTTGCACCATCATCTCCTAGTCAAGTGCGGCAGCCCAGCGCGTCGCAATCGCCTACAACAGCCAAAGCCATCCCTGTTCATGGAGATGGACCGAGTGACATGCTTTCTGTCGGACCCAATGCCCCCAAAATTGGGTCTGCTTTGAGCTTGGGTACGGATCCTCCAACACCTGGAGCACAAGTACCACCTCCAGCATACGACAAGACCGTATCCCCTAAGGAGACCGCTCATTCAGAAGTGCAACAATTTTCTGGACTACTACCATCCCGTGAAATCGATTTTCCAAGTTCTCCACCGGTGAAATCCGCAGCCGAATCTTCCTCCCCAACTGCCGCTCAAGCACCATTTGGTGCTCCACCAACCTCATCACACCCAGTCCCTACCCCACCCGCGAAAGTGCCATTTGATGACGACTTTGATGAGTTTGATGATCTGGAAGATGCCAAGGAAGGAGATGCCGATGACGATATTGCAAATGTTTCCACTAGTGTAGACGACTTCAATCCAATGTTTGATAGCCCGCCTCCTAAGACCGCAGACCATTCCCAGACACAAAACGGGTTTGGAGGTGACAATGTATTCGGAGACTTTACAGCCTCACCTCAGTCAGCTCACCCTAAACAAGCTGGCGCCGGGGTTAACGATAACCATGATTGGGATGCAATTTTCGCTAATTTGGACGCGACCACACCAACAGGAGAAGGTCCTCCTGTCGAGAAAGCTGATTTGCCAAAGGCTGACAGCAATGGTACGACCTCAGAGCATGCTCCAGAGAGACCAAAGATTGGAAGGGCACTGACGGAAGCGGGGGTACATGATGATCCAATCCTGAAGAATTTGACGGGAATGGGATATCCCCGAGACCAGGCTTTAGCTGCGCTTGAGAAATATGATTATAATTTGGAAAGGGTGAGTAGCTGGCTCGATATGAATGAAGATTAAAAAGAACGAGCACTGACACATGTGGACCTTGTAGGCTGCGAATTATCTTGCTAGCCAGTCATAGGATGTAGAAAATAATTTTTGAGGGAGGGAATACGGGACCTTTCCTTTTCTATTTTTAATTTCCTTCTTTGTGGGAGGGATGAATTGATGCAGATTGATGGCTCGATACGATACCTTTTCTTCCGAGATGTGGAGATGTGGAGATGTGCATAATTCTCTTTTTCGTTTTAATGTCTATTGATATGTACAGTACTTCTATAGCGCCGCATTTATGCAAGCAAGCAAGCATCCTTTTCCTCTCGTTTTCTGACCTGCCTACTTGGTAGCGTACACTTACTCAATTTTTGGTCTTTGGAGTGGCGATGATACCTTAGTTGATGTTGTTCATAGTCGAGAATGAAACCATCTTTTTGCGCTGCTTTGAGATGTGAATGGCCGCTGCGCCGGAATATACATGCGTTGCATTAATTTGTGCTGAATGGTGACTATCTCACCGCTTCCCATTTATGCTTTGCGAGGCTCGGGGGTTTGAGTTATGGGGTTTGGGTGTTTACGGAGTAGGGCTGAGGTTAGGTCTGCTGATGGAAGTGAGAGCTTGGGAAGGGAGAGAAATTGGGAATGTGGTGTACTGGATGTCCTTAGAGATACCCTCAAGTTTGGAATAAGGATTGATAGGTGGGCTCTTCTGGACGGTATGACTGACTGATTTGGATCCTCCGAGAGACAAGTAGGCTACCCATATCTATCTTGTGATATCTAACATGATTTGTAGACTTCTTGGGGATTTGTTTGCGCTGCGAAAACAAGCGGCATCACGCAGATTCGTTAGATCATGGTAGGATACCTACAGAAGGAGGCTTGTATGTCAATCAGACGGGCCATTCCCGACGTGAATAGTTGGAGCTCTCCCAAAACTTTCTGCGTTGATCATCGAAGCAGCACCACAGATAGCAGAGCCAACCTCAAATATCATCATTTGATAGCACGATTCGAATCGCAGGATCTAGAGGAGAAGATTTATGGGAGGGGACAGTCTTAGAATACAAAGTTTTTACATGCACATATCTCTTCCCAGTGAATCCTACCGCCCACCACTCCCCATACGTATCTAACCTGCGATAAGCAGACAACCAGCAAATCCACCAATTATGCACCTGTTGGTGGTACCCTAGGCAACTGCAATGGTCTAGCGGTCCGACGGATATGCCCAAAGGTATTGTACTAGCCTTGTAAAACCGTATAGTACTTATAAGCTAAATAATAATGTAAAACTCAGTTCGTCTGGTTTTCGATCCTCTGCGCTCTTTAGATGGGAGTTGGATTTTTTTTGGAGTTTTTTTTTTGTGTGGGGGTATTTTTTTTTTTTTTTTTNCATCAGATGCAAGTAGGTAATTAGTGGCCAGCCATGAAACACTAGCTCTTGTCAGATGCACAAGATGTGTGATTTTGGAGGTTGTTTGTAAGGAATATTCTGACGCAAATTGTGTTGTTTCATGCATGTACTAAAAAGCTATAGCCTGTTCAAAGGGGCAATTGAACGCCACTGGCAAGTGCTGCCAAGTGTTACGGAGCCTACAGTGAATAGAATTCATGAAAATATTTGTGGGTGAGTAGACTGGTCAAAACCTGTTCAAATATAGCAATTCAATCTTGAGATCATAATTCCTGGGTTTTGACCTCGCTTAAAGGGCTAAAAGGGGCTCACTTTTGTCTTGAATAACCCCAAGATTCTGCGTTGTGTTCTAGAGATTTTCCAAAGACAAGTGCGGTATATGGTCAGTTGGAGATTCTCAACTACACGTCAATGGTTCTCTTGTTGGACATTTTCCCTGATTGAAATTGATGCCGCTTTACTGATTCCAGGGGTTATGCACATATCTGTGTCGGAATTGGTTAACGTCTTTTGCCACGTGACATGATATATATTGAGCTTTACCCTCTGAGGAAATGCACCTGGATGGTAAGGTGGCTGTGGGAATCAAGCATCAAAAAATTTAATTTAATCCTGTTGGTGGTCGTCGTTCCTTCCTCTACTTTTCCCTACCACAACAAAACCATCCGCTCAGCATTTCTTGACCTTCAATTGCCCACCTTTCAAGATTCAAGCCATTGCAGTCGAGTTCCATCTGGAAATCCATCATGATGAATTCATTCGTTGGTCTCGTTATGCTCACCCTCCTCTCCTTGGGGTTTGCCACTCCAACGGTCAGCGCTCGTGGAGCCTGTACTACCAAATCGGTCACTTACATGCGACAAATCTTCGAGGTTCAACCAGACACGCTTGGAAATCAAGACATGTTGTACTCGGACCGTGTAGGAGGTGGTGGATATGGTGTCTTCCAAACACAAGTCAACCAAACCTTCATCAGTAAGGCTACCAGATCAAAACCTATGTCAGAGCAACACTAATTTCTCTAGATGGTGAGGCTCATCTTCATAGTCCTATGCCTGCTATCATCAATTTCCAAGTTCCAGCTGGTGCTGTAAGTGACTTCCACATTCGTCCTTTCTTCTCGCTAGTCTAACATTATTCCAAGACTCGTTGTCAACTTGCTCTCTCCGACTCCATGGGTACTCGAGATTTCCAAAACCCTTTCTTCCAACAACCACCAACCATGAACATCGTATCCCTTCACGCAAACTCTTTGCATCAAGACAATTGGACATACAACGCAGTATACAATACCCCAAACGTGATCAAGAATCCCAACTTCGTCAACAAGTTTGACCTCGCTGCCTGGCAAGGTGAATTGTTTGTCTGGGACTTCAAGTGTCCTGCTCCCATCGGCGACCATGGCGATGCCTTCTTCGTGGTGGAGCTGAATAGACAGAGTTCAGGTGGCGATGGCATCTGGGGATTCAAGACTTGGCAGGTGCTTGAGACGGTTCCAGGGCAGCTTACGCCTAATGACGAGAAATATGATGTCTACAATGGATTTCATATTCTTATCGACTGTTAATATGGTATGGCGTGGCATTCTTTCGAGGAGCTTGCAAGGAATTTCACGTATATCAGTGGCGGTTGATGGTCTCACAGTCTGGGGACCTAAAATAACATGTTCTAGATGCTGGAGTTTGTGATCATAGAAACTTGAATTAGAACTCAAAATAGAAACTGCTGACACATCTTTGACCCCTTTTGTGAAGTGTTAGTTTGCACAAAAGACCTCAATGTTTTGAGGTCACGGTATATCCCCTCAAAGCTTTCATTTGTGCAAGTAAATTTACAATTTCAAGGTATCCTTTAGTCTTGAAAACGAAAATGGAAATACTGATTGATATTATATATTTCACGGTTCGTCTCCCCTCCCCCCTCCAGGTACTTGGCCCGTACACAGTAACTCGAGAAGGCTGTCAATATATCTATTCGAAGGATCCAATGGGGGCCCGTTTTCAAGTAAGATTCACAGCTGAAGGTGAAGCCGGTGTAATTATCTACATTAACCCCTTGTTCCTGTCTGTTTACTGATGAAATAAACCTGATATCTCTTCTGCTGTCTCTAAGTAGCTATCGGTATAGACAGGGTTGGTGTGTGCTTGGCGAGGGAGTCTCGGAATCGTTCGAGATGATATGGTCCTGTTACCACATCTCCTGGACAGGAATTATGTTGGGAAAAAATGTTACATATACAATTACATGGTTATAGCTTTGAAAATCACGAAAGGATATTTACATCAAGTAATGGGACCAGAAAGGGAGCAGATATATACCAAGCTAGGAAGTTTGAAATGGTCCTATCAGCACACAAGAAGTAATGAGGAATGAATATAAAACACATCCTAGGTCCAACATAATCGAGCAAATTCTGCGAGGCATCCTGGCATAGTGTACTATCCGCTCAGATATGTTTAGAAAATTAGCTAACAGCCTAACGTAGCACAAGTCGCCGGCCGCTCTTGCATGTCTCTTTTAGGAACTAAAGAGATATCATCTGGATCTCTCTCAAACAGAGTCTCCCCATCTACTATACAAGACGAGTAAAGTTCAGGAAGCGATGGGGATAGAAACAGAGAAAGGAGGGAAACTAGCCAACATGGCGAATAAAATACAAGAAAAGCTTGAAAGAGGCCTTGTTTTCTACACCAAAGGCATGCAAGAAGTATAAACATTGTTAGAAATAAATACGATATTTCTAGCATAATTCAGTGCTGACAGTGCAAAATCAAAAGCAAATATCTTCTGAAAATCCAATCTGATTACAAGTTTCAAAAAAAACCCTTTTTACTTCTATCCACCCAATATAGCACAAGATGACTTACAAGTCATCCACCTCACATCAACTCCAGTGACACACACCAAAAGCAAGCTCACAAGCCCACTAAGAACCTCCAAACACTCTTTCCTCCTTATTCCCCCAAAATCCCCTCACCAACCCACAAAGAAACCCAACCCTAACCAACACCACCATTCAAGCATCCAAGAAAACCCCCGAGGAATGCGCGAAGACCAACAAAATCCTTTCTATTCTCTAACCGAGGCTCTCAAAAAGCGGTGTATCACAAGCGCCGCTCTATACATTCCATCGAATAGAGCTAGAGGTTTGACGGGATGTGGAGAATAAGCGAGGGAGTTTGGGTTGGATTTAGAGTTGGTTCTTGGGAAATTGTAGGGTGGAGGGTACTGATATGGCACAGAAGCCTTGCGGTGAGTGTGCTGCAAACCACTCCTACAAAAGAAAGAATGAATGAACAGACGGATCTCTTTCTCGAGTTGGAGTTAGACTTTGATTCGCAAGTAATCCTAGAACGAGGTTCAGAGCAGAGCAGAGCCAAGCAAACACACAATTTGCAAAACCAAATTACAACAATTACCCATCATCTCATGAAAGGGAAAACCATTAAACCATCCTATATCCAACATCCTAATCCAGGGACAAGGAATGCGCGATATGCTACAAATCTTTTCCCCTCGAAGAGAATCAAGGATAGGCTAGCCATCTTGATTTGAATCAGGAATTGAGAAGCAAGAACCAAGATCATTCATGTCTAAAATCCATATCTATGAAAGAGCCAGGTCAGGTCCAACGGTGAATAGGAATGCATGAAGTGACTCGCCGCAAACCAACCAACGGAACCAACTTGTTGTCTCCCCTCAAAGATCAAAGACTCAAACTCAACCTTTTCTAGAATCCCTAAAACATAATCCAACAACTTAACTCAAAGACCACAACAAACTACTGTACGATTTCATTCAAAAACTCAAACTCTCAAAAACCAACACAGTCCAACATTCCCTCCCCCCATAAACCGCACAAAGCTCAAAAATCCAACAATCCCCCAAACCAGCAACGACAACAAATCAAATCCTTATTATCATGACGTAACAATTCCGCGAAATGCAACATTGCCATCCTCAAAGCACAGCATTTAATATCGCAACATCACTGTTCAGAGTTGGTGGGTGTTAGTTCTTCCTTTTATCCTATATCAAGAATACTCAAACACCAGCTACACAAAAAGAAAAGAGGCACTAAGTCTGTGCTTTATTAAGGTACTCATCTCATAACGTTACAAGCGAAGAATGTTGGCCAGTTGGCTGGCTACCTAGTATCTTATAACGTTCTGATATGGTTAAGGTTAAATGACCAACCAACTTTCAAAATAACTGGTAACTGGTAACGATACCACACATTATAGGACTTTGCACAAAGCGAGATACTCTAGAGATGTTGAAAATGAATTTAATCAGTAATAGTAAAAGATGAGGTATATTGTTTAGTACTGTATACGAAGGGGACTCTGAGAAGACAGAAAGCCTAAGAACTAGGGAGACGGACGAAATCCTATCACAATTGCTTGCGGTACTTGTAGACAAAGGGAAAACATCAGTAGTGGTGCTTTGGAATAGATGCGTGCTTATAATATGTGAAATGAAGAGGAAATCAAAGGAAATCCCAAGTACCTATAGTCAGCAATCTTACCGTGGTAAAGTCGCCTTTAAGGAGGGGTTAGTAGGGCGCAGTAGATGGCGCTATGTGCTAGCGTAATAGAAGTAAGAGTTGTCCGTAGACTCTGAGTAGCTAGGAGTTTTCTCCTTATACACATAGAATTAGATCAAGCGGAAGCTAGCTTCTTGTAGTCGGGCTTTTTTGCCTAAGGACCCGTAATCTTACCTGTAGAAAGCTGTTCTCGAAGCAGCTCAAAAGAGAGCCTTAGCAACTTTTACTCCTATACTACAGTACTTCCCCAAGCATCCTCCTTAGAGAGGATTTATTACGGTAGGTCCAAACATCTGGATTACTTACCGGATTAATCGGAAGAGGTTAGAACAATAGGGAAAAGTCAGGGGAAAGTATCCACTGCTACCTTTCCCATCCATCGCGAGACTCTCGCCGAGTAGACTGAGCATACTCGGAAGTGCATACCGATCTTCTCTGGCGGTTCAACTACCGTCAATCCCACCTAAAGCCTGCATGACCAAAATACGCGGCGGAGAAACCAGATCCGTGCGTGGTCTACTCCCGAGAGAGATGATGGTGATGCTGGAAAAACACGGCATCTACTCGTACCCATCCATGCAAATTTCTCCAAACTCCAAATTTGCCGATCAGATGGAGTTACATGAACCAGGGGAGGAGAAAAGCTGCGTGTATGCGTACCGTACATCACGCCCTCCACTCCCCCGATTTGGGAAAACTTTTCCAGATTGATTGAATGGCCAAAGAGTGATGCGCAGGAACAGTCCTTCCTTTGGGAAAGGGGGGGTGTCATTCTTGATCAACTTGGTCGCATTGATATGGTCAATCCAACGTTCCACGTCTTGGTTGCATTGGGCATCAACGTTATTATTGCATCGGGACTTCTTGAATGCTGTTCAGTAGATCACTGCTCAAGCCTTGTCGAGTTTATTGGCTGTTGTTCAGTGTTGTCGGGTATGAGCCCCAATTTCCCCACAGATGTGATGTTCCCCAGAAACTACGCGCTGTGAGGGCATAGGTGTGGTGGTTGGTTGACAACTGGCACTGGCCATCAATGGCCTAGAGCCATCAGGTGATTTGGCATTAGAAATACTGCCCGTACGATAATGCTCGGGACGTCACGGCTGGGTTAACAACCCCCCTTTTCCTTTTTGATGCGACGTCGCTTCGTGATCCTTGAGGCCCTGAGTTAGATTGACATCCATTGACCAATTCAATCTCTCAGCCTGGCTGAACACTCGTGATCGGAAATTATGGGGGAGTATTCTGTACGCGAATGTCACTCTCTCAATGACATCAGCTCCCTGACCTCCACTCTCAAACTCATATTCATAATTCCTAAACTCCAACGAGCTTTAAGCGCCAGGAACATGCAGCCTGCCTTATGTCTGTAGGCATAAAACTTCGCATAAAACTCACACCCACTGCGGCGCGTACTGACGTTGAAGAAAAGTTAGGAAATTATATGCGCCGAATAGAAAATTCGAAGTTGTCTTTTAAGCGCTGATTGGACCGCTTCGACCAAGAAGCAGCACTGGTGAGGATTCGGAAATTCGGGTGATTTGTTTCATGAATGTTATGAAAAGCAATATCAAAAGTACCGTAGAAACACGTGAAGTTTCTTTGCTTCTTCTTCGCCATGTTGCGCTACTACTGAACCGTTTCGTGTTTCGCTTATGGCTAATCCAAGCATTGTTGCTTCTGATACTGGTAGGTTCCGCAAAGACACCGAACAAAAGGAAGACGGTCATAACAACCGGTGCCGAAGGAGGTGGCGGCTATAAGTTACAATCCAACAGACGGGGGTTAGTTGCCGATTATGGAAGCTGGATAGGAAAAGTGTGTTGTAATATGTTGGTAACGTACTGGTAGCGTGCTGTTGTGTTGGTCGCATGTGAGGGGGTGCTAATAATCGAGTAGAGTTATGATAATAGATGTAACGTCAATCTAAAAGCTACACAACTTCTAGAGAACAAACAGAAGAAGGATAATCTCTCTGCCTAGAGGGTAAATAGGCTTAATTCGAAGATTGTTGGTTCCATAGCTTGTTCTTGCTACAGTCGGACATACCGGACCTGATGCTCTTTGAACCCTCGTAATCTTTCTCGGACCTCGGGGAATAGCAGCGTCTTTACTGTCGAGATTGTAAATGATGTCTGCTGACGGCTTGCTTCCATTCCCATCACATCTTTAGCTCTTGTCAGCGTCTGCAGACGGAGACGATACGGACCAGGATGGTACGGTATTGCTTCTTACCGGCCGCATATTCCAAAACAAAAAAACAACGGAGGTTGGGGGGCAGGGCTGCAGCTGAGAAGAGAAGTACTCGGCACGTGCGGAAGCTGGTATCTCCCGTCCCAAAGAGAGCATTTATTGCCGTGGGGTGTGGGTGCACGAATGGAAGGGCAGGAGATGGGAAATGCGGCAGATCTTCCAGGCGCCCGCGAATCACATAATTCGACTTTGCTCCATTTTCGTTGCTTGCCGCTCTGCAGACTGCCAACCACAGTCGTTGGCGCATTTGAATTTCATGGCTGGTCCATGGCTACCCGCTTTTCTTTTTTGGTGATGTTGGCGTGCCCGTCATGGCATCATTCTCAATTTCCATCTGTCTCTTTTCCTGCACTCTGCACTCATGGCCTTCGAGCTAGGTACCTCGTAAGCCCGTCGATGGATCCCACCCCTCCAGCAGAGCAAGCATGCCCACCAGCCCACCTGCCCCGCGGTGCAGAGTACCGCACCGTAGTGAGTGAGGTGAGTGTGCAGTTCTTGACGTGGCCTGGTGTCCAAGTACGACGTCGACTCTAAGCCAGCCCAAAGCCCAAGCCCCCTCGAATCAGGATGGGGTACACCGACATTTGTCAGGAGTCGAGTCTGCCGCCCTTTGCTTCTTTGACCGCCGGCCAATTGTTCATCGCCTGGGCAGTGCGGAATCGCTCGTCGACGGTGGGGGAGATTTCGAGGAGTCTCTCATGCGGAGGAACAACATTCGTGTTTGTGGGTTGAGGTTCTCGACAGATTTCGCGTGCCAGTGGATTTCCAAACTTTATATTCCCTTTATGAATTGACAACCACTCACGACCTGGTCCACCAGGCGCCCAATCCTCAAGCTGCCAGAGTGAAGGTTAATCGCACGGTCATCGCCTCAGCCGCACCACGAGTCTGGAGGATCATCAGATTGGCCGATTGCCACCGCTCTCTGCTGGGGTCCTCTTGGTGTCTCTGTCTCCAGTCCAGTGATCGTCGGCACAGAGCACGGAGGAAAGAGAGGGCATACTCGCTTGTCGGTGTTGGACGAATTGGAGGACCTTGCGGGGGATCCAGTACCCTGCACTGGTGAAGCTAGCACTAGGTTTGAAGTTTGGGAGAGGATGGTGGAGCCTGACCTTCACACACTTTACACACTTCACACACCCATCCGGCGAAAACTCCGACCTGGTGGGAACCTGGGAGCGAGGCGAGGAAGCGAGCCTGAAAGGGCCATGCATGTTGAAATGTTTGTCAGCGATGACGGATCTCGCGATGACGAGGTTATCTCGAGGTCTACGCCTTTGGTATCTATTGCACCAGTACCTAGTGGTAGAGTGAGTGAATTGTATAGGATGTCTCTTCAGGATGTCTCTTCAGGATGTCTCTTCAGGATGTCTCTTCAGGATGTCTCTTCTATAGGATCTCTCTTCTATAGGATCTCTCTTGTATAGGATGTCTCTTGTATTTCCATTCCATCCGTATGTGTTGTGATAAGCACTTATGCTTCATAGGACTGGCTAAGCCTAATTAGGCAATGTTCATAGTTAAAGTTGTAAGGAATCTTTTGGCGAACGCTAGTATGGTTTTGTTTATATAAATCATCGTAGAGTGCTCCGTACGAGGACCAAGATTGGTACCTATAGAGTCCTCCGTACGAGTACCAAGCTTGGTACCCTTTAGAGTACTCTGTACGAGTAACTTTGTGATAGCTACCAGTTTATAAATACTCCAAACCGCTAAAGGCTTCTAGGTCACGGAGAATTACGTAGCCTCGGATTAACCTAGGTGGTAACCCCTCCCGAGCCATGGCACCAGAACCAGCACCAGAACCAGCAGGCGTGCAGCCATGGTGGACGGCGTCACGGCGTTGGTGGTGAACAGGGGTCAGCAGGGTAAGGGTGAGCAGGGGTAGTCCCCCAGCAGTCGGCTCTCGAGGCAGCTGTAGCCAAAGGAAACAGCCACCGTCGAGCCCACTAGAGCCCGCCAACACTAGCTTTTCCTAGCCCCAGCAAGCCCCAGCACGCCCCAGCCTCCGACCTTTTAACGAGGCCACCGCTGCTCGCTCCGTCAACCCATTTTTCTCCTGGGCCACTCACAACTCTTCTTTCCTTTCCATCAACACCACACGCAACCAATCATCGCACCCATCAAATCACCGTCCAGAACCCCTCCAAAAAAGGCTCGACAAAGTTGATTTATCGATAGCTGCAAAGTGCCAGTGTCAAGCGCAAGCGCATCCTCAAGCTCAAGCTCAAGCTCAAGCTACGTCCACGCCCACCGCCCACGCTCAAGTCGTTGGTCACCGACGAGTCAACAGCCGTCGAGCGTCAATTCCCGGCGCGTCGGTTCTCGTACGGTGCCTGTACGTACTGTGCTGTGCTGCGCTGCTCTTCACTCGAGTGCGCACTCGTACTCTTGTCTCGTGGGACAAGAGCCAAGTTGCCGACCAACACCCATCACCCATCCCCCATCACCCAGCACCACCGCACTCGCGCCCTCGTACCTGGAGTGTCGCAGCAGCCTGTTCACGCTCTGCACGGAACACAGCCAATCGACCATCCCCAAACTTTTGCAATATCGTCATCTTCACCCATCGCCGGTCCAGTCCCCGTCGCGACAAGCACCATCACCAGCGCAATTGGCCCTCAACACCATCCCGTGATTCTTCACTGCTGCGGGAAGGATTCTTGCTGGATTCGATTCATTGCAACCAGAGACTCGAGAATTCTCGCATCGCAAGGTGAGTCGCTCCCAGGGACCCGGTGTACTGCCGCTGCGGAAAATTAATTCCCAGCGTGCGAGCTCCCAAGATCTAGCGATCGCATCGCGCTGGTTGCGACGGAGCGGCGCGCACGCCAACCGTTGTCGCTGTGGGAGACATAATTGACTGACATGTTTGACTGATCACAGATCGTTGCTCTGGATTTATCCTGCGACTTCTTTGTTCCAGAACGACCCGGTAATCTACGGCGCATACAAGCTAGCTTAAGCTCCTTCACTACTTGCCCTCGACACCCCCCACCTTTTTCCTCGCCAGCATCCGCACGTCGCGTCAACGTTCACCACACTAGAACATCTCCCCACCATCATCACGTCCGAGAGCTCCATAAACACGACACAATTCCCCTCAATCTTAATCAGGATTAACTTGAAATACTTGCGCCACAGGTGACAGAAATAGGAACTTGAAAGTGGAAGCTGATTGACAAGGTAAGCTAGTTTTGCATGACTATATGCAAGGCCAACGCATCACACTGGTCAAGGCAAAATTCAACGTCGGCTCATAGCTGCCCCCTCCCAATCGCTCACGCCGTCCGTCCAAGCTGCTGCCCAAGTACGATGGCTAACGTTATCGATAGGACCGCACCTCTCAAGCCGTTGATAATTACTGGGGAAAGCCTCGTCAATTGAGTGGCTAGTGAATCTTCAGGCTCCGCGACAGTTGCTCAATACATTGTCTCGAATAGCTTCGGACGCGCATCACCTCAACACTGCCTCACCTCTCACGTGTAGTCGAGTTCATTTCCCGTTCCTCGAGCCTTACGACTCCACTTGAACGCCTCCCAGACGACATCAGCTTGCATATGCTGTGCTGCGGTTGATTCCGGTGTACACCTACCACATTGCCTGCCAGCACATCCACGCATCGAATTGAAGAACGGGGCAGCTTTACTAGTCAACGTACAGCCACCTGCAAAGTTGCGACAACAATCCAACGCGTACTCGAGATTTACGAGTTCAAGCATTTCGACAATTCGCACAGTCCAACTTTATCACCCAAAAATTACATTGTAAACTCGATTTACGATCTAGAATACCCCGCAACACATTTCCAGGCTTCGTACTAACGCGACGTACCCTTTGCGCCGTCGCGACACGAACTTGATCCACACACCACCCAAAGTTTTTGAAGGAGAATAGCACCAATGATGGATTTCGCGCAATATCAGCAGCCGGCACCAGCCCAGCATGCGCACAATCAACATATCCAAGCACAATATCCAAACTCGGGCCAACATCCAGGCGCAGGAGCAACGATAACTTCACCTTCACAACAACCACTTCATTCGCAGCATGCGGTCCATAATCAAACCTCTCCTATCCTTTCATCACAGCCCCAACAAGCTGGGCAGACTCAAGGTCATCCAATACACCAACAACAAATGACCTATCAACCAAATTATGGAGTTATGTCTACCGCCCATTATGGCATGTCTGGGATTACTCCCCAGGCTGCTGCGATGGCAGCAGCAGCAGGTACATCAAGCGGCGCGTATTCTGGCTATCAAATCCAAGATTCAACCCTGTCGCAAACTTCCCCTAAGATGTCGTCGGGTATCAAACGAGAGCGTCAAGGGCCTCGATCACCACAGCAGGTCAATAACCAAATAAATCATCAGATCAACCAAACCAGAAGAATGAGTCAACAAGTTGGAGGAAGTCCTGCTGTACAGAACTCCCAGCCGATCATGAACCATGCACGCCCTGCGGTCCCTCCTAATCAACATCCCCAGTCACCTGAACTTGTTTCAGCCGTTGAAGAATCACCTTTATACGTTAATGCGAAGCAATTTCACCGTATTCTGAAGCGAAGAGTCGCTAGGCAAAGACTGGAAGAAGCACTTCGGTTGACCTCGAAAGGAAGAAAGCCCTATCTCCACGAGAGCAGACATAATCATGCTATGAGAAGGCCTAGAGGACCAGGAGGTAGATTTTTGACCGCCGATGAAGTTGCTGAGATTGAGAGAACCAAGGGTGACGGTGGTGAGGATGACAAAGTTTCCTTGGACACCCCTGCGAAAGGTATGCCGAATAGCGGTGGTGGTTCAGGGTCCAAACGCAAAGCAACCGATGACAACACAACACCAAGTAAGAAGGCAAAATTGAGTGCAGCTCCTGTTGGTGGTCGGAGTAGTGCGGAAGATGAGGATGAAGATGAGGACGACGCGGAAGATGAGGGCTGATGTCTTGAAAATTGTCTGGCATCAAAAAATATTTCTTTTCAATATGTGCAGTTACGAGTCACGACAGCGTTTGCTTTTTTTGGAATGGTTTTTTCTTTCGCATCTTCGGGAATGACTTTGGTTCATCCGGATTTCCATTATTTCTTCAAACATGCAGGTCTTCATTGTTTAGGAAGGAGATACCAGATGGGTTGTCGTAGTAGGAGTTCTTTTGCTTTGTTGGACGGTAGCATTGCCTTGGAATTCGAGGGGAATATGATTGGAGCGGGTTGCATAAAGGGGGGATGGTGGAACAGGACTCTCGCTTCTTCACTTTCTCACTTTCTACTCTGAACAATCGCTTGCTAGAGTACTAGAATACCCCTGACTTGCATTTTTTTATTATTTCATTTTGCTTTTTACAGAAGCTATTCGTCTCTTTCTTTTTTCATTCACCACATTGTACGATTCGGGCGCCTTTCCCCGTCGCCTTTGTGGGTGGGGTCAGATTTTACTCTTGCTCCCTTCTTTTTTTTTCCTTTACGAGATACCCTTTGGATAAGGGTGTAGAGGGGTCTCTTCATTTGAGGGTTGGACGGAATGGATGGGGGCTGGGGGGATGGGGATGGGGAAATTCGCTTTGGCAATGGAAGGGAATTTTAGAAATTTTGGCAGCATATCCCTCACCGGATTATCAAAAACAGTACACACAGAACGGAAGATTCTCTCGGGATTTTTTTACTTGGTTGTTTTTTTCTTTCTCTTTTCTTTTCTTTAGCCTCTTCTTAGGGGATGGCAGTTAACTGGGTGGAGTGACTCTTTGATAGGGAGATTTAAGGGGATGAAATAAATTCTTGATTGTGCCTTTTTCTTTGAACCTTGCGAGGGTTGTGATGTGATGTGATTGTGATTGTTTCAATGTTGGTTGCTTTTTGAAGTGTTGATATTAATTGTTGTCTTAGGGCCTGTTTGGCTACGCAAATCTCTCCATACAAAACAGGTGCAAAAGTCGAAGATTTGCACGGGCTAGAGGACCCTAAGGGCTTATACAAAAGTTTCCTGATTTGCATACAAATTACACTATTGCGACAAAACAAATGCACCAGCGTTTGGCTAGTGCAAAAGTTTTTATTTCAGGTGCAAATCTTCTATATCTATACCACCTGCCCACCCCCGCCCATCCCTTATAGTATTACCCCTGTAGTCCTATAATATCCCTCCTATAAGTTTACTATTACCCCTCCGCCCAGGCGCTCTTTTTACTCCTACGCTTTGCGACTATAATTAGCCGAGTGTTACTATCTATTAGAATAGGGGACAGTATATAGACAGTATAGGGGACAGTATATAGACAGTATAGGGGGCAGTATATAGACAGTATAGGGGACAGTATAGGAGGACAGTATAGGGGGACTAAAAGAATTGCACGGAGATATGTACAAAAGTAAAAGAAGTGCAAGGTAGAAGCTCCAGTTCTTTTATATTCTTATTTTAGTGGTGCAAATCTAAAAACTTTTAATTTTAGATTTGCGACGGATTTATAACTAATTTAGTAAAACACTTATACGGCTATCCAAACGACCGTACATATTAAGATATACATACATATCTTATATAAAAACATATACATGCAAATCTTTTTATATAGTACAAATCTCTAATTTGCACGAGCCAAACACCCCCTTAGTAGATATAGATGCTTATTGTTCGTTGTATTGTTTCTTATATCTTACGGTGATGACATTCTTTTAGGAGCATAGCACCCTTAATTTGTTAACAAGCTAGAATACAGATTTGAGGTAAACTAACCAATTAAAAGACATTATCCTAAAACAAATAAGTAAATGAGAATTCAATATCTATTCTTAGTATAAAGTTATATAGGTATATAGAAAAGTAGGTCCTAGGTAAATATTCTATTGAATTATATTCTCGAACGTACTAAGTAAATATAAATAACTTTAATAAGTATTAGACTAGTAAAAGTAGAAGTAATAGATTTTGAACCTCGGGGCTAGAGCTTAACGTTATTATAAAAAAAAGGCTAGATTTTACTCTATAGTAAGTATTCTCTAATAATCTCTATATAAAATATATAATACTAAGCCCAAATATTAACAAAAGATCTTTTCACTCTGCTAAGTGACTTGACACCTAATCAGATGGAACAGATCAACGCTGGAACCGTTCCACTTGGTGGTGCTCAGCATCCGCTAGATTAATAAACTAAATCTCCTACCCGACGTTATCTTACTTGGCTTATGCGCGCACAGAATTCTCAAGCTCTCTACCAGTTTCCATCCAAACTTTCCTCTTTCCGCAGACATATCCAAACATCATGTTCTAGGGTTCTCCAAAGAGAACTGGAATCGTGCTATCGTGCTCTTCAAATTCTATTTGAACAATGAAGACCACGAAGCTGAGGGAGAAGAAGGGGACTAGAAGCAAACATCGAAAACGCTCAGCGGCAAAAGAAAACGCGGTTCAGCCTGAATACCTTTTAGAAATGGACTTTCTTGGTATGGCAGTGGATGGTTCTAAGGAGGCAAATCAATCCAAAAAGACCGGGAATGAATCTCTATTGGAGGATTTCTACTGTACAAATGAAGAGCTCGATCGGACTTCGAAACAAACTTATGGCGAAAGATCCCTCTTATTTGAGGAAATTGATTCTGTCATGATACTGTAGCAAAAGCTGCGGAAGAGCTGGAAAATCAATTTGATGTTTCCGCTAGAGCAAATATGATTATATGACGGAGGGTCGCTTGACACGTTCAGAACGAGGGGAGATGCACATTAAGGAGGTCCGACGTTAATGTGACAACCTGGTCAACGAACAAGATTCGTTTTAATGAGGAGGAAACCGACGACTTCCGCAACTCAACTCATCGAAATAGCTCCAGCTCCAGCCAAACGTTGATGCTGTGTTGGAAAACCAAAATATGGATGTCCAAGTCGAAACAGTAGTCAAGCATACAGAAAACAATAACGATATAACAGGACTGCTCAACGAAGATGCTGATGAAGAACCACGTAATATGCAAGGGATGATGTGGGAATTGAAGCACATGATGTCTGGC
Organism: Hymenoscyphus fraxineus; assembly: GCA_900184765.1. Lineage (NCBI taxonomy): Eukaryota > Fungi > Ascomycota > Leotiomycetes > Helotiales > Helotiaceae > Hymenoscyphus > Hymenoscyphus fraxineus. The sequence goes on from LT855411.1 coordinate 1,222,971, forward strand.
AACACAGCAAAATCCCCAAATTATGAGGAAGCATGCGCAGCTTTAAGTATTGATCCTGCCACCCGAGAAATCCTGTCTGAAGGAACTACTGGACGCTGCTTAAAGCCTTGGCAGCCTATTGGTGAGTAGGCATTTGGTTGTTTTTTTTTCTCTTTTACAGCATTCTCCCCGAGGAGTCCTGTGCTTGTGAATGTCTTTTCAAAAGAAGCTGACGAAAAGACTTTCACAAGCTGGGGGTTCTTCTCGCAGGCCTCATACATAATACAATTTCATTTGATAACGTAAAAACTTTAGCTGTTAAATGGATGCAGCAGATGGAGGCAACCATTGGCTCAGGAGTCTTAGCTTAGGAATGTGGCCTAGGCAAAACACTTACCACCCTTACGTTTCTAGTGCACCAGGCTCGAAAAGGCTATGAAGTCCAGGAAAACTTNNTGATCGAAGGAGGTGTTACAGGTGTGGCTGAGTTTTTGGCCGGAATAGATAAAGAAGATCCTGCGGTAAGCCATCTTTTGTTTCTACTACCTATACATGCTTTGAGCAGGATCCAGCAGCCATGGCTTGCAGCCCTTATTGTACAGGTACCAAAAAGCACGATTGCTTTCATCTGGTGTCAGGTCCAAATATCCATCCGGGCGATCGGGATTGCTCGCTCGAATGGGATCGAAATCTCGAGAGTAAATATCAATGAGAGCGCCGTTGTGCGAAGTTTTGATTTTGTATTCGTCCTTTCAGGCAAGCGTCAGCGGTCCTCTGAGGCCCTTGATCGTGACTAGTACAGGCGTGGCGGTTATGAAAAACCAATGATTGACTTTGGACTGTAGCAATGCCTCGAATGTTCTCGTTGAAATATTTTGAATGTAATGTGATTCATTCAGGATCATGCGACCCCAGGTGTAATTGATTGTATTTACAAACACTCTTGCCGCGTGTTTATCGTCATCACTTTCCCCGCTTGTAGCTCGTAACATGTATGTTGGATAGCTTGTAATGACAACGATTCTGGCGGTCTAAAAGGTTCTTTAGCAAGCATGTATAGGTCGTAGAAACAAAAGATGGCTTACCGCAGGATCTTCTATATGTTCTATACCTCTATCAGACAGTCCATGTAAGTGAAGAGTAAAATCATGTGACAATACATCGACGTCATTCCACTTCTTCCATTCCATACAGAACAACCTCAGCTTATCTAACCCCTCTACGCTATCTCTCTTTATTACCCATTCTTTTATACGTAAACACCAACCAACTAATTTCTATTACACACCACTCAAAATCCTTAATAACCAATACTGTTTGGTACCAGCGATGCCGTCGCCATCACAGGTTGATGCTGCCATCCTGGAGGCGTTACACCTTGAACCTGAGACGGCGAGGATGGTAGAACATGGGGGATCGGGGTTCTCGGGGACTTTTAAGGTCTCGGGTTTTGTGAGGGGTGGTGACGGGGATGAGAAGGGAGTGGGAAAGGAAAAGGAGTTTTTTGTTAAGATTGGGAGGGGGGTGGGGAGTTGGGAGGTGATGTTTGCGGGTAAGTTACCTAGTGGATGAGATTTGTTGAAGGTGGTTGTTTGGTTGTGATTTGGATGTGGGGTTGGATTTGAGGTTTGAGATGAGGTTCTTAGGTAGATGGCTTTTGATGGTGGTCGTGGGAATGGAGTCGTATTTACTCGAGTATATAATAATTGGCCCTCATTTCTCTCTCCTTTGTCTTTGTCCCTCTCAAACATACATGAGCTAACCCACATCCTCATCTAGGCGAACACCAATCCCTCAACGCCATCCATACCGCCGTCCCCTCCCTCTGTCCTAAGTCCTACGCCCACGGTACCCTCAAATCCGGAGGTCACTTCCTCGCAACAGATTTCCTCAACCTCTCCCGCTCCACCTCATCCACCTCAAATCCCCAAGGCACCAACCTCTCCCTCGCCCAGAAACTCGCCCGTCTACACACAACCCCCGCCCCAACACCACCCGGCCACAGCACCCCCCAATTCGGCTTCCCCACCCCAACATGTTGCGGCAACACCCAACAAGACAACACCTTCCAAGCCACCTGGGCCGACTTCTACGCCCAAAACCGGCTCCTCCACATCCTCGCCTCAATCGAGAAAAACCACGGCTCAGACGCCGATCTACGAACCCTCGTCCAAAAAACCGCTTCGACGGTAGTTCCCCGTCTCCTACGCAATGGCCATCTCAAATCCGCGAGAGATGGAGGCGATATCCGCCCCGTGGTTGTGCATGGGGATCTCTGGTCGGGGAATAGGGGGAGGGGATGTATTGATGGGGGAGGTGTTGAGGAGGTGGTTTTTGATCCGAGTTGTTGTTGGGGACATTCGGAGTTTGAATTCGGGATTATGAGGATGTTTGGGGGGTTTGGGGG
>LT855411.1:1225389-1240410 GCA_900184765.1 Hymenoscyphus fraxineus
CATTTAAACCATTATTCGATATTTGGGGGTTCGTATCGAGGGGGTGCTGTGGGTATTATGGAGGGATTGATTGGGAAGTATGGGGATTTTTTGGACGAGGGGTCTTAGGATAGCGTTAATCGAATTTCAAAAGCAAACAGTCTGAACATGCTAATCTCAAGATTTCTGTGAACTTGAATCGAAATTTGAAATGCGCCCATGGTAGTAGAGAAGAGAACAGCATTTGCAGTCCGGAAAGTCATCGAGTATCAGACGTAATTAATGCTCTGTGTACACTTAAGTGGATTCAAGATTGTGCCAAAGAGGTTTGAACTAATTGTTTTGGATATCTAATTAGTAGACTGGTTGAGATGTTTTACTATTAAGTATGTATCATACTTCTCTATATCGCTAAGCGAGAATAAATTGTAATCAAGCGAGCCTACTGTATAGTACTAGATTATTAGTAACCACCCGAGGTCTCTGATTTCCTTTACGTAAGAACTTATCATGTATAGTACCGTCAAGTATTAAGCCGTCATGTTCATTGTGAGGTTAAAGAAGAAACTGCTTAATCACTCGTGAGTCGTTTGAAATTTGAAATCTGGAATCTAGAATGTTAAGACAAGGTAAATATGCCTTGTGGGAGCATGGATATAGGAATATGGCAAAACAAGTAGGTAATGCCATCCTAGGTAGTTACTATATATACTAGTTCTCCGATACAGGAATTGTATAAGATGGTTCATCTAAGGTATCATTTTCTTGGCAGTATCCCCTACTCTATAACACTGAAGGAACTAGTATGTAGAACGCCTAAATAGGCTTCATCTTAGTACTCTCGCCAATAAAAAATTAGAAATAGTACTCGTTAAACCTAATAAGAACGTTATACCTACTAGTTCCGTCGGTGGGATAAATTTAATCTTCATTTACTCGAATGTAAACTAAGAAGGTGCCCTCTAAGGTAAATATATATTATAGTAACAATATTTGTTATTCGATACGTAAGATAGTATAGTTATTACCTTTTTACTTTTCTGTCTAACATATGATTTTCTTTGTAAATTATTAGAGCTTTCATTATCGTATCCATCGACTATTACCGCTGCGTTCAATTTTTAGATTCATAAGCCAAGTCACTATTTCTCTATACCTACAAAGGTATAAGCGGGCTACGCGCCTTGATGATGAATCACAGGTACGGTAATAGTATTTTCGAAAGAAGCTATAGAACGGTGGGAATCAACGCTCGGTATCTGAGTTCCTTTCTATTCCAGACCCCCCCCTCTAGAATAATTATATTCCATTTCAAACTTTAGTAGAATTATTCCATTCCAGAGGTAAATATTCCATGGAATTTATCCTATGAGCCGGAAAAAGGTCTCTCCGGTCCGACAGACCAATAGGGAGCTCCTTTTTAGAGATATCTACTAGCAGGTAGGTATCTGGGGTAAGTCACGTGAAAGCCCACCTTAACTAGTTACCTACTTTAGCTGATTACGTACATTGTAATAAAGAGTCTATCTAGTAATGTTACTTACTAATCCTTCTCTATAGGCCGTATAAGCGGTCGAATACAAAGTAAACTATTGGGTACTAATGTTTCTATTTACTTAAGCAACTATAGATTGTATTTACTAAAAACTACCCCTAAATCCTATATTTTAATTGGTTAGAAAAGTATATAGAATTTATGGAACTACTAGGATTTCAGAGACTAATCCCTAGAAGTATTCTATTCTATTTTACGGGTGCTCTAGAGGTATTCTATATAGAATATTCTACCTGGAATTCCATAGAATATGGTTCCATTTTCCGAGCGTTGGTGAGAGTAGCGGTAGAAACTATGGGGGTAATTTTGTCTAGTACCGTGACATAGGGCTGCTAAAATAAACTGGTTTCATGGAGTATCGAAAACTCATGGAGGATTTGGGTAATTTTACTATATTTAACTGAGATCATTATGAGCGGTAATAAAGCTCCAGGAATTGAAGCTGTAGTATTTGGGAGATATGCTAGAGCATGGATAGCAAACTCTCAATAAAGTGGAGGAGTTTGCAGAAGTATGGATAGCTTTGTTATTTTCCCTTTTGGAACTCGTACTATACGGTCCTGATCTGTGTGGAGTGTTAGGGTAAGTGGTTAGCTGACCAACTTATGTCATCCGAGTCATCTATGTATGTCAATTCCCTTTCAGTATCCTGGTACAAGGTACTTGATCTAATATCTTCTTGTTATCGTATATGTAATCTTACATTTCGAATTTTGAGTTTACGGTTTCCTACTCAAGAGGTCGGACCGGTCGGAATAATGTTCAGGCGTGCTACGGGTCTTGGTACGACTTGCTCTGTCCTATCTAAGTTATACTATTGCTATTTACTAAGACATTAAGTAGGTATCGCCAACCTAAACATCGGAATGTACATATGCGATGACGAGGAGATATACCTTTCTCTATTGATGTATTTGGTTTGACCTTACTACGTTAGAATATACTCCACAACATTGGTTAGAAGACACGACTGAAATTTGGAGATGAAAACTTCCAATGGCGTGCTCGGAGATCTTTCCCGTTCTCTGGAATGCAGAAAGAGCTTTCCAATTAGGTATGTGGCGTGACGATGTCGGACAACTCGAACCGCAATTAAACACCTTAGAGTAATACTTTTTCACAGAGAATTTTGAGAGTCATAAGGTGTCCCACCACCATCACCAAACAAAACATCCGGGGCTCCCGAGGCTCCCCCGCCCTAACCCCCTCGCTTAACCCACCCGCCAATCAACCCGTACACCCGCCCCACAAATACCCCAAATCCCTTCCTCCTCAATTAACGGATGTTACACCATAGAAACTTGATACCTTGCCGCCCTCTATGGTGTCTTAAAGGTGTGGGATAGGTGTGTTGGTGGTGAATAAGGCTATGGAGGCTGTTTTGTGGGAGTACGGTAAGTCGCGTTGTAAATGAGCGACATCAAAATGAAAGCATGAATAAGCCAGGCTTTGTTCGCTAGGTCATGGAGTAAGATGCTGTAGAAACCTGAGTATTTCCAATCTATTTTCTGGTAGATAAAAATTAATAATGTTTTCACTCGAAATATAAGCGAGGCGAGTAGATAGCCGAGTATTGTGATATGTTATTATTATAATACTACGGCACTGAAGTATATGAGCATGATCTTGAAAGGAAAGACGAATAGTAACGGTGGTTACATGTAGTTACAAATGAAAATTTTGTTATCTAAAATTAGCATATTATGAGGTCTTGAGAGACTACATGCACCAGATTTTCGCACTGCATTACAACCTCCCCCCTTTCCATCTGAAATAGTGACCTTGTTCGAAGAACTTCATGAATTAAAGATTGACTCTTCTCTTCAGCCTTAAAGAATGAAAGCTACGATAGTCATACCAGAAACGAGAATCGTACCAGCCAAGCTGCTGGAACGACGTGCTCCGTCACTGGTGCTGATTACAGGAGGCGTGTTAGCTGGAGGAGCTGGAGGAGGCGAGTATGTTGTTGGTGGTGTAACAGGCACCATGGGAGTAGGAGTAGGAGTAGGAGTTGGAGTTGGGGTCCCAACGGGTGGAATTGAAGATGTTTCCTGTGGTGGCGGTGGTGGTGGGATCTCGGCGGGTGGTGGTGGAGGAACCTCAGCTGGAGGTGCGGGAGGAGGTGCGTATTCTGTAGGAGGCGGTGGGGTCTCATTAGATGGTGGAGATGGAGGGATCTCAGCTGGAGGTGCCGGAGGAGGAGCGTTTTGTGGTGGTGTTGGAGGGATCTCGGCCGGTGGTGGTGGTGGAATCTCGGACGGTGGGGGAGGGACCTCAGCTGGTGGTGCTGGAGGAGGAGCGTATTGTGTAGGAGGCGGTGGGGTCTCATGAGATGGTGGAGATGGTGGGATCTCAGCTGGAGGTGCTGGAGGTGGGATTTCGTGAGACGGAGGGATCTCGCCCGGTGGTGCTGGAGGAGGAACGTATTGTGGAGGAGGCGGTGGGGTCTCATGAGATGGTGGGGATGGTGGGATCTCAGCTGGAGGTGCTGGAGGTGGGATCTCGTGAGATGGAGGGATCTCGCCCGGTGGTGCTGGAGGAGGCGGTGGGGTCTCATAAGATGGTGGAGATGGAGGGATCTCAGCTGGAGGTGCCGGAGGAGGACTTGGTGGCTGTTCTCCAGGAGGGCTTGGAGGCTGCTCTCCAGGAGGGGAAGGAGGGGCAATTGGTGTGGGAGTGATAGGACAGTAAGTGGTGTATGTAGATACAGTAAGTGTTGTCACTTTTCCGTAGCAAGGCTTGCTGGGAGGGCATGTGGTCACAACTGCGGTTGTTGTAAGAGTTACCGTTGATAAGGTCATCTCAGGAGTAGGTGGGCTCGTAATTGTGGGAGGAGAAGGCGGTGGGGTCTCATAAGATGGTGGAGATGGAGGGGTCTCAGCTGGAGGTGCCGGAGGAGGACTTGGTGGCTGCTCTCCAGGAGGGGAAGGAGGGGCAATTGGTGTGGGAGTGACAGGACAGTAAGTAGTGTATGTAGATACAGTAACTGTTGTCACTTTTCCGTAGCAAGGCTTGCTGGGAGGGCATGTAGTCACAACTGCGGTTGTTGTAAGAGTTACCGTTGATAAGGTCATCTCAGGAGTAGGTGGGCTCGTAATTGTAGGAGGAGTAGGTGGACTCGTAGTTGGAGCAAGAATAGGTTGACTCGTATTTGTGAAAGGAGCAGTTTGGCTTGTATTGGTAGCAAGGGTAGGTTGGCTCGTAGTTGTAGCAGGAGCAGTTTGACTCGTGTTTGTGGCAGGAACACCTTGGTTTCCCCCCATAGTTGTGGAATTGTAATTATGAGCCTCTGGTGTTGGTGTAGAAAGTGTCAAGGTGCGTGTTATTGGCTTTGGCGGCTTCGTGTGCTTTTTTGTACACTTTTCCTTCTTATATGTGGGCTTGGAGTGATGGACAGGTGGTGTGTGAGAAGGTAGACCTGGAGTGGAAGGAGACTTGGTGGTAGGCTTTGGTGGTGGGTTGACTGATGAACAAGGAGTTTTCGCTTTAGGTGATGGTGTCTGTGGAATTTTTGTCAGTATGGTGGTATACGAGGGTTTCGTTTATGTGCAAATATATAATGTAGAGGGAGGGAGCACTGTGACTTACACTTATAGTTGGCGTGTGTGATGGCGTGAAGGATGGAGTGAAGGATGGCGTGTAGATTGGAGTGTAGATTGGCGTGTAGGCTGGCGTGTGGGATGGTGTAGGGGTTGGCAAGTTAGTAGTATCATTATGTTCATCGTGATAATGATGAGGGGGTTGTTCATATGTGTGCTTAGGAGGTTCTTTAAAATGTGCAGAAGCTTGGGAAATGAATAGCAAAATACTCAAAGCGAGTGGTACAACACCATGAACGGTGTTTATTAAAGCCATGTTGAACGAGTGAGTCTCCAAAGTATTGGGAGCGATGGACGGGCAATCAGAAGAAGGGAATTGTGGATTTCATCAACTTATACACAATTCAGCAAGACCTCAGAGGAAAGATTAGCCATATCGGTTATCACGAAAACATATTTCATAACAGGCTACTCCCAGTGAAAGCCCTTACTTTCAATACGGGGCCATTTAAGAAACTTTGACAACAACAAAAAATCAAATGGCTGATTGTTGTGGTACAATACTCATCTTACACGTCTTTCCTTGCAGGGTGGCCTGTAATACAGTTTCTTGGCAACACTTTTTGGCAGTGCACTTTCCAACAAGAACTCCGCCCTAGAAAACTCTATATCCATATCTTTTCTACTGATGAACATCTGATAAAAGGGCAAATATAGGACACGTGTGATACCGTAGTAAAACGATTTTAAGGAGGAGACCAGGCTTGCGAGTGTTTTCCTAGCCACTGAGGGACTCAGTTTTCTACATTAAAGAGGAGCTGCTGCTTATCGCAATCTAGTTCGCATAAGAATCAAGTACATCTAAGCGCAGGAAAGGCTGTAAAGCGCTTAGTTCCGTACTTCATCCACAAACCCTTGTCTCCTCCTTGAGTCGATTTACCACGGTAGAAGAATGCTTAGCCCATGAATCAAAGGAACAGTCCCCTCATGACATCACGTTCTATTTATAGAAAAAGAAGTAGCAGAGAACTTAATGTACGGGTTTCTCTCGTACCTGAAACTTATTTTCGAATATTCCGTCTGGGTATAGGATGCCGTATAACGGTATGTAGCGATAGACTTTAGCGTCATCTGAAGCGGTGACAGAGGAACTTTCCCTCGAGCCGCCCCTATAACCTTTCAGCGGAAATTGAACGAAAGAATAGATATTTCCGGGCAGATTCGGATCAAAGCTATGGGCTTCAAAGTACTAGAACTATGAGGTTCGTTTGGGCACCGTTTAGGCGTAATTCAAACTAAAATCAAGCAAAAGAGGAAATTACCACTTCTAATGTGGAAGCCCTACGGCTTTGGCGAGTACTTGTTAGGCTCAATTGGTCTCGAGCAGAATCTGCTTATACAATAACTTTATATTATATACTTTCGGTAAAGAAGTGACCTTGCCACTTTGAGAAAAACATGCCTGTATTTGGCTGTGCATCATAATTTCGGCACCTTCGAAATCATGAGCAATCATCACGTTTTTCGGCTCCTCCTATACAGTTTGACAGCTAACCCGTTTAGTCGAAGGGGGCGTTCCGCATGGTCCGATGGCTTAGCATTTCCACTTTAGCCTTGTTCTAGGTGTGCTTAGGAAACGCGTGTACATACCTCGCGGCATTTAAAGGCAACACATGAAGCTATTTCCATCTACCCTCACTGTCGCACCCTTACTATGCCCCAGCAATCTTTTAATTCGCACCCCGCGGGTTAGGGTTAGGGTTACGGGTTACGGGTTAGGGCTCGTGGAATACCATAAAACAACAATTCTTCTAGCCCAGAGCTATCCAACATGGACTTTTTGCTACCCGGGTAACCAACATGGAAGTGACCGGGCCCCCCAGCCACTTTACGGTGTGTTCCTGGGTATCCTTGATGCCTCGTGACAATGCCCACATATTATCGTGACTACCCTCCGTACCTACTAACTAAAACCTCGTCGCTACAAAGTAATTTATGATATTTTTAGTATTTTTCTTTCTTTAGTAAAATCATATATTTTAAACTAACAAAACTACCTATTTCGATACTGTTATACGATATAATAGCAACAGCAGAGAGTATTCGTAGATGTAATATACGACGGTAAGGGTCCGACGACAAGCTGTACGACTTAGCAGATGGGAATAGCTTCAAATAGTGGTGTAGTGTAGTATGTATTGTCAGATTAGTGGTCACGATAACATTACGAGTATTAGCATTGTTACGAGTCATTAACACACCGTAAAGTGGCTAGGGAGCCCGGTCACTTCTATGTTAGTTAGCAAAAATTCTATGTTGGATAGCTCTGGGCTTCTTCTATCTATATTTGCTACATCCGTGTCTCGAATCGCGTTGAGGGACCTACAAATTTCGGCGACGGTGGTACTGTACACCTTACATTTTGATAAGGGCACTTTCGTTCTTTAGCACCCCGGGACTCGGTTTACCCACTTTCCTAAACGGGTTAGCTGTCAAACTGTATAGCCAAAGTGTCAAGCTGTATAGGAGGACTCCGTTTTCCGGGTTCTGTTGAACGATTGCATGGAACAAGGATCCGATCCAAACCTTCCTTTCCTTGTAGTAAACATGCATGGAAGCCTCCAAAGCATCGCCCTGACAGCTCCGTGATATTCCCAACACAAAGGCCGGATGGCAGAGTTTAGGAACTCGAAAATATTCGCAGCAATTATGCCGTTTGATCGCGGGTGCCAATTCCCGTGGTGGAAAATTCTTGCTTTGATTGTCCCAACGAAAATTCTAACAGATGTAATGTTACAGTGATGTTGGAAAAACGACATCGCGATCACGCTATCGGAAGCACCACGACTCGCTTAAAATAGATTGCTACTATACCCCTTTCAACTGTCACTCCAGCCATCTTACGATGTCCAAAAACATTCTTGAATGCTCGTTAGCACATAGCAAAGTTCCCGAAATGCTTTAAAGTTCTTGGGTTAAGAACGTCGTATTTTCACTTTACCCCACCTTCCAGGCAATTGTGCAGGGGTATTGCCTGACGTGCCTGACACTCTTCAATGTACATCCATGTATTAAGAGGCTGGCAAACTACATAACATATTAAAGGCCGAGATAGCAAATTACGAGCCGCTCCACAATTGGAAGCAAGCCGAATTTTCCTATTAACACTGGACCTCATTGGACATTCGTAATAATCCCTCAACGGGTTGTCCCAGTTACCATGTGTCATATGTAGGCCGAGATGGCGACGAAATTCGCAAACCTTCGCTTTCGACGTCCGCTTTCCCGCTTTTGATATCAGACTCTGTGCTGATATTAAAGGTTGATCTTATCAGTTTGCCGATCGAGCGTTGGCACTGATGGTCAGTGAACTTGAACAATGGCAGTTATAAGCGTGATCGCCTAGCCTACGCCTAAATCGAGCAGAGTCTAGCTGCAAAAACTGGTTGTCGAGGAGCCCGAACACGAATTAGGGATTTCCTAATAATAACTCTTTGGTCCTAATTTGAAGCATGAGCAAAACTTGTTTTGCTCATGAAATGTCCTTACAATTTCGGACAGGTTCGATTCGAACGCTGTATTCAGATGGGAGGAACGACCGGCTTCGTGGCTTGATTACATGAAATCTACGTTTATTTATATGAGTTTACCAGTTTTATTCTCTTGGAAGTACAGCCCGAAAGTGGCTTGCAGTGCAGCTCTTAACTCGAGGCGTCAAAAGTGCCCACGTGGGGAGCAAGTTATGCCTGTTTTACACTTGGAAGAGAGACACTCTCCAGGTGTTTTCTACCGCCTTTGAAGTTTCAAGTTCGCAATATTAAGTGAATTCATTGATATTCTTTCCGTGCCCACCCTCTACCACCTCCCTTGAGAGTATCGTGTACGATTTGTTGCTTTCTTCCACGTAACCTCATGACTTCCGGCACTCTCTTCTCATTGCCGCTCCCTTGCTCATTCTATATCATTCTTCTTTGGCTTGGAATTGGCTCTGATTGTTAGTATTTATCCATGAAAGGCTGTGTAGTGAGTACCATTATCTCTTATATTTGCTTCTAGATTCTCTATCGCTGAAAACCATACTATGCAAACGATAAGACGCACTGTTCTTCGTATTGGTAACCACACTCATTACAGTCCTGAAATCGAATAAATCACACATTAGTAGAGCATATCAAAGAGAATCGCAATATCATTCTTCCGGCCTCTCCAAAATATCCTTCAATCATTACTTGCCTAAACTGCTCCGTAACACTATTCAATGCAAAGCTATTATATACAGATCAATAACCCAGTAAGTGTTTCTAGGCCGATACCAGTTATCAAGCTAATCTTTTATCGTCCATTCGTCACGTATCATATAAGAGGCTTATTGTTGGTTTTATTTTGTATTTGCTGGCTAGCTTCAAACGCTTATACTTTAGCCATAAATGGACCAATTAGGAGGCTCTATTTATTAGATATTTAAAGGATAAGCGCCCTCGGCCCGCGTCCTATAAGAGAGTAGTAGAACTATTTATAAATAGGTATAAAGCCTATAAATCAGTATAACACGTAGTAGTACTATAGGTACTTAGCTAAGGCGAGTAACCCGCGAGGGGTATGTAAGTAGGAGAGCTTAAAAGTGTAACGGACGATAATATTATAGTATTATTATTAAGGAGTTCTATACTCGAGTATAAGAAGGGATATAATACCCGGACTCCCTTATTTACTATANGTCTATTCGTTACGTATTATATAAGAGGCTTATTATTAGTTTTATTTTATATTTGCTAGCTAGCTTTAAACGCTTATACTTTAGCTATAAATAGACTAATTAGGAGGCTCTATTTGTTAGATATTTAAAGGATAAGCGCCCTCGGCCGTATTAAGCACCGCGAAAAGAAGCAGCTATAAAACAATAATAAAACTAAGGAAGACTCGAAGGAAAGAAATAAGGGTATAAATTAAAGAACTAAACCTCTCGACTTTATAAAAACCGACGACTTAAAAGATAGTAATATTATAAACTAAGTATAAAATACCCTTAAAAAGTATTTAACGACTATTTGCTAAGCCGTTATATATCCTTATCCGAAAGACCTAAATCCGAAGTACGTTAAGCCGCTCCTTAGCAAGTACTATAACCTATATATCGTTAAGTATCTAGAACCTTATAGAGATAAAGTTATTATTAGAGGGTGTCTATATAAAACTTATATATAAAAGGCCCTTACTCCGTATAAAATAAGAGGGCGGTTAGTAGTTATAGATCGAAGTTAAATAGCGCTACTAAGGCCGCTACCGGATAGACTTCGTCGCTAGTATATTCTACTATAATCTCTACCCTAGTATATAATACGTCCGCTTTACTTAATTATAAAAATAAAGTTATATATTCCTTACCTAGGGTAAAAAAGATATTACGTTACTAAACTTTTGTTTACTAAAAAAGGTATATATTAAGCTGTTCTACTACTATATATATAATTTTATTAATTCGAAGGAAAGCTATAAAAGCTAGTTTTATAGCTACCTCGAAATTAAGGTAATTATACTATCTATTAAGAATATAAAGAGGTTTATATAGAATTAAAGTAATCTAGCGAATATACTTGTATTATAATTATCTTACCTAGTAGACTTATTAAACCCTTTAATCTGCTTATATACCCTAGATTATTCGCTATAAAATTAGTTTATTAAATACTCGAAGGTTAAATCTACGTTCTATATAATAAGATCGAATAGTAGATAAGCCTACTATAATCGACCTAGGTTTTAGGCGTTCTATTACTAAAAGGCCCTATAGTATACCTGTATTTTTAGTAGCTACCTAGCTAATAAGTAACGTTAAATTCGCTAGCTACGCCGGGCGTAATATCTCGGCTTAAAACGCCTTAAAGGAGTAAATATAAGAATTATAAACTTTATAAGTATTTAGAGATAAACCTAAATATACTAGCCTTAAAACCTCCCGAGATAATAAAGGGTAAGACTAAAAGTCTATATAATTAATAGGCGGATCTATTTATAGTTAAGCTAAAGAAGTAGGTACTAATTAGTAATAACTCCTTCTAAATTATATAAAAAAGTATTAGCGAGTATATTATTCTATCTAGTAATTCGGGTACCTAATATTTCTATATCTATTTAAGCCGCTATATAAAATAGGTAGCGGAGTAGTCTATTCTAAAAAGGACACTTTAAGTATTACTTAATAAGGCTAATTTATATAGAGACGTTATTTATATAAACTACTACCCTTTTTCGTAACTATATAGAGGCCTACTTATTAAAGGAAGTCCGAACCGCCTCGATCTTAAAGATATTAATATTAAATATAAAACCTTTTATTATAAGAGGTAGGGGTAATTATAATATATAATCTTAATTAAGGAGGTATATATATTAACGCTAATCTACCTAGGGTTCGTTAATTATAAGGTAAAAGGCGCCTAGGCCCTAAATAAAGGTATTATAAAATAAGTAGACGTATTCGCGCTATATATTAAAGAACGCTATACTATTAAAGTACAAGAGTATCCGGTCCTACTATATTAAATCTACCTTAACCTCCGAGGTTAACCGCCGTCGAGTAGTATCTAATAGCTCTTTAGGCTAGGTGTAAATAAAAGTCTAAAAGTTATAATAGAAAACCTAGCCTAATCGTACTACCCTAGTATAAAAAGTAAGTAAGCTAGTTAAAGATTCTAACTCCTTTTAAGTAATACTATTTTAATTAATAAATTATACTATAGCGTCTTAAATTCGAGATAGTTTCTCTAGTAGAATTAAAGCTATAAAACTATCTATATTTACTAAGTATCCTAGGAGTTTTACTAAAGTGCCCTCCTTACTTTTCGAGTTATTAATTAGAATACCTAAGACTTATATTAATTATAAATATTATTTATTCTAGTTCTAAACAAATAATTAAGCAATCTAGTTAAAAATCCTAGAGTCGTAATATAGATTTATTCCTCGTTCCTTAGATCTCTAAAGAGACTCTAGAATCCTTTGTATAGCTAAGAACTTAACAGGGGTAGCACCTACTATATTAGGTAAAGTATATAAGGACCTACTATATTAGGAAAGAAAGAGTAGGTCGAGTAGGAATACTAAAATCTATAAAACTATAGCTTCTTATACTAAAAAGTAATAGAAGATATACTTTATAATTAATTATAATAAACTACTATAACTACTTATAATTACTAAAAACATATACTTAAAAATATACCNTTATATTTTACTACCTATACCTCGCCTACCTTGCCTACCTTGCCTACCTTATATACCTCGTATACCTAGTATACCTACCCTCCTTCCTTCTATCTACTAAACCCTTCTATTTAGATATAAGTACTATTTTAACTATTCCCTACCCTTAAAAGTAAAATTAACTAAATTTTAGTGTCTTCTCCTAATAACTCCCGTTCTCTTTCTCCTTCTCTATCTATTCGAAAGGCTCGTAGACCTAATCGACCTATCTCTTTATCCCCTATATTTTATAGTATCTCTTCTTAAAATACTAACTAAGTAACGCGTTTCTTAAATATCTTACTCTTATTAGAAAACTAATAACCTATAAGGGAGGGTTTTTAGCTAATCTTACTTCGATATTTAGCTTTATAAGACTTAGCTATACCTATAGCCCCTCTCTTACTAATACCTCTAACTACTAATTCCCCCGATCCTTAACCCTCTATCCTATAACCACGATCCCTAATCCCTTAATTAAGCCTAGTCTTGCCCGAACCTCCTATACCTAGCCCTTAAAGGGAACTAAATAAAGTAAAGGGTAAACAAAGGGTAACTAGACATACTACTACCGTATAAGCTAAATATAAAGTAAGGAGGAATAAGGAGTCTAATAATCCTTATAGGGCTATATTTACAAATATATATTCCTTACTAGATAAGTATATACCTTTCTTTATAAATTAAGTTAAAGATAGACTTACGTTTAGATAGTCTAAAACAGAGCTAATATTCTATAATATTACTAATATTTTAACTCGACCCGAGAAAGAAGAAGAGAGCTTAAAAAGACTATAGGATCTCCTAGTAGATACTAAGATCCGCTCTATATATACCTATATAGACCTCTACTAATTTAGAGAAAATATACCTAGGTTAACTAACTTAACTAATATACCTAATCCTATATTATTCTTATTCTAATTAGTTACGTTATAGTAGAACAAATCTACTTATAGTTCCTATACTTACTAACTATATAAAAAAATATAGGATTCTTTCCTCTCTAATTTTATTAAACGAGTATCTAACTATATTATAAATAAATCTAGGATATTTTAGAAGTTACGGGCTAAATATTAACGTTATAACTCTATAATTATTAATATAGTAATATATTTACTTTAGGCTAAGTTTACTAAGTACGAGAACTATACTAATAAGTAGTATAAAACCCTAAAGGACTTTATAAAACTATAATCTATATTCTCTTCCTTTATATCTATATTATCTATATATAATAACCTTCCTTCTATAGCTAATACTTTCTTTTCTATATAAGTAACTAGGCTATATAATAATTATAAACCTTTAAGTAGTAACGTATTAGAAAGATCTAACTCTAATAAGGACTCTAATAAAGATTTAGATAACCTAATTAATACTATAGACTTTAAACTTATAGACTAATCCTAAAATACTTTAATAGATCTAACTAAAGAGCCTAATATAACTAGCCTACGTAGAGATAGTTAATTATACGTATAAACGAGGGGAACTAAAACTAGAGACTATACTTAAACTAAACCTTTAGATTTAAAGCTTAATATAAATAACGTTACTCCGGAATTCCTAAAGTCTAATATAATAAAAACCCTCTATTATAACTACCGAAAGTACTTACCTAAACTCGTCTATTTCTTAATAAGTATTATAGTAAATACTAATTATAACTATAAAGGTACTAAATCTATATAGTAGTAGTAGATTATTACTTTAATAATTTCCTAGCTTTTCTATATATATAGTGTATAGTTACGAAAATTTTAGACCTAGTTTGAATTAATACTCTATATACTTAGTATAAAGTATATCTTAATTAAATACCTTTTATAATATAGCCTTTCTATAGAAATTAAAGCTATTAATACTATTTATAAATCTATTAGAACTGCCTAGTAAGCTTTACTATTATAGTAAGGGCCTAGGTTTAAAATAAAAGGTATTAGCTATTATTATAATAATATAAACATAGGTACTATAGTAGGTTAGGTATATAATAATAATAAGAACTAGTTATATAATAGTATTTATAGCTTTATTTATAATATCTATAGTAGAAAATAACGCCCTTTTACTAGAGATATATTTAATCTAAGTAAACTAGTATATTAAATATTAAATCTTTTTAATAGTAATAAGATAGAAAGAGCTACTCTTATTAAGTATTACTATATCCTTTAAGTATATTATATAATAAAATTTATAAATAAATACCTACTTTCTTATTAGAAGTAGCTAAACCTCTAGAATTCTAATAAAAAATATTAGAAATTTAAAAAGAATATAAAGGCTACTTAGTATCTAGAAGCTTCTTATAGATAGATGTATATTAAGAATCTAGACTAAACTAAATATTACTTATAAACGGCCGAAGGGGAAGAGATAAGCTATTCTAGAACTATTACTTAGTTAGAATATTTCTTAAAACAGGTTAGAATAATAGATAAGATCCTTAAAGATATTAAAATTATTCTTAGTAGTAATTTAGGAACTATTACTACTATTTATAGTATATAATAACTATATACTAATAAGGAGTATAATTATAAACGATTAGCTTAAGGTTTCTTAGTTTTTAGCTTATTCTACCTTAGAAAAAGCCTAGTAGAGCTTATTTTAAAGACTTTCTATATTAAGGGCTACTAGGACTTTATATATCTAGAGAAGATTATTAATAGTAAAGGCTTCCTAGGTTTTAAGAAT
>LT855411.1:1249443-1267221 GCA_900184765.1 Hymenoscyphus fraxineus
TCTTACAAGTATACAAGATTATAAAGGGGTGTTTATAGCTTATTATAAAGGAGAAGAAGGTTAGTAAGGTAGTTAATCTCTTATAGTACTAGGATTTTTTAAATAATTTTCCTAGAGATACGCTAGAGCGTGTCTTATTAGAGGTAGTATAAGAATAGTTACTAGGGTAGATAAAGGGCGAAAAAGCTAAGAGATAAAAAGAGAGGAAGGGCAAGGTAAAAAAGGGGACTAGTAGGAAGCGTAGAAGGCTAACTAGAGTAAGGAATAAGGCTAGGCGGAAGAGGTAACGGTCTAAATCTCCTACGCCCTTAGAGTTAGTAAAAAGGAGAAGGCCTAAAATAAGTTATAAGCGGAGGAGGAGCGATATTATAAAGTAATAGCCTATAATTAAACGGTCTATAAGCTAGTAGAGAATACTAGTAGAGATTAGTAGTAAGTTCTAGGCGAGCGACTACTAATACTTATATAAAGAGAATAGTAGGACTAGGTAATAAGTAGGCGTATAGCAAAAAATAAAGGTAAGGAGAAGATAAGAGTATAAAGTTAGGATCTGTCGGATTTAGATAGAGAAAGAATAGACTCTAACAAAAGTAGTTTAGATTATAGCAATTAACAAAGTAACAACCTAACAGACTTTAGGTATAGAGGGGTATAAATAGAATTAGTAATATAACTTTTAAGATATAACTTAATAATTAGTTAATAGATTTAGATAAGAGTTAGACCTAAAAATTAGAAAAANAGCTAGATTTAGGATTTCCGGGGTCTAAAGGTATAGAGCCTAGTATAGCCACTTATAGGTACCCCGAGGCTTTTCCGGGGATATAAAGTATATATAAGTTCTTACCTATACGACGGCTCTAAGAGTCTCCCTAAGACTCTTATACTAAGATTAATAATCGAGTAGCCTAAGCCTTTATAAATATAGTAAATCTATCGTTTAAATAATAAGCTAGTAAACTCTAACCTAGGAGGTACGACTTAATAATCTATTTAAGTACCTTAGTAAAAAGGTTAAATATAAACGGCGCTATAGTAAGACTAAAGGGTAGAACTATATATATAAACTTTATACCTTCTTACTTAAATCCTAAAGACTAATATATATATTCTACTACTAGAACTATTTAAAAGGCGTTCGATATATCCCTCTTAAATATTATATAGCCTTAGCTTACTAAGCGAACTAAGCCTAGAACCTTATTAAAGGCGATATATTTAAGATATATATATTCGTTTAGTATATAGTAGTTAATAGAATCTCCTTCTAGAAAGGATAGGTAGTAGATCTAACGCCGGTCGCTATTTAGCTTAGGTTTCGGCGTAAAACCTAGGAGAGATATAATAAAAGAATTACTATCTTATAAAAAGACTTTCTTTACTAGCTTATGTTATAGATCCTTTTTAATTTTCGACGCTAGTAACTCGGGGAATTCGTATACCGATAAAAGGTTTAGAGAGATCTTAAAGATCTATAGACCCTTATATTTAATTAAAGTACTAAATTAAAGGATCTTATTAATTATATTTACGAATTTAGGGTCTAGATATTAGTATAATAGTATATACTACGCTATCGGGTTTAAAGGAGAGGGCGAGTTTTAGAGTAGTAGTTTTAATATATCTATAATATTAAATAGTACTAGCGTATTCGCGAACGACGGTATAGGAGAGTAAGTATAAGATAGTAAAAATTAGTATAAAGAGACTAAATTATTTATATAAACTTATACTATTTACTAAACTTAATCTCCTATACTAAAATCTTACTCCTTTTTCTTAGCCTTTTTTACCTTACGCTTACTATCTAAGTAACAACGAACGTACTCCGAATCCGTATAACTAGAGCCCTTCGACTCCTTATAACAAACCTCCTTTCTCTTATTACTATCCGACTTCTCTCCCTTGTCCTTTCGACCTTCTCCTCCTCCTCCTTGTCCTAGCTTCTTAGTACGATAATAATTCAAGACCTTAACCTCTAGAATACGCTATAGCTCGATACCTTAAAGAGCGCTACGCGATACTACCTGTTTTTACTAATATAGCGCTAAATTAAGGACTTCCTCCTAGACGAAGATTCCTACTAGCTTTAAGATTAAGATAATAAAGGCTAATATATTAGCTAGGAGGTTCGCCGAGAGATAGAGAAGATAGTATAACTAAACGATATACGCCTAGTAATTAAGAAAACAATAGTACTACTTATCTAGATTAGAACTAAATACCTTAATCGACTTTATATCTCTAATAGACTAACTACCTATCTCTATATTAAACGAAATACTAGCGCTTTAGTCCTTTTAAACTAGGGTAGATTTGTCTAATAAGTATAGATTAGAGACCTTAAAAGTACTTTTTGTAATCTAGATAATATACTTCTTATACTAGGCTAGGAGAGTATTTATAATCTATATTACTAAAGGGGGTAACGTACTAATATCTCCTTATAATTAACTACTAGCCTATACTCTATCTAAGAATTTACCGGCCGAAATATATAGAAATCCTATATCCCTAAAAGGTATACTTACAAGGTTCTAATCTATACTAATAGATTAGCCCCCTATACTTAAATTTAGCTAACCTATACCTATTCCTTAGCTAAATTATAGCTAAAGTACTCTTTAGAGAATACTATAACCCTAGCCCTACTATAGAAGTAGCGGAGGGACTCTTATACCTAAATTTTACTATAGAATACCCTATAGATTTTACCTACTTAGAGCCTCGAACATCTAGTAACTAAACGTACCTAGGTTATAACTACTAATACTAAACTAAACCGTACCTAGATTATAACTACTAAAACTACTACCTAGAGCGCTAAATCCGAAACTATTATATCTACCTATCTCTAGGTACCTTGTATATCTACTATAACTACTAAAAGCTAAGAGTTAGTATAGTCCTTATAGAGGAGTACTATTATATTAAGGCTAGGTAAGACAACTATATTTACCTAGATAAAAGTTATATCTACTACTACTAGGTTGAATTAGATTAACCTATACCAGCGGATTAAGTTAATTACCTTATAGTAGAAGGTTAACTTATATTAGTAGATTAACTTATTATATAGGTAGGTTAACTTATTATACTTATACTAGTAGATTAACTTATTATATAGGTAAATTAGCTTATTATTCTTGTTAAGGGGAGGCTAAATAACGACAACCTAGCGGCGAGGTACTATAATCGCGACTACTAGCTAAAAGTATAGCCTTAGTAGTATCTATAGCGTTATATTATACCTAGAGGTCTGCTCGAGCCGCCTCTCCTACTTCTTCGATAAGACAAGCACGGTTAGGAGCCCTAGCTAGAAGGTTTACTCGCGCCTTAGCACTAGTACGCTTTACGGCCTTTGTTAAATTGCCCTTTCGTATAATATTATAGCCTCTTGTTTTAGGAGGTATATTAAGGCTTATTATTATTAATTGTTCTATAAAAGAGCTTAAAAGTATAACGGACGATAATATTGTAGTGTTGTTATTAAGGAGTTCTATACTCGAGTACAAGAAGGGATATAATACCCGGACTCCCTTATTCACTATAAACCCCTGCTATCTAATTTCGGTTGGTGAATACGAACTGGGTAAAGTCTAGCAGAATAACTACCTTGGGAGCAGAGGACTTGATATCAGATAAATCAAGTCTTGAAGCGAGGTCTCGCGCTACGCGCTGCTTGTTGAAACTTGATGTATTCCTTCCTCTCGAGCTTCTACAATCTGGTGGCCCCTCTAGCTATTTTCTTGTCAGTGTCTGGTTGGGCGCTTGTGAGGAGTAGTGGGTAACATGGGGGTCATGGGTGAGAATAGTGACTGTACTATTTGGACTGTGAGAATACCTACTAGATGGCCTACTGGATGCGCGAAACCTGATTTGGGCGAGGGACATGGGGATTCTTTCGAGCTTATAAATATATGGCTTACTATGTCATATCGCACTACGTCGGAAAGGTTGGCTGCGGTGTCGAAACAAGTCTTGTCTTTTCGCTCCATCCGGGCTCTACGGTTCTCATGAGAAGAGCGAGACAGCTAGACAAAGTTGATTTAAGATCGTATCAAGTCCAACAACGGATATTCGGCATGGGAATCTAAGCTCTGGATATCTCAGTCCAGCAGAGTTACAAGTATGTTCGCTCTAGGCCTTGAATAGATAACTTTGGCTCAACTGGTACACACTAGAATACAGATCTACTCAATAGTTCAAGATTTAAATGGGGGGTTTGAAAGGGAAAGGAGCTGTGTGGAGATGTGGAGTCAGTTCTCTGGATATCCCGTTAATAGAAATAGACGTCGGCGATTCCCAGATTTCAAAAATAGATAGTCACCACCCAGAACGTTCAAATAGTCGCTTTGTATAGATTAAGTGTCTGCCCTCCCCGTTTAGTGTAGAGAATTATGGCAGCTCAGTAGTATTAGTTGTCTGAGTGTTCTCTAACATCAACTACCTTAAATGGAAATGAGGCATAGGCTACAAAAGCCTCGGACTGATCAGACATATTTCGATCCAGAAATTCAAGAACGTCGAAGGTTTCCCTAACGGATAAGTTTAGTTTAGATATGACAGCTACTTGTGCTCGATATGCCGGTTTGACTGTTATAATAGCTCATATGATATAACATCATACAAGAGAAGAAGTTCAGCCATTTTAATAATAGACAACGAAGACTGCCTTTGACTGCTCACTATATTCAGATAGATTTCCCCAATACTCAAGACCTCATTCGAAAATGAAACAGGCCTTTTCTCCTTCATCTTGTTAGGGGTTAATCTAAATTATGTGGTGCACAGATACTCAGATTGATATATCGTGCCCACATCCAGATTATCCAATTTTCATTCACGGAAAAATGCTTTTAGGAATCTACAAACATTCCAATTGGACAGTAGTAAGCAACTTGAGAGTTCTTCTTGACCCCTCTGAATTTCTCTCCCCAACGATCCAAGGGCTCGCTTATTCTTACCAATACCATCCCCCAAATGGTGAACCAACATAATTACCTATGAAAGGCGGCGAGAGTGATAAGAAGTGCCATCTATCAACCCAATCAATGGTTCTACATATTCTCAAGGCAGAACCACACCTCAAAATCACCATCAAATCAATACTTCAACGATACTAATAGCCGTAATCTTCAAATGTCTGCACTTATCTTGGCTAAATTGCTAGTTCCCTTTTCAATGACGACACTATGGACTTTGGAGGTCCGAGACTTAGAAACAACAGAAGATGATTGAGTCACCCAACAACAATCTATAGAATAACTTACTATAGATAGATGGAAACATATTGGCCTCTTTCGAGCTCTAGTTCAATTGATATCATTCGGTACAGGTACTCTAGTTTGGCTGTTGTGATTTTCGGCTAAGATTGTGATCTGAATATTGTTTTTCATCACATATGGGAGGGATATGTCGGCCTATCCGTCTTCTTTTCGGGACATGCAGAAATGGGAACTAGCGGTTATGGATTAGGAAGCAGCAAGAGAGTAGTCCTTAAGAGATGCTAGCAATGAGGAGACACTTGCAAAAAAGGCTTATCATATGGATTTGACTCGCTTACAAAATATAAGTACATCCCTCTTTCACGTTACAATATCGGTCATCACACGCTTCGCCTTGCGACGTCAATTTCTGTTAAGCGAAACTACTTACATACTTGTCCTGACAGGAGTTTTGTAAGTGGATGATGCCTTTTACTATATGGCTTTAGGGGATTTTGGCAAGGATTCTGGCCAGCTTGTTTTGTTTGCGTTGATATCTCATAACTCAACGAGAAGTTCACTGAAGCTTGGAGAAGGACCTTTGAAGCCGTAGTCCCCAAATATCGACTTTTTGTCTTTGGGAGCACAGGAAATATCCACAGTCTCGGTTGGTATGATATGGCAGAAATATCCTGTAATGATCGTATAGATGATACAATGCTCGTGCATTACACTAGAGACCTTTATTCTTTGAAAAGGAATTAGAAGGGTATCGTCGAGGCTTGCGCTTTGGAGGACTTGGAGAAAGTAGAGATTCTTGAGGTATGACAAAAGCAGGATTGAAATGGAACTGGAATGGCACCGATAGCTTTCCTCAGCTTGAAAAGAGCCAGAACAAACACCCGCAGATTCCGCCTTGGAAATTCCTCGCTCCGCTTCATCTTGAAAGATATACTGTTAAAAAGCTTCCGGTTCCCTTAATGAGTAGTAATGACCAGTTCACAAATAATGATATCAAAGCGTAAATTAAGAGGAAGGGCATTTATTGGCCCACGAAAGCGGCATAAAGTGGCTCTCAACTTTGCCACAAAACTGGACATTGACGAGGTAGGTTGTGTTATAGCCTTCCAGGAGTCTTGGTTGCCATGTTTTCAAGCATATGTGTACTTATGGCTACTCTAGGCTCCATATCCCTGAGATCTGGCAAAATATTGATATTCAAGCTGGATTTGTTATAGTGGGTTACGTAGTTATCACAGATATGTGGGGTTGGGATGGCCTTTTGTATTCAAGGAAAGATTGACACATTCAACAGGAACGTTTCTTTTGCCTTAGTTGTGTTCTTGATTACTACTTATGATGGTAGCAAGAAGATAGCTCAATTAGAAAATTAAAAGTGGGTTGCCATGAGTTGAGAAAGGGGTGTTAACTAGAGAAGTCTCAGGAGGAAGTGAGGCAGAGAGAACCATTACTAACTTAGAAGCTCCAAGAGCTCATTCGCCAAAACAAATTCAACAGCCATTTCAACATGTGAATATGTTGAGCTTCTTCCGGCAGTAAAAGTAGGATAACAATATACATCGATGTTGTTTCCTGCTGGATCCACTGCTTTTTCAGTCTCCGTAGTGGGCACATTGACGATACGAAAACAGACTTCAGACCATTTTCGTAGTTTGAGGCTTCTTTGTCAGCTTGGAGAGACAATGGGTTTAGAGAGAAAATACCAAGTCTATATAGCATTAAGTGAGGCTATTTCATGTGCTACTACATTTCTTACAGAACAAGACGCATAACTCCAACCTTGAAGGCAGGTAATTATGGTTCATGAAAGAGACAGCCACTATCACAAAGCAGCTCACTAGAGGGACTAAACTATTTTTTATCGAACCATGCCCCTTTCAGCTATAGTACAAAGAATATATGAGGATATATTCTACAGGCAAACGGATTTAGAAAGCACATAGTAATCTAGAGAACATCAAACTCTACTTATTAGATGTAATGGCCATTCTGAGTCAAGCTCGCAATTTATCCCATAGATTATACTTCACTGACACCAGCAATTACAGCAATGTACTCTTACTTTAGATATAGCTGATATCTTGCAAATAATCCTCTAAACTATTGATAAGATCCTTTCCATTGGTCGGAAGTGCTCACCAGCGAATGGTGCTCAACCTATCATAGCTGGTATTGATAGACTTCAGTAGATTTGATAGCACGAAAAGTGACATTAGTTTTACTGTGTTCCCTCTATTCTATTACCGAGTCATAAAACGACGCAGGAAGGAAGGTGTAAAATGACTAGCGAATGCACTGCTCGGTAATCTAGGCACAAATGTCCTTTATCTGCGCATGACGGAAAGGCAATTCTTACATCAAGTCTTCATATGCCAGAAGCAAAAGGACTTAAATTCCTAGATAGCTGTCCATGATGTATACGGGAAGTATTTACCTATCTTGTCACCGATGGCAGCATGCAGGAGTTATTATTTCCAATCTATTTACACAGTGACACAACATCAACTGATTTTACAATAGCCGCCAGGCGTTCCACATCGCGAGTCCATCGAGCACATCTAACACTCTAATTTATTACTTGCCGTAAACGAATGCAACTTCATCTCAAACATCAGCCACCCTCTAGGTCTATCACTTATCGTCTCATTATCAAAACAACAATCCAATCACTTCCAGCCCTTGAAAAAGAGAATGGACCCGGTATCTGGATCCACAATAACGACTCCATCTCCATCCCGCATACCTACATGACACACCATCCACCTCAACCACTCACTCCCTCTCGCCTTCACATCCGGAATTCCCATTTCCCATCCAAGGAATCCAAATGGGCCGATTGAAAAGCCCATGCCTAGACTCCGGTTTGCCGTCACCAGCCGTCCTCTCCTTCAATCCCATCCCCGAGACGCAAGTCGGTGGAGAACAAGGTCCCATAATTCCCCCCCCAAAAAGAGAAACCGAAATAGAAGAGGTATTAGGCAGCCCAGTTAGGGATGAAATGAGTGAGATGTCATGCATACGGGATCGACCAGATCCTTAAGAGACTCCACCCACATTGGATGATAACATGTGAATTAACAAGCTCAAAGATGGGATGGATTGGTAGTAGTACAGAGGAACCACAACCAGAATTTTCTGGTATCGCCTTTCAACATGAGACGGCAGGCAAACATTCATCTGTGCCCTGGGGAGGGGAGTACATATATTCGATCAAACAAGTATATATTTGCGATAAGGCCAGCACAATATGAGAATATCCTTCCAATCGGAAATTTCGTGGGATATTACTGTAAAAAGGAGGATGTGGACGGTTTGGTGATACCCAAAGATCTAGAACGTTTAGATTGATGATAACCAATTGACACATACCTTGGCATACGCACCTTCTGGGGGCGTATGGACAAGGTAAATTCAGGTATCCATACTACACCCAATTGCCTCTTCCATTTGTGCGAGAAGCGAGAAGAATAGGTGTATCTCAGTGGCAACATACGGACGTACGTACAAAGGAAAAAAGTACCTAGCAAAGGGAAAAACATTTAAGCACCCGGGAACACCCATCTCACCCGAAACCCGACATCCAGGAAGAACAATTCGCCTCGCCTCGCCTCATCTCATCTCACCACTGTGAAACGAGAAGCCCGAATATCAAGTTTCGAGAATGTGCCTCACTACTCATCCTCATCCTCATCACTGCACCCGACCCCTCCATAATACGACAAGTCACATGTCAAGCCCCGATCTCGCATTTTGCACGATAAGAGAGAGACCCTAGCCGCTTACCACCCTACCTCCCGGAAATGGCTGCGTTGCGCTGCTTCCCCCTCCATCAGCCACCACAATACACTATCCAAACCCCTCATTCGAACCGTTAACAACATACCACAACATAACCGATGACAGCCACGAACATCACACAACATACTACGCACAGCAAGGAATCACCAAAACGGTCGCTTCAGGAAAGAAACCAACGACCCCTCGCATCGAGCATTTGCATTTGCATTTACATTTGCATTTACATTCATCCCATCTTTCTCCAATTAATCTTAACCTTACATTGCTTACAGTAGGTGCAACCTAAACGACATCATCAAGTACAAGTAAAGTACAGTACATACAAAAAAAACCCTCCCCTCGGACCCCCCATTTCCCCCACGCCATTATAGTATACGGAGTAACCCCTCCCATCCCTCGCTACACCTCCCTCAACTCCCTCCCTCACCGCTTCCCCAAACCCTAACGATGCCTCCCGCTCCACACATCAGCCCTCGCGCCTCGGCTAACCTGCAACGGAAGGGCTACGACGCCTCGAGAACGCCGCCAACAACAGCCATCTAAATCCAACATAGCACTAGCACTAGCACTAGCACCACCACAAACCCCATACAGTACTCAATAGCAGCAAACAAACCAGCCAAATTAGTAAACCGTTCATTCCTCGTGAAAATAGGTTCATACCATATAATTCCGATTTTTTAAGAAAAAAGCAAGGACCATGAACACCAAACATCCTCCCAACCCTCGCCTATCAATCAGATCAGATCAGATCAAACCCACTCCCCACCTCCCACCCACCTAAATATAAAAACGAACAATCAAAAAAAAAGTCTTTCTACGGAGCAAGTAAGAAATCTCCGCTTCGCGCACAATACACCCGGAATGTTCACTGTACGCGAGGGGGGGTATAAGCTACGAGATATAGGTAGGTAGGTAAAGTATACTTCGTATATTCATTCATGCACATCCGTATCCGTACCAATCCTCCGTATCGCATCTCCATCGCGCCGCCCAAGGAAGAATTGGGAAAACCATACCTAGGTAGGTAGACAGAGGGGGTGGGGGTGGAGCGTATGTGAAATCTACCTAAAAAATCTAGATGTAAGTGTAGTGTGTAGGCATATAACTTCTTGGGAAAAACGCCACGACCACTTGACCCCGTGTTTTTCACATACATAATACATACATACATATGCATCGCGCTCCACAAACTCCACAAACTTCACGCCAGATGCGCTGCGCTGCGCGTCGTAGTGTAAGTAGTGTAGTGTAAGTTTTACAACCTAATCAGCAGCCCCAGCTCTCCAGATCCACATTATATTACATTACATCCTCTCCTCTATGGTATAGCACAGCTGCGTTGCGTAATCACCTATCCATCCCATCCATCGTATCTTTGGTTCTTTGGTTGTGCTATACTTACGATTTCTACTGCCCAATAGTCGCTGAGGGTGTTAATCACAACCTAGGTACCTAATCGATGAACAAATCAGTTAATTAGGGTGTAGGCGTCTTCAATTCGTTCATACCAACCTACTTAGTATCGATACCTACTCGAGAACAATAACAGGATACTCTATATATAAATATAATTTATTACAAGAGGTTATTACCTACCTACTATCTCCCTTTCCCTAACCTTATATAATTAAACAAGTTCAAGTACAGTACCTAGATAAGAAAAAAAAGAAAGGAGGGGGAGAGGGGAAAAGTATATTTATATTTTATACTTTACTAGTTAGTATTTACTATATATAGTTTAGTTTAGTTTAGTTTAGATAAAATTTATTAGAATAAGAAATTTAACGTTATAGGTTAGTTATACCTAATCTGGATGAAATATCTTATTTATTTACGGAGTAACTATATACCTAGATGGGTAGGTAGAGAAAAGAAATGAAAAAGAGGGAAGGAAAAAGAGGGAAGGAATATGGAAGAAAGGAGTTTGTAATTTTCCTTAATACCTAGGTAGGTAGGTAGGTAGGTAGGTAGGTAGGTAAATAAACAATTCTATCTATCTATTAAGTTTACTATATCCAAGTCCCCTATAATTCCCATCCAGTCCCCTACTCTCTCTCCACTCTACTACACTCAAACTTACTCCAGTACCTATAATACAATACCAACGAGACCCCCACTATACGATCCATAGACCCCGGGGTATATATAGCTAGGTAAACAAGAATTTCGAGCTACCCTACCCTACCTACGTAGAAGTAGAATCTTACTTTCTCATGGGGTTAGGTTAGTTCCCGAAGGCCGAAATACTTCTAGGAGATGGCATGGCCCATGGGACTTTTCTGGATGGAGGGATAGAGGTGTGGGAGGGGAGGAGTTGATGGGAGTTGATGGGATGGGATGGGATGGGATGGATGGATGGATGGATGGATGGGATGGGATGGTACCTACAAGATCTTTCGGCCTCTCGGTTATATCGGATCTAAACTTATGAACATACTTCTTATCCCAGTTCAGTTCCCAAATCAGGGACGAACTCGAACTCGTAGATACTCACCTCATCCTCATCATCAATCAAAAAGAACACACAACTCAACAACAAACACCATCCCATCCCAAACCCTCCCCCCCAAAACCCCCCGGGCAATCCACCGACTCCTCGGTAAAGATCGGTAGACAAGGCAAGCTTATTCCCAGGCCCAGCCCAGACTAGACCAGAGCAAAGCATTGAGGGGACGGCAGTTGGTGGATGATCCCTGCTCGGATTTTTTCGCATCTGCACCATTGGTTTTTGAGTTGGTTGTTTCGAGGTGGTGCGCCCGGAGGGGGGAGGGAGGGATCTTGGAGGGGTGAGGGTGTTGATAGAGTGCGGGATGGGGAGGTGTTGGTGAGGAATGGGAGGGAGGGNACGAATTGTGGTTTGTAGAGTGCTCCAGCTTGGATGCAGAGGTATCGCTGCTATCTGACGATACTGTACTGGTACATACGTGGTGATTGATATCTTCATACCCCTCGCCTCGCCTCGCCTCCCCCTCCATCCTTAGATACGTCGTAATACGAGTACTGGTGTTGAAGCCAGCATTCCAAGACGATGATGTGTTGTTGATACGGGATGTTAATACGGTACCTGTTTGTTCGCGCCAAACCGAGAAAAACTCCCTCCCACCTACCAATAGCAGATGGTTAGCCGTCTGTACATACCGACGAGAGTTTGCAGCATGGAACCAGAGATTAGCAAAGTCACCCCTCGGATTGGCCTATTGCAGCCGGGCCTGCAACATTGGTGCTGTATGATAGGCACGATGCGTATCAACCGGGCGACCTGCAAGAGGTGCATGGAGTACTCGACATGTATGTACATACTTCTACATAGGATAGGCTTGATACGACCGTCCGTCCACCGATAAACGAAGGGAAGACGAAAATGAAATGCATCAACTTTCTACAGTAGCACGATACTTCTAGATTGGATCCTCATGTACGATGAAACCTTTTGAGAATGTCGGGCATTTCCACAACCATATTCTGAATTTTCTGGGGATCCAAAGTCAATCTCACCAGTCAGTGCAGGCAAGGAATGGAATGTCGTGATCTACGGTATGGAGTACAATTTCCACGATGCCAATGCCCAAACAATGCCAGTTCATTGGCTCCAGCCCGCTCGCTGTTTGTTGGCGTTTGATGGAACTGTTTATACTTCTCATCCCACAGCATCGCACTGCTGCACTGGTGATGCAATATCATCATCGTGCTTCAAATGGAGTCTCGTCGTGAGCTTTACTCTCCGCATCGCATCGCGTCGCATCCCCATCCCCATCCCCCGGCCGGCCCACGTTGATGACAAGTCGGCCTATCAAGAAGATGCCCAGAAAGGTTGGAGAACCCAGGAGAACCCCCTTGGGGTGGCTATTCTCAGCCTATTTTGAACCTATTGGGGGTTGGCAAAGTCTTGACTAAGGTTCTATCGTGCCTGCACTTACGAAGTTGCATGGCCTGACGTGGTTTAGTTTGAGTTGGGATGTGGAAGTAGCGGACAGCGGCTGTGGTGATAATCTGTACATACGGAGTATACTACACCATACAATATAGTTGATACCATATGGGCCACCATATAGTTGGTCTGGGATGTTGGTGCATTAGGTACAGTAGGTAGGTAGGTGGGTAGGTAGGTAGGTAGAGTCAGTAGAGCACAGTAGGTAGAGTAAGAAAGGGAGTACCTGTAGAGTCTTGGAGAAAGTAAAGCAGCTGCATACAACACACACATAGTTGCCCACGGGCAGCCAGGCTCGCAGGCTATTACATCAGAGGACCTTTGGAAGCTCAGAAGGCGGCATTGGCAGGCTTCAGCTTCCCCCACCACCTCCGTCAGCCATGAGATGATTGACCAGTCTCACCTGAAACTTTTGTACGTCTACGGAGTATACAGAACACACTGACATCTGGGGGTCCCGGGGGTTGTAGAAAAGTGGTGGTGGTGATGGTGGTGGATGTACCGGAGTGGTGGGGGTCCCCTCGGCTGGCACTTTCACCTTCCCTGCTGCCGTGTCGCTGTAGCAAAAAAGCCGGCCGGAGCCTACGGAGCCTATCTCAACCTTAATCTGGCGGTGGCAGCAGTAGTAGCAGGAGCAGCCGCCTCACTCGATGTCTGTGATGTCTGTGATGTCTGTGATGTCTTCGTACACGCACTCGTTTGACCGTAGTGACGGATAGCTGGCCAGGACTACCCATCTCCTAATCGTATGGCGATTGCCAAGCACGCCGCTCGAGTTGCTGGGCTACGCTGGTTCATTGCCTGGTTCATTGAATCATTGTTGGTCAGGGTGATCTGCGTGGAATGCGTCCAAAGGACCCATATTTCCTTCCACCAATTCGCCTCTTACGTGCAAAGTACGTGCGAGGACTTTGTACAGAGTACTTCGTACTTTTGTATGCAAGTACACGCACTGGCTCGCCTGGCAGGTGGAGAGGCTGTAAAGGCTGCAAAGGGCCAAAGGCTGCAAAGCTGCAAAGGCTGCAGAGTCTTCATGCCCTGGTCTCCTCAAGTCCTCCATAGACTTTATAGGACCCTGGTCTCAAGTGCGATCCCTGGGGGGGAGTAGGGGAGTAGGGAAGGCCCAGGTCACTAAAGAGCCGTTTTAGCGTGGCCCGAAAGAGGCTTCACTGCTGCAGCCCTGGCTCGCCTGGCGCTCTTCTCCCCCTCTCCCCCTCCCTCCCCTGCTCTTCTTTGCCTTCAACTCCGCGTTCCGCCAGCCAGTCTTTCCTCATCTCCAGCAAAGTGCCCAGTTGGTCTCTGCTTCGCTCCTGCTGGTCAACTGCTGGTCAACCGCTGGTAAACTGCACTCCCACCACCCACCGTAACCACCCTACCACCCTTTTTCGCCCGCCGTATTAGTGCGATGCGACTTTTCTAGACTTGCACCTACTCTCTTCTACTTTGCACTCATACTGCAACTAAACACTAAACCCCCCTCCCCCCAACGCACATCTCCATCTCCACCTCCACACCCCAAAAAAAAAGGGTATTCGTTCTCTCATATCCCTTCTCCTCCCACCCAGGGATCCCTTAATCCGTCCATTCTCGACTCCAGTCTGCTTCCATTCCAACCCCTCCCCAAAAAAAAGGACTTGGTCAATCGCTACTGGTTACTCATCACTATTCACCACCACTTCCACCACCACCACCACCGCCTCCCCCAGATTCTCCGCATTCCCACACATTCCTCGGCGGGTGTCTTGCATGTCCTCGAACCACTTGCCAGTAAACTCTCCCTCGATCGACCTGGATTTCCGACAGACGGATATATTTATGAGAGAAACAGTAGTTCCCTTTAAACGCGCGGACGCGGTGCGAGTGGGAAGGTTTGGAACCGGAAAATCTCCTAGCGCTTTGAGTCGTGATTTAGGACGAAACCAAACCCCTCAATTATTCGGAGCCTGAGCGACCACCCGGAATACCTTCACATTGTCCAACACCGAAATCCACAGAAGCCTTCCTCCAGAATGGCGGTTGTGCTGAACTCGGAGGAGAATAGTTATTTCTCGTCAGGTCCACTGCGTCGGTCTCATTCTCAACCAAAATTCATCACCCAACCCTCATATTCGAGTACGACCACCAGAACCAAGTCTAGCAACACCTTTAATATCCACTCGCCCTCCAACTCGGCATCCTCCTCGGTCAATTCATCGCCTAGAACCCTTCCTGCGGATTCCTCGGCTCCTTCTTTCTCCTCGACGCCTGCTAGCAGCCTGTCACTCGATGCGAATTGTGACGAAAACGACGAAGATCAGATTGCCTTTCCTTCATACGGCGACGTAGGATACTTTGATCAAGTCGAAGACCTGGAACCTCCACCTAGCCCACGTACGGGTGATTCGTACACAGTTTCGCCCACCTCAGTCTCCACCTCCACCAATGCATCTCGACCTGGCTCTCCAGCCCCAGTTGAGCATGCCGAGGATGACACTGCCATTAGGATCCAACCATCACGGCACGTAGACTACTTATCCCATAATTGGAAGGAAGAGGATATCTGGTTGTCTTGGAAGCACATTGTATCAAAGCGTGGAGCGTATAACAACAGTGCCAGACTGGAAAATGCGTCATGGAGAACTTGGACGAAGGCCAAGAACAAGCTGAAGACAGTTTCTCCGGAAACACTGAATTGGTGAGTTGACTCGGAACCGTCGGATGTTCGTAATTGAGGACTAACAAAACCATAGGTTGAAGGATTGTGACGTGACCTGGTTATACGGTCCCCTTCAAACTGGCTCTGACAGAACATTGTGTCTCCCTTCCACCTCCCCAGTTGAGCCCGCTGGCAGCAGATTATCCAAATCAAACTCGTTTCTGAACAAGAAACCGATCTTGAAAAAGAGAAGCATGTCGGAGATCATGCTGCAAAGATCCATCTCATCGTCATCACTTTTGAAGCAAGCCGCAGCTGCGATTCAAGCACAGCAATTGGAAGTTCCAAATAGACCTCTACTACTAGGCCGTGCGACTTCAGATTATGCCTACCCATTTTCAACAGCAAGATCAAGTCAAGATCATACCAGTACACTAACATCTATGACCTCATCTGGCTTAGCTTCTCCAGGTACTAGAGAGCGAAAAC
This sequence comes from Hymenoscyphus fraxineus, assembly GCA_900184765.1. Taxonomy (NCBI): domain Eukaryota; kingdom Fungi; phylum Ascomycota; class Leotiomycetes; order Helotiales; family Helotiaceae; genus Hymenoscyphus; species Hymenoscyphus fraxineus. The sequence goes on from LT855411.1 coordinate 1,265,525, forward strand.
ATATCCACTTCAACGAACAGGTCGAGCAATGCATAGCGTTGGAAATCAAAGGCGATGATGATGAGCCAGATATTTATAGCCGTGATTACGACGACAGCGACTCGGATGATGAAGCAATCATGATGAAGCCAAGTAAGATGAAGCGTGCATTACCACCGTTGAAGAAACCAATTCTCAATCATTCCTCGAGCGCTGATAACAAAACCATTGCCATGCTTCCTTCGACAACATTGAAATACCGAGAGGATACACCCGAGCCTCAAGAGACAGCCATGAAGCACAGCAATGGAATTTGGAATGGAAGCAGACTCTCGCCGTCTCCTTCTCAAGAAACTTTGAGACCATCAAAACCTTCATCAAGAATGCTACTTGGAGAAGATGAAGATGATGACGACCTGGATTGGGAACCTCCAAGTACTCTCGGTAACCGAAAGGATAGCATATCACTTCATCAAGAACGACCATCACATCTGAAATCATCGTCTTCTTCTTCCAGTTTGTCAGCAGAACCTTCCGGAATGCGAAGAACACCCTCCGGAATGTTTATGCCATATGAGGAAGATGAAGACGATGTGGTTTCGGAGGGTCTTTTCGGAAAGGTTGTTGACACTGTAAATACCGCAAAGGATATCGCGCACGTCATCTGGAATGTTGGATGGAGACGTTGACTCAGCACTGCTACATCACATCCTGACTGACGACGATGGGGAAAAATGCCTCGATTGAGGCTATACATATACAAGGGGCGTACACACGAAATTGGGGTTCACTGTTACATAATATCATCTCGACAAACACATCAGTTGTCGACCAAGGCGTTTTGGCGACCGGGGGTTTTTGATTTTCCATTGCTGGCACATTGCAACATTCTGCAGCTGGCCTTTGCACTTTGTTTTTCTGTATTCTTTTTTGCATGGGCTTCATTCAACCTTGATAAAGGAATGGGGAACCCTCACTGGGATTACTGGGTATGGGTGGGGCTTTTTTATTATTTCTTTCCTTTTCTTTCTCTTTTTTCCTTTTCCATCTGAATTCTTCTTTTTCAGAAGGGGAATAGACATACGTGGGCCACCCGATATTTGATATTACTACTCCTGAGGAGAGTACATCTCTCAACTGGAGTTTTGATATTACCTTTCTTTTCCAGGCAATGATTAATGACGACCGATATTTTCCAAAGGCATGGAATGGGGGCGGAGGGCGCACACTGCACTTGGGAAATACACATTTGGGAGGCGAGGCTGGGGGGGGGGATTTGATCTGTGCAGTGCCCTGGGGTTTGGCTGATTTGACTTGCCTGGGTTTGTAGGTAGCCAGCTAGCTAGCTTTAGCTATTCATTTGGGAATCTTCCTATTGAAGTATGGATTTTTACTCTCTTTTTTTCTTCTTTTTCGTCGTTCTTCCTTGTAAGGGGGTTGGGATGGGATTGGAAGATAGAAAAGGGAAAGGAAGGAAGGAAGGAAGGGAATAGGTGTCTCTCTCTCTCTCTATCTTTTTTGGTAATTCGGAAATGGGAAGTTTTTTTTTTGGCTCTCTTTCTACTCGTACTCGAGGACTCTGGACTAGGTATACTAGGTATACTAGGGCGGTTTAGGTGTAATTGGGCGTGCGGGCGAAATAAAAATAAAAGTGTATAGATCTATGATTTATTTGTGGGTTTTTTTTTTGTGATTTGGGTTTTGAGTGATTTTGAGAG